>OU343217.1:141337214-141469930 GCA_910596185.1 Chrysanthemum makinoi
GGAACTAACGTCTATAATACTAAATGAGGACTAAGATCACTGATCTTGAGTACAAACCAAGACCTCAAGCTTAATTTAATGGTCCAATTCCAAAACACTAGTTTAAAAAAACCAATTTGCAATTAAATCACTCCAAAACTAAGAAACTAGTGAAACTCTCACCCTAAAACTGAATCAAAAATTAGTCTAATGGCAACTAAATAAACAGATCTAAATTATCAATAACCACGAAAACAGACATGCAATGTTCTTGGAAATGAACTACATTTGGTCCTAGCACTATGGCTTGCCAAAAAGCAAAATACCACTGACCTAACTTATCTCAACCTTTATCATACTCAGAATCAACCATGTTAACTCTGATCAACAATTCAGAACAAGTCACCCATGATTCTGCACCTTTGACTTTTGTTGACCAAAATCCAAATTTGCTTGAAATTGAGTTATAAGCTTACTAAAAGCTATATACAGCTTTAGTAAGCTCACTTAAGTAGTAATGAAGCTATGAAGCTTGATAATTATCAATTTAAAAACAGGTTGATCACAGAAGGGGAAAAAAAAAACATAAATTTAACCAAACTTTGAATCTTACTGAAAAAATAAGTTAAAACGGGCTTAAAATGCCTTAGTTCAATACAAGAAAGATTAACATTACACTTTAGAGCTTAATTAAGACATAAAAATTAGAAACGACATTTATGAGAAAAAAAAACTAAAAAACTACTATTTTGCTGGCTTTCTTCCTTCTATTTATAGCAAAAGGTCTTCCCACTGTCTCTGAGCAGAATCCCACCATTTTTCTGACCATTGGATCACTTGAATCATTTTTAGCCATAGAGGCTTTTGGTGGGAAAAAGATATTTGCCAGTGGGGAGGATTGAGTGCAAGGAAGGGGATGCATTAAATGCATTTTTGTTGTTTGGGAGGTGGGGGGACATGGAGAGTGGGAGTGAGCTGGAAGGATGGTGAAGGTCTGGTGTTGCAGGAGCAGTTGGGAGGAAAGGAGACTGGAGGGAAAAGGGGAGTTTGACTGGGGTGTATTATTAGTAGGAAGGGTTCAAAACAGGGGGGTCACGGGTTTTCAAGTTGTGGCAGGGGTCATGGTTCAAGGGTGGGAGGGTCAAGGTCCAAGGGTTTGGTAGTTTAAATAATACAAGGACTAAAACTGCAATTCACCAAACTTGAGGGACCAATTCTGCCACTTTTTCAAAGTTATTCCAAGTGGACCAATATGACAAGTTTCAATAGTACAAGGATCATATAAGACATTTTCAAACTTCCAAGGACTATTTTTCCCAATTTTGAAACTCACGGACCAAACTTGTAAATTCTCAAAACTTTTGAAATTTTTCACCAAAGGACAAATTATGACAACTTATGATTTCAAAAGGACCTTTGGTGACTTTTCTTTTTAAAATAAGTGCTCAGGGACTATTTTTGACAAGATTTGAATCGGGGGACTGAAACTGCCATTATGCAAACTTAGCTCGTTTTTCATCTGATTTAAACAAAAATTTTGCATCTGAAAACATATAAAATGCAATTTTGAGATATTTTCAGTATTTTGATGCATTTTGAGCGTTTTAAATTTTGCGTTCAAATTTGACCAAAAATGATGAGTATTTACACACTCATCATTAGCCAGTGTTGTGAAGAGAAAGAGGAAGAAGTGAAGCTAAAAAGCCTATTAAAAGGTGGACTAGAAGGAATCTCTAGGAAAAAACCTTCAAAGAATGAAATGACTGAATCAAAAAAGGAAGTAGAGGCTTATATGGAACAAGGTAGAAGAGCCTCCATCTGAAGAGTTCACTATGGGTACTATCCCTGAGGGTCCAATGGCAGCAAAGATTGCTAATATCAAGTTCATCAAGACTTGTGACAAGGCATCTTATCAGGTGATAAGAGAAGACTATACCACTACTGTATATGCTAATTTTTCAGGTTTGCTGAGTGATGTGTCTAGGGATGACTTGAGGTGTTTGTATACACTAATGGTGGAAAAACATGGTGAGAAGAGGCCTGAGGAAGAATATGAGAGAGTCCTCTAGGGAGATTTGAAAATCATGTTTGAAGCACCAGATGCAAATGATGAAATCTAGAAGCTGGTGTCGTGAACAAGTGATTAAATGGAGATATTTCCATACTTGTCAAGTGCATTGTCTAGTATTAGAAACTGCAAATATTTATATGCTAACAAAAGTGGATTATCCACTTCCAAACAGGGTTTGCAGGATTATGCTTGATAAGAAGCGCTTGGGAAATAAAGGATGATGTATGTTATCACTTTGAGGTAAATTGAATCAAAAGCTCAACAACAATAATTTTGAGTGTTTGGAAGAATTTTCTAAGTGTTGTTGGGCAGTGTTTAAAAAGTTGATAAATAAAATGAATTTTGAGGGGAGGCACTTGGTGAAAGTACTTTGTAATGACACAACAAATGGTTATCAGTTCACCATGCCTAACTCACACAAGAACTGACTAATCCATGAGCAAACGGCTTCGTAAAGATATCTCAAATCCGTTTATGGCGGACATTTGCCAAAAATTGTATGGTGTTCAACTTACCATATCTGTGTGGATGAAGAGTTGGCTACCCCACAAGATCATGGCTTGTGGTAAAGGCTGTGGAAAACCATGACTAGTCCAAAAAGGGTACAGCTTTTGGTAAAGACCAATCAAATCTGTTGATAGCTGCTGGTTTGCTAAAAATTAGATGGTTATCAATGTACCATGGTCTTATACACCAAAACATTAGCTACTCCAGAGTGATGGCTAATGGTAAAGAGACATCAAATCCATTAAATTTTCTATGATTCACCTCTCATAGAAGTTTACACATCTGGAAGTGATGAGAATAGTATGAAACTTTCATGTTTTGATGTACAGATAGTCATAGTTGCGGAAAATATCAAGGAGTGCTAAATGTTTACTGATATGATGCTACAGGAACTTATAATGAAGACAATCTCAAGGATGCAGCTTAAAGATAATTCCAAGATCCTCAGGAGTTTAAAAGAACTTGAAGTTCACAAGTGAAGATCAAGTTAGGGGAGGATTGTTGGGAATTATATTTTGTAATGTTTAAGTCTTGTTTAGTAGTTAAGTCTGGTAGCATTAATAGTTAAGCGGTAGGTAGACTTAAGTCTGTTAGTAGTTAAGTCTGCCAGTACTAAAGATGTTAAGTCTGGCAGAACAAAGTGTCGTTGGTTAAGTCTGTTTATGTCTAAAATAGAATAGTTGTTAGAGTTATATTAGGAATAGATATGAACGTGTAGAGATATTTTAGGAGAAGATATATTTACCCTTCTACAAGTTTGTTAGACAATTAGGGTTTCCTTGGTGTATAAAAGGATTCCTAAGGTGTTAGGTTAAGGCACGATTGGTGAGCATTAGCCTTTGAGCAAGTTAATAGAAAATACGAAGTTAGTAATTCTTGTGTTCTTCATAATTGTGTGTTAAGATTCCACATTAACACATTAAGCAATTGCAAAGAGTTCTTCATATAGTAAATTGAATTTATTCAAGTTTACTATTAGTCATTCAAGGCTACTTAGATCCAGAAACTTTTGGACCTACAGGGTTTACCATCTTAGAGGTTCGAGTTCACTTGGTCCCGTTCAAGTCCTACCATTAGTTTTCCTCACCACCGCTCTTGGCGTCATAAGTTTCTCAACATATTTCAATACGTTAAGTAGCTTACAGACTCGTTACTTTGAAACATTCATTACGTTCGCGTCATGCTTTAAGTTTTCTAACATGTCTTAAATTCACGCATGCCACGTAAGAACCTAAAACTAAGAAACTTGAGTCTTGTGTGTCTAAACAAATTAACAAACTAAAAATGTAGCTAACATAGTTAAATAGTTGACAAATATACATGTTTACACATTCACTTTTCAAGTATGAACGACTCATGTCGAGTTTAATGAAGCTTGCGTGATGTATTTGTTCAACTTAATACTGATAAGCTTGGTAACTTAGGTAAAAATGTTGAAAATTCGTCTTGAAGAACTAAGAAGAGACACAAAGTTATACATGCATATATACTCGACCACAGTTTACAATGAGTGAAATTTTAACAATATAAAACAGTTGCAAAAACTTGCTTAATTATACTTAATCAGTAAGGTTTAACACCCAAGAGCCTTAGGCTCATTTGGTTGAGTCGTTCAAGCTTCACCCAACCGACCTAGGTTCGACCATTGCAGGTGTCAGTTTGAGATTTAAAAAAAAAACTTATAAGTTGTTTGACAGCTTCAACCCCTCCACTTTAGATAACTTTTCACTTTTCTTAAAACTATTTCTAAATTTAAAACTTATATTTTGCATTTACTTCCAGCCCCCCCCCCCCCCAAAAAAAAACTTTTAACAACTTGTCAAGTTTCTTAAAAACTTTATAAGTTTTATAGCTTATATTAATTGTTACATTCCAACCCCTCAACTTGAAACCCACTTGACATTTTTCTAAAAACTTTTATAATTTGGGTAACTTATACTAACAATTACAACTTCAAACATTCGAGGTTGAACACTTTTACACTTTTCACCCAAAAACTTTTATAAGTAATAACATATATATATATATTATGTGTCTAAATAACCATGTTTAGCACATATATTTTTCCCGACCACATCCAGAAACTATAAATATTATACTTTCCAAATATATTTTTTTCCACAACCCATGAATATATATTTATACTATTTTCACACTCGAATCTAATAAATACAATTCGACTTGTAGTTATTCCCCCATTCGATACAACTTGGCCAATATTTAAGCGACTCTATACGAAGTTCGTATACATTTCCCAAATCTATCCAAGTGCCAATACTTCAGAAATATTTTCACAAACTACTTTTAAGTACGTAATAATCAAATTAACTTATGAAACGTCCACATAAGTTACGTAACACAGACAATAGAGAAATTATTTGAAAACATTTATTTTTGAACTATAAACATTTCAGAAACTCAAACATTTGAAAACTTTTTGTGTTTGAACTTTAAGCATTACCACATAAGTTAAAACGATAGAAGTGTCTCGCAACTAAACCGTTTTCCAAATATTACCATTTGAGGTCGTAACCCGAATGTTTACCAAAAATCTAAGACTTGTCATGTTATATCTAGGTTTCGTGTTGAAGCCATTACCATTGCATACTTGATATTATCATACATTGCCTATTGAATCATCGAGGTGAGTTCATAGCCCTAGTTTTACTCTTTTACCTATTTTATAAACTCCTTGGGGGAAAATACATGCTACATACTTTTTCTATGATCACAATTTCTTACAAATTAATGCTTTTCTGATTTTATTATTGCCTAAGTTAGAAACCGGTAGCTAATTTACTTATGTAGAGATAAACGCTTTGCAAGGTGCGTAACCACTGATAACGCTACACGCGTCGTTCGGGGTCAAAGGAACTTCCTTTTCGTCGAGCAAGTTTTTCAACACCATAGGCAGTGAACCTAATCGTTGTAGTGTAGTATTAGGGTAAGCCACGGGTATTGATATCGTTCTCTAGGGGAATAGGAATGCTAGTGAGAAGTTACTACGCTAAGGTTGTGGTTGAGGAAGATTATTTTTTATCTTTTTTTATATTTTTTAAGGAAAGGAAAGTACGAATCTCGGGTTTGAATTTGGGGGTTGGTATTGCTACCGATTACTCTACTTATCTAATTATCTAATCTAAGGTGTATGTAGTCTATGTCTAATTAATGTGTGCTCGTATGATAGTTTAAAGATGTGTTTACTTAGGTTTTACTACTCCTTAATTATCTCCTATTGGTGGTTGAATTGTCACGTCCTTATTCTTAGTTGCGGTGTGTGTCTAAGGTTGTAGGGTATGCGTATGTTCCCTAACTCTTTGAACTTACCAAATGGTCTCGTCTACAAAATCCACTAGGGATAATAAACTCCTACTCTAAGGCACTCTTTGGATGGTTTAGCTTACAACTACTCAAGGAGTCATATTCTAAGGTTCACAAAGATTTAATCAAGCATTAAGTACACAACGAATGACCTATCGCATTACTAGATCATTGATCAACTAAGATAAGAAACAACCAATCAATATTCAATAATTAAGTTTCATATTCCCTAAGCAAACACACAAGTAAATTAGCCGGACATGGAAAACATGCAAGCATACACACAAATAATCAAAGACATAATTGTATTAATGAAGTAAAACACTTATCTTGGTGTAAGATAGGGTTTGGAACCCTAAAATACTGTACAAGACAGCCTTGGTTCGGTTTAGGTTTTTACTCCCAAAGACTACACACTAATACTGAAAAATTCGGATTCTATATATAATATTACACATGCGACGGCGTCACTTTATGTTTTGTGACGCCGTCGTGTCGCCGTCATTAGGGTTTCGTCTTGGCCACGTTAGACTTGCGACGGCGTCACCTTATGCTTGTGACGCCGTCCTCTTCAGCTTCTGACGCCGTCTGGATTACATCTAGGCCGTCTGAGTTGCGATGGCCTACTCTTTTATAACTTGACGTTGTCACTTGAAAATGGGAGTTTTGGCTTCTGTCCCGTCACAAAGATCCTCCTACGGCGTCGCACTTAACACCTGACGCCGTCACCTTATGTTTTCAGCAGCTTTGAGTGTCTCGATTCTGACTTTGGCCATTTTCTTTGTATAATCGCGCCTTTTCGTCCAAATAAGTGCCATTCCAGCATTTTGCCTTCAAGAGACCTAAAAAGTGAAAAGGAACGATATTAAGCAATAACGGATACAAAAGTGATCAAATAAGGGCTTAAACGACCCTTCAAAAAGGTACCTTTTAAAACCTTATCAAATATCCCTACACTTGGTATTTGCTTGTCCTCAAGCAAATGTGCTTTTAGCCAATTAATTTATAAGTTAGAGGTCATGAAGCATTGGTTTAAAATAGTCCACAACACATATAAGCCCCGCAAAAGTTATAACAAGCACGGAAATTACATACTAGCACCTCACATGGGGTGTTTGGATACTCACATCTCTCGGGTGTATATGAAATATAACAAATTGGAAATGGAAGATAAACACTCATTAACCGGTCCTAGTACATAGATTACCATAGGCTTGAGAATAGATCAAACCTCTATCGCTTTGGCGTAAGCACCTAGGAAAGACTATCAAAGAGGTATTTTAAAGGGTTGTAATGTTAGGCTTACGGTAGGGAAACAAAGGGTTTGGTGGGATAGGCTATATAGTGGTGGCAAGTCAAAAATCTCTTATGTTACAAGCATACGAAGAATGGCGTTGCTAAGCCAAGACTCGACACTCTAAACTCTAGCTAACTGAAATAAACAAACATAAATTTAAAGGATAGATGTAGGATGGTAGCCCGTATTTTTTTTAACACTCTATTTTTTTCTTTTCTCTTTTTCTCTCTTTTTTTTTTTTTTTTCATACACTTTTACTCTACCATCCTCTACGGTAACATCAAAATGATAGGGATTTATAAGCACATCCCTACACTTGAGTTTTTATTACTCTAACACTAATTTGACCCGAATTGAAAAGATCAAAACACTTGGGGTACATTATTATGCAAACCAAGGGAAATTTGAATTTAATGTTCCCTTCCCGTCATTTCATAAACTTTAACTTTTCCCATGAATCCCAATCGTCCCAAAACTGTATACAAAGGATATGACTCGACTTAGCAACTCATGCAAGCAACCAGATAATTGAACTAAGGGTTTAAGGTGATAACAATAATGCACTAAAAGTGAGTGCATACAAGGTAGGCTAAGGCGATTTGGGTGTATATTTGGGGGTGGGGTGTAAACAATGCTCTTCATTGATATTCCGGAAAAACCGAAACATCACGAGAACCGCGAAAAGGATAGGCTCTGAGGGGTTAACTAGGGGTATCGTGTACTAAAGATGAGTACAACGCAAAGGGTGTGGGGGAATTACTCAACCGATGTGGAAGAAGTAATTATATTACGGGTATCAAACAAGGGTTATCCTAATGCCTCTTATCATTTAGTTATTCCTAACTACACAAGTGTAGTCTTACTAGCGATCTCGGAATGCATCACAAAACAAGTTCTAGAATCTAATATACTACCGGTTCACACTCTAAGAAAGGGTTTTTTGCTAGTCATGCAACTTCCTATCCATGAGACGCTTTTGTTAAGACTAATGGCCCACTCCTATATGTCATGAAAAATTAAAAATTTGGTGCCAAAATTACCCTAACCGACATTTTCTCATGGTTTATTACACCAATACAATTGGACAAAGCAAATAATCAAGGATAAGCATAGTTTCAAAGTTCCCGTTTTATTTTCCCTCCCTACACTTAAAATGAACATTGTCCCCAATGTTCCCCGAAAGTATCAAAGTTATGATAATGGAAGGTAATTAAAAACGAAAGAAACTAGTACTCCCCTGATTAGCTCGGTAGGATCCGTGTGTGAAGTAGTGGTTAAATCCTTTCCAAGAAGAATGTGTGCGTGAAAAGCTCCTTCCCATCTTTTGTAACTTCTTCTTGATAAACTAAACCTGCACACTTGAAGAAAACAAACGAAACCTTCGCGTAAAATCGGCGGTAATAATATATATAAGACTCGATTTAAACTAGGATATAATGCTTGTGGAATGGATGTTTACAGAATTTCTGGAAAATTAAGACCTGGAAAATTCCAAATTTTTTAAGTAGCTCAGAAAACGAGAAAAAAGTAATCTGTTGTTTTTACTCCTTCCTGACGCCGTCAGGTTGCGATCCTGACGCCGTCAGGTTATCCTGACAAAAACTGGTCTGCGATTTTCTGGAAAAAATTCTGGAAAACTTACATCTTTAGAATCTGGAAAAAATTTCTGCAAAACATCCATTATGACTCGATACAAGCATTTGACTCGAACAAACACACAAATATATCTTTTAATGAATTGTTATTCTCATGTTTACGTTTCCTTGAAAACGTGTGTAATCCTCCCTACACTTATCCCTTATGTAAAATACCTTTATATGCAATTAAGACGAGGTTAAAAACAAAATAAAGCATTTTTACAAATTTAAACATGAGAATAAACAATTGATAAAAGATATATGACACTAACAAGCAAACAATTAAGCATGGGTTGCCTCCCACGAAGCGCTTTTCTTTATTTAAGAGTCTTGTAGCTAGACTCGTAGTCGTGCTCCTACGTACCTATATAAGTAAGCCTATCCTCCACAATGTCATAAGGATCAAACTTATCATTTAAGTTCCTAATAGTACGTTCGGTTAGATATGCCTTTTCAAACTTTTCTCCATCGGGATCATAGATTGTTATCCTAATGTGCCATTCTCCATTACCGTCACTAGGCGGTCTATCCCAATCCCATTTGTGTTTAGATTTCTCAACTTTCCACTTATTCATGACAAGGTTGACGGGCAAGCTTCCTAAGAACTCGGTCATCTTCCTAAATACTAAGGCGTCCTCGAATGGGTTCACTTCCATGTCCCTAGCCATTTCTTTTTCTTGGAAAGTTGCTTTACTAGTGAAGGCTTCATCTAGGTAAAAAGGTCTTTGGGGGCCTATGAGGTTCTTATCTATCCAAGGTTCATATCTAGAAGGCTCTCTATCCAACTTAATCTCATGTGGGATTTCCTCTTCTTGGTAGTACGTATGCTTTTTGACATCGTAAATTGACCTAGCACTCCCTTCTCCTACCACTATTTTGGACATCTTACATTCGATGATGGCACTAGCGGTAGCTAAGAATCCTCTTCCTACTAGTAAGGGGCATGTCGGGTCCTTATTCATGTCTAGCACATGGAAGTCGGCCAAAAGAGTCAATTCTCCTACGTGTACTACCATGTCTTTTATTATTCCTACCGGACGTGCAACACTACCGTCCGCTAGACCTAAGATGGTTTTCGTTGGTTCTATTTTACCTAAGTTAAGGCCTCTATGGAGGGACAACGGAACAAGATTGATGCATGACCCTAAGTCGGCTAGAGCGTCGAGAGGTTTGGAAGTTCCAAGCCTACACGGAAGAGTGAATAGCCCGGGATCGTCTAACTTCTTAGGTAAATCAAAAGCGGAAGCATGTTTTCCAAGCTTAAGTTCTAACTCATATTTTTCTTTTAAAGCATTATAATAAGGTGCATGAGCTAAGACCTCAAGAATTGGTTTTTCTTAATGGAGTTCCTTGTACTCCTCCTCTAAACTAGGTTTGGATTCTTGGTTGACGGGTTTCTCAAGAATGGGTTCCACCAACGGTGCAAGGCCTTGGTACCTTTTGGATGGCTTGGAACCCTTTTTGATAGCGTTTACCGAGTGAACCGTTGGGTGTGAGGGGCATGGATGTGTGTTTTCCCATGGTGAACAAGAACATGAAGTCGACGAGATCGAATTCACTTTTGGGTTCTTTATAGTGTTACTTGGGAGTGCTCCAACTTCCCGTTCATTGAAGGCTTTTAAGAGGGCATCAAGCTTGTTTGTCATCTCGCTTTGTCTTTGCTTAAAATCGGCTTCAAGCTTAGTCAGTCGAGTCTCTTGAGATGACAGGAATCTAGATGCAATTGCCTCAAGATTAGTGGGGTTCCCGGTGTTTAGAGAGTTGAACCTATTAGGTGGACTAGATGAGCTTTGGGGTGTGCTTGAGTTTTGGTTCCACTTAAGGTTAGGGTGATTTTTCCATGAGGGGTTGTAAGAGTTTCCTAAGTTGTTTTGTTCAGGCTTGAAGGTGTACGACTTTTCTCCTGCTCCGTCGGTACGCATGGAGGCGTAGTCCGCAAAAGCTTGTTCGGGAAGTCTTGTGCAATCACGAGTGTCATGGGGACCACTACATAACTCACAAGGCAGAGTGATTTTATTCCCTTGACGTGAGGACTTAGGATTTTCGTAGGAACTCATTAGGAAATTAACTTGATCTTCAAGTTCGATCATCCTACGGTCGGAAGGAGGTAAGGAGATTGCCTTAACGGTTTTAGGCAGCTCACGGGGGTCATCCCAACTTTTGTTGTCATAGAGGGCGAGGTCCTCTATCATACCCCATGATTCTTCCGCGGTGAGATCACTAAGTTTTCCACCGGCCGCTTGGTCAATGGATCGCTTGGTGGGGAAGTTGACATGATCATAGAAAATTTGGACTTGGAGCCAAAGATCAATGCCGTGATGAGGGACTTTATGAAGTAAGTCCTTGAATCGAGTCCATGCTTCGTAGAGAGATTCACCTTGATGTTTTTGGAACATCAAGATGTCATTCCTAAGCTTAGTGGTTCTCCCCGGTGGGAAAAATTGAGCAAGGAAGCGAGAGGTAAGATCATCCCAACTTGAGATGGAGCCGGCGGGAAGTCGCTCAAGCCAATTACTAGCTTGGTCCCGTAGAGAGAATTGGAAGAGACGCAGGCGCGTGGTCTCCCGAGTAGTAGCATCAAGGTCGATGGAATCGACAATTTTGAGGAAATCCCTTAGATGTTGATTAGGATCTTCGGAACGAAGTCCATGGAATGCACATCCGTTTTGCACCAACCGGATGGTGTCGGATTGCAGGGCCGTAGTTTGGGCTTGTTCGGGAAGCTCAATGGTATTCCTATAGCCCGAGTGGCTTGGTCTTGAGTATTCACCAAGAGTATGGGCTCTTGGCGGGTCAATTGGTGGTGGGTTGATGAATGGTGGGTGGTTATCACCTTCCATGATGAAAAGTGATGGGGTTACGAACAAAGGTCACGAAGAAGGGGGATAGACTAAGAGGAAGCTAAAAATGAGGAAAAAAAGTTTACTTGATAGGAATCAAGTAAAGAAACCTAAAAGAGGTGGACTACTAACTAGCTATTCTATTCCCCGGCAGCGGCGCCAAAAACTTGATAACGCTACACGCGTCGTTCGGGGTCAAAGGAACTTCCTTTTCGTCGAGCAAGTTTTTCAACACCCTAGGCAGTGAACCTAATCGTTGTAGTGTAGTATTAGGGTAAGCCACAGGTATTGATATCGTTCTCTAGGGGAATAGGAATGCTAGTGAGAAGTTACTACGCTAAGGTTGTGGTTGAGGAAGATTATTATTTATCTTTTTATATTTTTTAAGGAAAGGAAAGGTACGAATCTCGGGGTTTGAATTTGGGGGTTGGTATTGCTACCGATTACTCTACTTATCTAATTATCTAATCTAAGGTGTATGTAGTCTATGTCTAATTAATGTGTGCTCGTATGATAGTTTAAAGATGTGTTTACTTAGGTTTTACTACTCCTTAATTATCTCCTATTGGTGGTTGAATTGTCACGTCCTTATTCCTAGTTGCATTGTGTGTCTAAGGTTGTAGGGTATGCGTATGTTCCCTAACTCTTTGAACTTACCAAAGGGTCTCGTCTACAAACCCACTAGGGATAATAAACTCCTACTCTAAGGCACTCTTTGGATGGTTTAGCTTACAACTACTCAAGGAGTCATATTCTAAGGTTCACAAAGATTTAATCAAGCATTAAGTACACAACGAATGACCTATCGCATTACTAGATCATTGATCAACTAAGATAAGAAACAACCAATCAATATTCAATAATTAAGTTTCATATTCCCTAAGCAAACACACAAGTAAATTAGCCGGACATGGAAAACATGCAAGCATACACACAAATAATCAAAGACATAATTGTATTAATGAAGTAAAACACTTATCTTGGTGTAAGATAGGGTTTGGAACCCTAAAATACTGTACAAGACAGCCTTGGTTCGGTTTAGGTTTTTACTCCAAAAGACTACACACTAATACTGAAAAATTCGGATTCTATATATAATATTACACATGCGACGGCGTCACTTTATGTTTTGTGACGCCGTCGTGTCGCCGTCATTAGGGTTTCGTCTTGGCCACGTTAGACTTGCGACGGCGTCACCTAATGCTTGTGACGCCGTCTCTCAGCTTCTAACGCCGTCTGATTACATCTAGGCCGTCTGAGTTGCGACGGCCTACTCTTTTATAACTTGACGTCGTCACTTGAAAATGGGAGTTTTGGCTTCTGTCCCGTCACAAAGATCCTCCGACGGCGTCGCACTTAACACCTGACGCCGTCACCTTATGTTTTCAGCAGCTTTGAGTGTCTCGATTCTGACTTTGGCCATTTTCTTCGTATAATCGCGCCTTTTCGTCCAAATAAGTGCCATTCCAGCATTTTGCCTTCAAGAGACCTAAAAAGTGAAAAGGAACGATATTAAGCAATAACGGATACAAAAGTGATCAAATAAGGGCTTAAACGACCCCTCAAAAAGGTACCTTTTAAAACCTTATCAACCACCTACCTTATTTTCCAAGGTACGTAACTACCCACACTAATTGCAAGGTGCGTAACCACCTACATTATTTGCCTGGGTACGTAGCTACCCACACTATTTTCCAGGGTGCGTAACCACCTACATTATTTGCTTAGGTACGTTGATACCTGCTTTACTTGGGTACGTTGATACCTACTGTGATTTGGCTGCGTAGACACCACCACAGAACTGAAACACTTAAGGTTTCGTCAAGAGCTTAGTGCAATAATAACCACTTTTGATTATGGGCGTATAACAATACAGCCCACTGTTTTTCCTAAACTTGAAATCTTGTGATCAATTGCTTTATAACTAAACCTATGAATTCACTCAACCTTTGTGTTGACTTTTTAGCATGTATTTTCAGGATGAAAATGTGATATCTAAAACTATGGTGGCGCTTGGGCAATGGCATGGCATGGTCATAGACGACTCTGATATCTTTTGGGGGACAACTTTACTTTTTATGGGCTTATATTCCGCATTATATTTTGAAATATGTAAACATAAATATTTATAAATAAGATTTCTCAAGTTAAACCGTTGTTCTATACTTTGTGTTGTGATATCAATCGAGTAGCACCCCAATAACAATAGGGGGTCATTCAAGCCCTAAATCGACACATTTTATATCCGTTTCTACTTAAAATCACTCCTTTTCACATTTTAGGTCTTTTGGAAGCAAAATGCTAGAATGAAGCATATTTGGACGATAAGGAGCAAAAACATGAAGAAAATGGCAAAGTCAAGATCAAAGGTCATCCAGCAGACTTGACGGCATCCGAACCAAAGGGCGACGCCGTCCCTATTTAAGAGTTTTGATCAAATTACACATGACGGCTCAGAGCAAATTATGGTTCTACAACCTGACGATGTTACATCTAAACTCTAGAAGGCGTCTCTCTCATTTTCCACACCAGACGCCCAAGAGCCAATCTCAGACAACGTCCTTCATGAAGATTGTCGGCATCACAATCATAAACTAATGTCGTCCCAATGATGACTTGGCCCAAACGAAACCCTAATGACGGCGACCTGACGGCGTCACTAGCAAAAGGTGTGTTAGCCTCGCTTAAGTGAAGTCATTACGGGAATTGCATTAGTTTCTTCTTTTACTCATTCACAAGGACTAGTTTAGTCAATAGTGCTAAGTTAGGCTTTGCTATGTATAAATACACCTCCTAGTCCCAACTAGGAGGGTAGGAAGTTCACTTTTTAAAATAAGGTGTGTGTGGTTTCTTTTTCTTCTCTCTAGAAACACACACATCTTCCCCTTTTCTATCTAATACAATAACCATGTCTTTCTCATTCTTTGAGCTTCCCCGACCTCCCGAACCACATAAATCTTATATTTTTCGATCCTACAATTGGTAAAACGAGCCAGGTTGTGTATTTTTTCAGATTCGTGTGGTTTGAATATTTGTTTACACTGTTTTTCACCAATATTCTTTGTTTTGGAAATTTTTTTTCCAACTTGTCTGTTAACAGTTTATATAAATGATTTGTATCTTATTGGTCAAAAAAGTCAACACCTTTTATATGTTGTTTTCAGTTCCTGTTTCTTGTGTCACTTCATGTCCATGAATCAGTTTCTGGGTAAAATATTTTTGTGACTAGTTTTTGTACCAAACTCGTGACAATTTTTGTGGTCAACTGGTCGTCAACGTGGTCAAATGGGTAATATTGGAAGCGTTTTCTGCAAATATATCTGGGTTTCTTTATGCTGAACGGAAAAATGGTCGGAAAAACTCGCCGGAAAAAAAGTCAAAGGGTCAAAACCCTCTTTTTCTACGCCTAAGGAGAATCTACAGAAATATTACGCATAACTGTGAAGTTATGCGTAGGAATTGATACGCGTAAGGTTTTTTACGCCTAAGCATATGCTTACGCGTAACCTAGACCTCGTTTACGCATAAGAGCTTTGGCCTACGCTTAAGAAGAAAGGTTACGCGTAACTGATAATTTTTTACGCATAAGGAAAATGAAAGAAAAGTTACGCGTAAACTTGACTGAACCTTGACCACGACCACAACCAATTACCGAACCTAGACTCTAAGACTTCAGTTTCTCATCTCAAGTCTTATCTATTAACGAAAAAAATCAAATAAAAGTTAATCTCAGCCATTTAACAAATCCACATCTAACTCATACTCCCATCTCCTTCTAACCTTACATCAACAACACTAATCTGCTATATCCCTTCACCAAGACTCGACGAAAAAGAAAAAATAATTATACGATCTCAGTTTTTTTTCTTTCGTGGTATACAACGATGCATCAAGACATTTTAAGGTCTAACGAAAGAAGGGTAACATCATTGATCAATTTTTGAAGATTGACTTCATCTCATATCCGAAAAATTAAAGAGAAACACAATAACAAATATGTTATATGTTTTCTTTGGTTCGTTCATAACAAGAAAACACAAAAACAAATACAAAGCAACCTACCCGAGACCATTAAGATCTTGAAGACAACCTTCACTTCATTATCTTTTTGAAAACTTGTGATTCGAATGGTTCATAGGCTGAAATGATTATAAAGGGTTGTTTGGAATCGTGCCTTTCATGTGGATTAATGGAGAATCAGCTTTGTGTATTTGTGAATGTGAATCAAGTGCTCGGATAGTATGATACGTTTGATGATTTAGATGAGATCTAGATTGAGTTGAGATTTGAGATAGTTAGGTGAGATATGATAAAAATGAGAGGCGGATATTATCAGTGTGTTTAGGTAAAATGGTTATTATGCAAGTGAGAGAGTATTTAGGGTTATGTTTTTAACCGGTTTAGTCAAAGTGTTGAATCGGGTCTTAGGTTGTGAACCGGATAATCCAATTCTCTTCTTGTTGGGTTGGATTGCTTATTGGGTTTGTAATTTAATCTCGCATGGGCTGATACCGAGTTAACATAATAATGGACTGAATCGCAATGTTTAGTGCATCCGACATTTATATAAAGAGAAATTAACTAAACTGTTTATTATCCAATGTATCTTTCAAATGCATTGTGTTAATTTTCAGCAAAAAGGTGGTATTGTGGTATTTCGAATTTTCACGAGGTTACTATTCCACGGCTAATGTTTTCGATGAATTTTAATGTGACCACGGAGATGACTCTTTATTATTTATTTGGGTTTGAAGTGAAGTTTAACGGGCGAGTTTACTTATTTCGTCTTCTTTCTTTCTTCCCTTCCGCGAAGATGACTTGTCTGGGCAAATATATTGAGTGTGATGAAGACTTGCTATCTAGTTACTTTTGTGATTCTTTCTCTCTTAACCCACAAAGTAGCTATCACTTTCGGTGTCTCACGTAGTTGAGGATACGTCAAGAGGTTTTGTACAATGGGTACACCGTTCTTTTTTACAAGAATAGTACAAGATTAAGTAACTATTCCGGGAGATTTTACTTCATCCTCAAGTTCGTCATATTGGGTTATCCTCATATGTGGTTAGACAATTTCAAATGGTATTGTTCATCGACATCTTCTCACGGGCTGATATGATTTATGATAGAATACTTCCGGTTAATGCTTCATGTACACAATTGTATGCTGATTCCGATAAATCGTAACCATCAAGGGAGAGAAATGTGTACATTATGGGCTGATTTGATATATGAAAGATAACTGGAATGCATTTGGTGAGACGAAGATGTTGATATCTTATTCCCCCGAATGGACAATCTTGAAGAAGGTCGAGAGTCGACAGTTTCTACATTTTCCGCTGCGTGTTAGAAGACTAAAGACGGTTCTAATTTAATTATCAAAAGACTTCTTCAGATTCAGGAAATTCATCGAAAGGTTGTCGTTTGGGGAGAGCACTAATTAGGGGAGAGCAAAAAGGCCTGATTTAATCCCTAATTAGATTTGCTCGCATTGTTCTTCTACAAGTAAAGAGATAGCAGCTGAGAAGATTCATGATGTTTGAAGACTGTGAAGACACTCTTGGAGCTGCTGAGCTTATCTTTTGTATTTAATTTTGCTTATAGGGAACATTGTAAGCAACTCCCGTATGACATCACTTGGGGAGAGATTGTTAGCCTCGCTTAAGTGAAGTCATTACGGGAATTGCATTAGTTTATTCTTTTACTCATTCACAAGGACTAGTTTAGTCAATAGTGCTAAGTTAGGCTTTGCTATGTATAAATACACCTCCTAGTCCCAACTAGGAGGGTAGGAAGTTCACTTTGTAAAATAAGATGTGTGTGTGTGTGGTTTCTTTCTTCTCTAGAAACACACACATCTTCCCTTTTCTATCTAATACAATAACCATGTCTTTCTCATTCTTTGAGCTTCCCCGACCTCCCGAACCACATAAATCTTATATTTTTCGATCCTACAAGGTGACGCCGTCGCATTTGTAAATCTATATATAGAATTCGATTTTTCTGTATTTTAAGAGGTAGAACTTTGGAGAGCAAACCCTACTTCAGTTGTAGTCCGACTTGGACAGTATCTAAGGGTTCCATACACTTCTTTACATCATAAGATAAGTTTGTTAATCCATATTATCATTATGTCTACCCCATGTTCAATTGTATGTGTGTATGCTTGCTTGTTTACTATGAGTAGCTTAATTATCCTTAGGTTTGCTTAGATATATGAAACCTAGTTGTTAATTATTGTTAGGTTGTCTCTTGTCTTAATTGGTAGACGCTAGAGTAAGGAAAATTGGCTTCTTCTTTAATTGTTGCGAGCTTGAACGTCCTAAATGGCAAAAAAATTTAGGAGTGCACCTAGGCCATTCGTTGTGTTTATTGCGTGAGTTGTAGCTTGTTCATAGTAGAGTATTCGGGGGAGATACTATTGTACTTGCCGATCTCGGATAGTCTAGAGGAGAGTTACAATTCATAGAACTAGGGAATTAGGCACCCCCTATAACCAAACGGAATACAATGTACCAATTAAGATGAGGATGTGACAATTCAACCAACCAATAAAAGATAACTAGGGAGTAAGAACATCTAAGTAAACACATTTTTAATCATCATAAGAGCACACCCACAATTAGCATAATCTATCCATAGTTCGAGTAGTTAATTAGTAAGTAGTAATTAAAATTAGTAGAAGTACCACCCCCCACTCCTTTACCCCGAGATATTTACTTGCTTTCAAAAATATAAAAAAAAACTAAAAAGAATCTCCCTCAACCTTACCTTCTCGTCATACATCTCTTTCTAGCATCTCTATTCCCCTAGAGAACGAATCAATCCCTTGGGCTTACCCCATACTACACTACAATGATTAGGTCCACCGCCTAGAGGGTTGAAAAACTTGCTCGTAGAAAAGGAAGTCTTTTCGACCCCGAACCCACGCATCAAGTTTTTGGCGCCGCTGTCGGGGAATAGAATAGCTAGTTAGATTTCTATCTGGTTTAGGTTTACTCGCTTGATTCCTATCAAGTGAGCTTTTTTTCTATTTTTCATTAGCTTTCTTGTAGTCTATCCCTCTTCTTTGTGTTTTTGTTCGTATCCTCATCACTTTTCATCATGGAAGGTGATAACCTACCCAACAACGATCCGCCACCACATCAACCACTTCCACTCAATCAACCACCACATGACCCGCCAAGAGGCCGTACTCTTGGTGAATACTCTAGACTGAGCCATCAAGGCTATAGGAACACCATTGAGCTCCCACTTCAAGCTCAAACTACGAACATGTGATCCGACACCATCCGGTTGGTGCAAAATGGATGTACATTCCATGGACTTCGTTCCGAAGATCCTAATCAGCATCTCAAGGATTTTCTAAAATCGTTGACTCCATTGACCTTGATGCTACCACATGGGAGACCACGCGCTTGCGTCTCTTCCGTTTCTCTTTACAGGACCAAGCTAGTAATTGGCTTGAGCGACTTCCCACAGGATCCATCTCAAGTTGGGATGATCTCACCACTTGTTTCCTCGCCCAATTTTTCCCACCGGGGAGAACTACCAAGCTAAGGAATGACATCTTGATGTTCCAACAACGTCAAGGCGAAACTATTTACGAGGCATGGACTCGATTCAAGGACTTACTCCACAAAGTCCCTCATCACAGCATTGATCTTTGGCTTCAAGTCCAAATCTTTTACGATCATGTCAATCTCTCTACTAGTCAAACCATCGACCAAGCGGCCGGTGGTAAGCTTAGTGAACTTACCGCGGAAGAGTCGTAGGGTACAATAGAGGACCTTGCCCTGTATGACAACGAATGTTGGAATGACCCTCGTGCGTTTCCCAAAACCGTAAAGGTAATCTCCTTGCCTCCCATTGACTCACAACCTTCCAATTGTAGGATGCTCGAACTTGAAGATCAAGTCAAATTCCTAATGAGTTCCTACGAAGATCCTAAACCTTCATGCAAAGTGAACAAAGTCTCTTCCCTATGTGAGTTATGTAGTGGTCCCCATGGCACTCGTAATTGCACGAGACTCCTCGAACAAGCTTCCGTGGACTACGCATCCTCGCTTACCAACGGAACGGAAGGAAGATTCCCCACAACACCCGGACCTAGGACTTACAACGAAGCCCGAGAGGGATGGAAGGGAAAACCAGAATACTATTGGAGTCAAACCAAAGAATTCACCTCTAACGACTCCCTCAAGTCCTTTTACTAACTTTAATCAATATAACTTACCTCATAATTTACTATAACACCTTTAAACATTAAATCTATATAACTTATCTCAAAATGACCTATACCACCTTTAAATATTAAATCAACACTTTAGACTTATATTTAAACATATATAACAATTAACCCATAAATTACTAACTTTAATCAATATAACTTACCTCATAATTTACAATAACATATTAATTAGCCTTTAAACATTTTTTACCCAATTTCCCAATTTAGGGTTCATAAACCCTAAATTTTCAATTCTTCAATTAACTCAACAATTAGGATTACTTACTTGATAAGAATCATAGTTATGACTTAGGCTGCATGCAGTAAGGTCGATCGAGAGTCGATCGAGAGTGTAGGGCGATCGATTTCTAATCGATCCCCTTGCTGTGGAGGTACTCGATCGCCACAAAAAAAGGGAGTGGGTCGTCTGGTCGATCAAATCCACAAAGCACAAACATACAAACATATCATTTCTAGCCGTTGCAAACTAACAAAAAAAATCCTACCCTATAAATACACAAAAATCCTACCCTACAAACATACAAACATATCATTTCTAGCCGTTGTATTGTCGTAATGTTTTAATTTTATTTGAATTATTATGTAATGTTTTAATAAGTGTTGTAATGTTTTAATAGTTTCGTAATGTTTTAATTTTATTTGAATTATTATGTAACGTTTTAATTATTAATGAAATTTCATTTTGTGTTAAAAATGTTTTTCTTTTAAAAAAAAATGAACTTGGTCGCCCTTACTGGAGCACCTAATCGCATGAAGGTCGCTGGAGAGAGAAAGCTGACGTGGCAGTGAAAAATAAGGGGATTGAATCCCCTTACTGGGGGCAGCCTTAACTCTTGGATTTAAACACTTAAACATCATCAATTTAGCACTTGGAAAATCCTTGTTCTTCCTTCTCTTTTTTCTCGACATCACACATACACTCCTGGACAATTATGAAATGAGATATCCTGTCGATTTATAGTTATAACTTTCTTCACAACAAAGCTATTTCATCATATGACACTTTTGGTCCCTCAAGTCCTTTTGCTTCTATTTTGGCCATATTAAACTTTCTATAACATTTAACACTTGACACCTTAGTCCCATGTACTTTCTTTTCTTATAGTTTTGAAACATCAATCTTTATATAACCATATTACACGTTCTTTTACTATTAGATTGATTATCGGGTTGACTAACCAATCACATTATTCATTCAAACTACTAAAATCGTAGCCAAACTATTCAAATGACATTCTCGTTATTAAATACTTAAAATCCGGTTTTGGGTGTAACACATATGTGGTGAGATGGCTAGTTTTCTTTTAAAGAGTGTAGAAAATAGTATATTTTATTTTAATTTATATTTGTATCACTAGCTTGAATGACACATTCAATATAAATAAATAGAGGGGGAGAAAAATAGGAAAATTTGAAAAACAAAACCCGGCTAATCTGAGAAAATTGTAATAAAAAGAATCATATTTCAAAAAACAAGATTTTAGTGGGTTCGGTAGTGGGATTAACATATTTATAATCATGCTTAAGAGAGAAATTAAAAATTCTTACTCTTATTTTGGTGCTTACTGAAAGACAAGTACCTATTATCCATTTAGTTTGATCTAATGGTGGAGACTAAACATAAGATTTAATATGCTTAACCTTAAATCGACCAATATAAAGCCTTATTTTTTTTCTTCTTTTTTTCATTTTCTTCATTTTTTTACCACACAGTTACTCTCATCTTCTCTCATCTTGATCATTCCGCTTCCCTCCAACTACTCTCATCTTCCCTCCATCTTCTCTTCTCTCACCTTCATACAATATGTAGGATCGTGAATATTATGTTGTTTGATGATTCAGGTGGTCTAGGATTATGATGATATAAGAAAGCCATTAGAGAGATGAAAAGAGTAGAGAGGATGTTTCTTGAAAGAGAGTTGTTTAACAAAAAGTGAAAGGTTAGATACAAGAAGCAACACCCCTTCCAAGGATGGAAGGGGTATTTATAGTTACAAATACAACGTCCTCCTATCGGACTGTGGATCAGGCATACAGTGGGTAAAGACCCGTCCTTCCTCCACGGTGTTACTCAAAACTATTCTACGCTACCGACTAACTAATTAACTACTAAATAATGTAAACAACGACAAGTCTACGAGCTAACATATGCTAGACCATTATTGGGGTGACCGACACTTTAACATGGAATTTCCAATTCCTAACAATCTCCCCCTAAGGGAGGTCACCCCATGAAATACATTTTGCATCCTAGCATTCTATCTTTGACTTTAGTTCTGAGCTCGTTGACTTCTATTCTTCAAGTTCCGCAATCTTTGTGCATTAGTAGCGATTCTTTAAAGTCCGCATTGATTTGTACTTTTAGTGGAGGCCTTTAACTGATCCACATCTTTGATGATCTTCGAGCTTTCATTGAGATCATCAACACAGTAAATCTGGATCACCCTTTGTTGTGTTGCCATCATGTGAAGTTGTGACTTTCGGACCGACATGCTCACACCTTTGGATCATGACATCTTTTCATCAGAGTAGCGGAAGCTTTACTGGCTCATGATATTTGCAGCAGCGTAGCGGAAACATCGTATAAAAATATCAGAGCCAGGTTCTGTAGATATGCACAAGTCATGATATCTTCAATTAAGTGTGGATGCTGTGAGCATGCGGCTTTAGATTGACTTCTCAATTCTGATTAGCTGCAACCGTCCAAATGTACCTGCAAACAACAGTTAGCAATAAAACACATGAAAGTGTCTTTGATCACTTTCATTGAATTGAGGTACACGGCCCACGGTTCCCCGTTGATCAGTACAAGTACTGCCTGTGATCAGGTATAATTCCGAAGAATCTCCTTGACAGGGTTTCGCGGCTGTTCTAGCTGTTCTCAAACCGGAACGTCTCAAAGAAGACAACACGGAGTGAGTGAACCAGTTAATTGAGATTCATTGATTGATGAAAAATTGATTTGAAAACAATCGCGTATTGCTTGAAGAAAGATTTTTGCAATACGACGAAGGTTTTATGAGAAAGTTCAATTTTCAATCAAAAAATACTTTTTGTATTTGAAAAGAGTACACATTCGATGTGCTTGAGAAAAGAAGAGATTTGCACATCGAACGGTTTTTCCAAAAGTATTTTTTCAATCAGAGATACTTTTTCTGTTTGAAATATGAATACACATTCGATGTGCTAGAGAAAAGAAGATTTGCACATCGAACGGTTTTCCAAAAGTATTCGTCAATTCATTTCCTGGACCAAGGTTGATTCACGAGTGAATCGTCCAATCATTTCTATCCAGTTGTCACAAGTTTGATCTTTAGAAAAGATCTCACATGTCACCCACCAAGAGCTTGTTTGATGTTGGCTCTAGAAGGCTTTCCATCTTCATCGTGAATATTTAACATATCACTCGGATATTCTGGCAATACCACAAGGATAATGCGTAGGACTCTTAAAATATATTCTTACTTTCCACATTGTGTGAAACAACAAGTCTTCATTAATTTTGTGTTCTAATGAGATATTATGGACGATCTCTTGGTTCTAGAATCAATTGTGCACATTTGGTTCCTATGCCGGAGACTAGGGAGAGGGTCTCCTTCTTCAATATCAACAATCTCTAAGAGAAAGTCGATAGATTATGTAGGTTCCCCGTGAGAATGAAACAAGCCCTTTTAAGAGGAACTTGAGTAGCTTGAGAAGTTTAGTGCAGTGCGTCACTGGGTCCATGACGTCTTGTCTTCAATACCAGTGTTACCTTAGTAACAACCAGTAGCATATGTATTGAACCCGGTTTCTGCCCTAAGGTTGAATTATTGGAGGGCTATTTCTTTTCACCCTTTTTCACATTCATTCTTCAACCCCTTCAGTGCTTACCGAGACTTCATTACTAGAACCTTGTTGGGTTTATTCCAGTTCTAGTTCTATCTCAGTCCGCACTCTTCCCATATCTCAATTTTCTCCTTTTTTTCATCATACCTAAGGACTCTACACTATCTAGTGGATTGTCCCTGGGTAGATCCCTCCGGCTCTGGCGGGATCGTGGGAACGATTACCTAACCTAACCATCCTTATAACACCATGCATAAAGTAAATTGGTCGGTCTTTTGGTATTGTTCTTTCCTTCTTGAAACCAGTTGAAAAATCATTTGGAAAATCAATCAAGGTACTTGTGATATAAAATCAAAGAATTTTGTACCTTAATTATTTTGATCATTTAGAAATGCTCCCCCTCAACATGTGCATATGATATTGAAATTGTTTATCACATGGAGGCAAGAGTTCTTTGAAACATATTCTTGATCACAATTTCTGTGGAAAAAGCCATTTGATTTTCTTTGGTAATTTCTCCCCCTCAATATGTGCATAGGATATTTAAAATCATTTTATCACATAGAGGAAAGAGTTCATTTGAAGTACATCCACGATCACAAAATCCATTAAGAAACCATTTAGAAAATCATTGTACCTATGCACAAAATCAATCAAGGTACTTATGTTAAAACATAGCAATCATTGTACCTTGAAAGTTTATTTTCTTTTGAAATGCTCCCCCTCAATATGTGCTTCGAGATTCGAAAGAGTTTAGCACATATGGGAGAGCAGCATGCACTTTTGAATCAAGTCGATCATCATTTATCAGATTTCATTATTAAATCACAAATTCTCCCCCGATCAAAAATATCAAACCCTTTGAGATTTTGGATCCGAAGTGATTTAATAAGGTTTAGAAAACATGGGAGAAAATGTGCTAAATTTAAAAGCTCTTCCGGTTTATGGTTAAATGCTCCTCCACAATCATGTGCATTATGTATTTCAAAATCGTTTGGCACATGAAGGAAGGAGTGCTTTTGAAACAATCACCCTTTAAAACCGATTTGAGATTTAAATCACGATCTCTCCCCAGATCAAAAATTTCGAGATTTTGGATCCCGATTGATTTAAACCATTTGGAAAATTTTGGGGAAAGACGTGGCTAGATTTAATTTTTGAAATTGACTGATAAGGACCAACTATAGATATTAAAGATTGTCAGTGTCAGGTATGATAATTTTTAAGAGATCTTTAAGTAAAATAAAACAATTTCACAATCAAACAAGAACAGAAAAAATTTCATTTAGTAAGATCTTTGAGTTTTAAAGAAAATCATACCATGACATAACATTAAATCTTTAGATCACCATTTTATTTCGTACAAACCGGACTTTTATGAAGAAATATCGTTTGAAAATACTTTATTTTAAATCACTCTCCCCCTCAATCGATGACCATAGTCGATGATTGAGTGACTTAAGTTTTGATAAAATGAAGTCCGGTGATTTTCAAAATTAAGTCCAATTAATTTTCAAAACAATATTTTCCATTTTCAAAACAATTTAATCAAAATTTTTTAAAATTGTTTAAAAATGGTATCCTGCACAAAGATACGTTAGATGGTTGAGAAGCTTCTGTTGTTGCTATAGGGCTGGAAGAAAAACGTCTGCTGATGCAGTGAGACCTATGACGTTGCATTTGTCATGCCAACTCTTCATAGAGGTCCAATTAAGCTCCGTTTCTTCATTTGATGATGAAGAAAACCATCTGCTGATGCAGTGAGACCTCTTACGTTGCATTTCATGCCAACTCTCCATAGAAGTCAAATTAAGCTCCGTTTCTTCATTTGTCGACCCAAGATATAGTTTCCCTTTCCTTTCGGCATCCAATAATCATATTATGCGGGATCCGGATCGGGAACATTCTTATAATCCATGATATCTGCATACGTTAGTAGATATACAAACAGATATATGGTGGTCGATAACACCCAAACAAAGAATCGACTAATAAAATTCAATTCAACATATCAGTCAGATCATGTAAAGGTATGGGAATAATATGTTCATCAAACTCTAATTATCTAATCCTAACAATCATATCCTAAATTCCTAGTCCTTCGACATAGGAAAATATCATTTTTAGTTAAGCACGTAGGATAATTAAGAAAGCCCGTTAGATGATGTAAATTTGAAAAACATTCTCCCCCTCAATCAATGACTCATTTCATAAAAGGTTTTGAAAGCGCTGAAGTCATTGATTGGGTTTGAAAATTTATGAACATTCTGATACTGATTGATTTTTAAGCAACACAATTTACCACCATTTTGTTAAAATAAATATTTTTATGAAGAATTTTAGAAGGAAAAATATTTGAGTAGGAACAGCAGTCCTTCGACATACTTTCCTCATTTGTTTTAGGATAAGTGCACAAATTTTGTGAAATAATAGCAAGCCATGGTTTAAGCACGGATTACATTCTGAAGTAACTGCAAACCATAGTTTTGGACATGTTTAGAGAAAATATTTACACATCCTGCTCGAACTTCATCTATGGTCCCGTGCCATTATTGAATGACATTTCTAAGACCGTAGATGTTATCAATACCAGAAGACATGTCTTGAGAAAAACATATTTTTGGTATTTTTAAATTTTCTGATTTTTATGGGTTTTTGTTGATTTTATATTTTTCTATTTTCTTTTTGTTGGTTTTATAATTTTGTATTTTGGTTTTTAATAATTATTTACAGATAGAATAGATGATATAGTTTAAGAGAATGATGATACGAGTACCGAGATAAGGATATCGAGCAGCACGTCGTAGAAGATAGAAGTCATCTCTTAAACTTCCACCACCAAAGCTTCCGAGGCTCGAGAATAGAAGATAGAACATGGCCTTTGAGAAAGAGAGACTTTGGCGACTTCCCCAAAACGAAAATCCAATAGATGAGCAGATTCGAAGCTCTATTTCAAGCTTGCCTTAGCCAGGTGCGCAGAGAAGCACACCATTATCATAAATCCCGCTGCTCCTTTTAAGAACGATAATCGAGATTCTTCGTTCAGGGTTATATCATCAACAAGAACAGCAACATATCATCCCACTCTTGAAATTTCTTCTCATATTTCATTACTCTGAAGTCGAAGCAATGCATCCCAAAAGGTGTCAAGAGAACACTTCCCCAAGTAGATGAATTGATGCTGATCGGTCTCTTAGACTAGAGCTCACGAACCCGAATACACATATACCCGAAGACAAAGAAACTTATACCATCGAGTTAGCAGATTAAGTCCAATAGCCAAAGAATAACCCCGATGTATACTTTCTCTCCCCAAAGAAAGTGTATGAAGAAGTACCCGAATGCCCAAAGAGAGAATAACCGATAACATTGAAGTAACAAGCCGAATTACTGATTATCTCTGCGGATGATAATCTCTGCGGATGTCAACTCCGGAATAAGTGATTATATCTCTAAATCACTGATTAAGCCCTCAAGTAAAATAGCTGAGCATCTCCAATGTACACAATCTTTCTCCCCTGATGATTGAGATAACATCAAAATCATCACACACTTGTGTACCTCTTTCATCTTCAGAAACTAACTCTTCCATCTCTTCCCCCACATAGTTGGAATAAGAACACTAAACGCCATGAGTCAAACCTTGAGTTTCTCTGGGGTAATGACAATAGTCTTCCCGGGATATCTTCAATTACTTAAAAGTATTAAGTTCATCAATGTTTACTCGCATTTAGATGCGTGTCTCCTTCCCCCTTGCTGGTTTTGATACTTCAGAATCAACAACACATTGTAAGCCCAAATACTTGAAATCTTTTGAGAAGAACATCATTAGCTCAGATGTATCTATGAGAATCAACTTGCTGAAGAATGTGAGCAAGTCTAATTAGGGATTAACTTTGGCTTTTCACTCTCCCCCAATTAGTGCTCTCCCCTAAACAGACAATCTTTATGATGAAAGCTTGAATTAAGAAGAAGTCTTTAGATCGTTAAATGCAACTCGTCTTTAGTCTTCTAACATGTCGCAGAAAATGTAGAACATACTGTAGACTCGACCTTCTTCAAGATTGTCCGTTAGGGGAATTTAATATTAACATCTTCTCACCAAATTCATTCCCGTTAACTTATATGTAGCAAATTTCCTTAACTAAGATCCCTCCCAATCAAACAGGAACATAAATATGTTCATCAAAGAAATCAGCCCAGCAACCAGAAGCACTTTGTCGTTAAACTCATCAGTCCGTGAGAAGATGTCAACCAACGGCTCATAGAAGAAACTCCATGTAAAGATGACCCGATAAGAAGAAGCTCGGTTCTTTCATGAGTTAGGAGCCGTATGACCATTTATACTCCGAAGTCAATCAACATGCTGCAAATTTACACTTCTTCTCCCCCTCAAGAATTGCATACGGAGATGCCATTCTTGATTAAGCAAGTGAATATCTTCATAATGTAGTCTCTTCACACTTCTCCCCTTCAAAGGTAGCATATGATGTTGCCATCGTCATTATGATTGAGCAAGTGGAATAAGAAGACAATCAACAGTAGTTCGGTTCACTTGATGACTGAAGCGCTTGGAAAAAGCATGAAGCATGTTGATGAGAATGGTCATTATTTAGAAGATTTCTCTTCTTCAGAAGATAAAGCGCACTGACACGTACACTTTTTTTTTCTTTAGAGAACGAGGCTTGAAATGTTGTGTTCAAACGTCATAAGAAGATTTCTCTTCTTCAGAAGATAAAGCGCACTGAAATGTACACTTTTCTTTTCTTTAGAGAACGAGGCTTGAACTGCTGTGTTCAAACGTCATAAGAAGATTTCTCTTCTTCGGAAGATAAAGCGCCTGGCGTACACTTTTCTTTTCTTTAGAGAACGAGGCTTGAAGCTTTGTGTTCAAAGCGTCATAAGAAGATTTCTCTTCTTTCGAAGATAATGCGCACTGAAGCGTACACATTTATTTTCTTTAGAGTACGAGGCTTGAACTGTTGTGTTCAAACGTCATAATCTCTCTCTTTTCATCTACTCTTGACAAACTTGTAATCAACCTATTATCATTTTGTAGGCTCTTTGTTGTGACAGCTGATGGAGAAAACCCAATATGATGAATTTGACCTTGAAGTAAACTACCCCGAACTCGTGACTTAAACTTGCACACATGTAACAAAGAGCGGTGTCGAGACTTCATCCTCCATTGAATCTCTAAGTACTCTATACTCTTTATCCAACCAACCATCAAGTATCAGACGTACATCACCTCTTGAAAATCCACAATTGAATGTGACACGGCACTACAATGTAACTCCTTAAAGTGATAGTTATTTTGTGGTGGTAAGAGCCCAATTCCCCAAGTGGTAAAAGAAAAGGAAAAAGTCACCCAACAATAACTAGATTTCCATGTCTTCATTTTTGATAATAAGCTCGAACAAGGATCATGAAGAATCTTCATACAACCATCGCCGATACCTTCCGATACTAAGTACAGTCGCCCGTGATATTTCACTTCAACCTCAAATAAATAAAAGTGAATTAACCCCGTTGTCACATCTTCTGGTTAAAAGCTCAAATCTAGCCTCCTTTGATGTTTTAAGTGAACTATGATAATGGTTTTTATCCCGACCATGGTTAAAAGCACATAACCCCGTAAAACCTCGTAATAACCAAACTGCCATGAAGAATATCCAATCAATCACCCAATTCATGAAGTACACCCTTTTATCCCTTCTTCGAAGTAGAAACCGTAGCACGAGCATCCGAAAAGATCCAGAAATACACTTTCCTTTCTCCAGGATGGTTCCATCATCACGGGATTTTACAATTCTATAGTTTAAACCGAGAAATAGTTTCTTTCACGGGATTTTACAAAACCAAGAATAAACCGTAAGATAGATCCGGAAATGTACACTTATTTCATCAGGATGGTTCCATCGGCACGCGGGATTTTACAAGTCTGTGATTTAAACCGAGAAATAGATTCTTTCGCGGGATTTTACAAAATCAAGACTAAACCGTAAACAATGTCAGCTTGAACGTGCAATGACAACTTTGGTTTTGGTGAATTTCTGTTTTAAGGGAACATGCAGCGGTTCATCAACGATTCATTCTCCATCATCAACAATATCATCAACAATTCTTTACCCATATGTAGACAATTTCACAAACCAATAGTAAGTCAAGTAGTAAAAAATACTTCCCCCTGGAGGTTGTCCGTAGACCAAAGTACACGTTTCTCCCCCATGATGGTTTCGAACTTTCGGAAGCATCATAACTTGTACGACCATTAGCACGAGAAGTTCTTGTCATAAGCAAAAATATTGAAAGAACATAAACGTTTAGAATTTTAAAGCTTTTGCTTAGACTGTGAAGTGTCATAGACATCTTGTGTAGCAACGAGTAACCCATGAGAATTGCTGATTACATCTCAACCATTAAATACTTTGGTACACACATCATTCAAGAATTCTGTTGGCAATTGCTATGACCATTTGGTGAAGTAAACCCGATATACCAAATTTGAACATGAAATAGAATTCCTCGGATTTGTTACTTAAGCTTGTACTAATCCTTGTGAAGAAGAAACGGTGTACCCAATGTACCAAACCTCTTGACGTATCCTCAACTGCGTGAGACACCGAAGTGATAGTTACTTTGTGGGTTAAGTGAGAAAGAATCACAAGAGTAACTAAATAGCCAAGTCTTTATCACACTCTATAAATGCCCAAACAAGTCATCTTCGCGGAAGGGTAGAAAGAAAGAAGATGAAATAAGTAAACGCGCCTGGAAAAACCCACTTTAAATCCAAATAAGAAATACCGTCTAAACGACCCCGTATTCAACTTTGTTCAATAAACAATTCAAGCCGTGAAATAATATTATCCGTGAAAATGTATATCCAAAGTGTCAAACCTCATAACACCATTAATCTCAGCATCATACCAAATCTCATGATCAACTCACATCGTCAAATCTCATCAATTAAATTTCATCATTAAAAACCCATTATTAAATCTCATAATCATTAAATTACTTCAACACGTCTCAAATTATCCAGTTCCCAAAAAATTCATTCATTGAGACGCCCAATTGCAACTTTGAACCCGATTCAACATCATACCCTTAAATATCCGGACCAATCCAACGAAAGCTCACATAACATTATCATAATATTAGCAACCGGAAATTAATTGTCCAAGTCCACGAAAATGATATTATCCAATTGCAATTCAACATGTCTCAAATTAACTGGAAGTATATGTGAAGCCCATGGTATAGCTACACTCAGCCCATCAATATGGGACACATACTCGGTCCACAAACATCCATGTTCGATTCACCCTAAGTTAGGCTTAACAAATTAGACACAAGGCCCAAATAACTGATAATACCATCCGATCCATTATCAATCATTACCCTAATTTATACGGTATATAACACTCACCAAAACCTTATCATACACCTAATATCACTCACTACCCTAACCCTAATCCCCTTATTCAGACGCCTCCAACACAGAAAGTAAGCCACATTTTCATCCCAAATAACTCACCCATCCTTATCTCTCGAATCACAAGTTATACAACCAATGTAGATCCTCGCCACAGGGATGGCTTGAGGGATTAAAAAAACAGAAACCGATTGGCAAATGGTAAGTTAATTTAAAGTTTTTGTTTTACATCAGTCTTGAACGAATTAAGTACCTAAAGATAACATGTTTGTTATATTTTAGTGCTTGAAGATTCGGATATATAATAGGAGTTAACTCCTTATACGATCTATGATGGAAAAGTGTAAAACTCATAATAATATCATTAATGATTTGTGCAAGAGTTTTCCAAAATCTGAGATCCGAACAAAAAGGTTTTTCATTTTGTTGTGCTTGAGTTCCATTGTACCAATCGAACGAAGGAAGAAATCATAACAGATTTATTGTGATTTCAATTCATTAGGTTTCGGATATAGTCAAATGTTAAGATCAGTGAAGATATACTTTGGGTATTTTGGTTCTGAAATGAATCATAAAGTCAACTTTAACCCATAAACAAAGAATCTGGGATCTTATAATGTTTAATCTTTTCTTTTAAAGTTTTGAGTCTTGAAAGTTTAGGATAGGATTAGGATAGAATGATGTTGGTGATGATTGATGAGTATAGTTTAGGTTGATGTCCTGATGTTATTGAGGTTGTGGTCAATGGTTAAAATCTTCTTCTTCCTTTCTGTTGTTACTGGTTAAACCATAGTCATATGTCATGAGTCAAGTCTCATCATAGTGTGGCAACTCGCATCTGAACATGGCAAGTCGCATCTTCCTTTTTGTCTCGCATCATCTTTCCAACTCGCATTATCTCCAACTCGCATCTCTAACTTGCATTACCAACTCGCATCTCCAACTCGCATTGACTCAAAAGTCAACCCGCATAAATACATAACTCGCTTAGGATGCAATGAATCTGGACAGAGAGTAGATAACACGCATCGGGTACATAGAATCTAGACAGATTGGCACAACTCGCATCAAAGATTTTTTACCACAACTCGCATTCAAGAATGCTAGTACACAACTCGCATATAAAAACTGTGACAAACCGCATTGTAGAACAAGCATACCAACTGCTTATAACCATATTCAGTACCACAATTAAAACTTGTATGAAACAGCTTAAAAACTGCATAACACAAGCTTAAACAGACTGGAATAGAACATGTTAAATGATATATGACCACGACATTCATCAAACCAGCAAGCCAACATAAAACACATATTTAACAACTAACAACAGCAGCAACACACATCATCAAATCATCACGCCAACTGAATCAAATACCCATCAAAATATATAGACAAAAACCGTGAATCAAACCGCATACAAGAACCATGAATCGAACCACGAGAATCACCATAAACAACAAAACCTAGGATCTGATACCAATTGTAGGATCGTGAATATTATGTTGTTTGATGATTCGGGTGGTCTAGGATTATGATGATATAAGAAAGCCATTAGAGAGATGAAGAGAGTAGAGAGGATGCTTCTTGAAAGTGAGTTGTTTAACAAAAAGTGAAAGGTTAGATTCAAGAAGCAACACCCCTTCCAAGGATGGAAGGGGTATTTATAGTTACAAATACAACGTCCTCCTATCAGACTGTGGATCAGGCATACAGTGGGTAAAGACCCGTCCTTCCTCCACGGTGTTACTCTAAACTATTCTACGCTACCGACTAACTAATTAACTACTAAATAATGTAAACAACGACAAGTCTACGAGCTAACATATGCTAGACCATTATTGGGGTGACCGACACTTTAACATGGAATTTCCAATTCCTAACACAATCACCATGTCACAATCATCCATATCATTTCAATCATCTCGATCATTCTGATCTTCACCTCATCGCAATCATCAGTAATCGACAATGGATTTTTTTATTCAAATATGTTGGTGATCATTATTTTCCAGTTACTTTGAGATCTTTATTTGTTAATTTGGTACAAGCTCTAAGTAGAAAGCTTTGTATATATGGATGCACACCAAGTGTTTGATGAAATGTATGTGCAAAAAATGTTTGATAATCTTGTTATTTGCTCTTGTAATTTTGCTTATTAATTAAGTTGTTAGTTGAATTTTTGTTTTTAATTGCATTTGAATGTTCTTTTTATGTATGATTATTGTTTTGAATCTGCTATGTATCATATGTGTAGTATCACCAGTAATATTTGAAGTTGATGATAATATAATTTTGTTGTTTTATGTGCTTTTTGTCAAATGTATTTGAGTTACTGATAAGTTGTTCATTATAGTTTAATATTGCTTATTATTTAAGTTGTTAGTTTAAACAGCTTAAACAGGCTGGTTTTGCTTTAAATGCATAGTTAAGAATAATAATGTAGGTATTGGCGGCAGTGTTCCTGGAGGCGACTCTATTGATTGAAAATAATAATAATATAATTTGTAAATAAAGATTTTTAGTATAACACATAATAATAATAATAATTTCTTAACAAACTAAATCCTTATAGATAAACTATTCACCTTGATTGAAAATGATCAAATGGCTCCAAATGTTCTAACATGTGATATATGGCAATTTAATATAAGAGCAGTTTATAATATCTCAAATTTCACAAAGGTTACACAAATGTAATATCACTTATGATACAGATTTTCTAATCAACTTTGCATTTCATCAAACACTTGGTGTGCATCAAACTAAATAGCATCAAAAACACAATTTAAAATAACCTAACATAAACAAACTAATCACGAATATATCAAATTACAAGAGATAAACAAAAAACACAAAAATCTACCAAAATAGCATAAAAACACAAATAAATACATAAATAAGCACAAAATCACAAAAGACAGTTAAATAACATCACAATAAATTATTAGAATAATCGTACGATCTTCTATAGCTATCACCGACTTATTTTTAACCGTTTTTTCTCATATAAAAAATTTGTATGCTTCAATTCTTCCATTTCTATGTGTTTTAGTTGCTTTAGATGCTTTCATGACGGTTAAGTTTTTATTTTAGTTCCTAGGATTTGATTAGTGTAGTTAGAGAGAGAGATATTAAAGTACTTCAGGTACAAAAATCAAAAAAATGAGCTAATTTGGGCAAAATTGTAAAATATTTGGGCACATTTAGCCCTTATCATTTTTTTAAATAGGCATATATTGTCAATTTAAAAGTTAAATATAGATAACTTGATGCATGTTTTTAACAATTGGAGAACATTACAATTGTTTTTTTTTTAAAACTTATAAATATAATATAAGTAACCATTTCAGTCCATGGTTTTGCTCCAAATCCATTAGTCCTGTTCTTTTTGCTTTTTTGCTCCATTGTGGTTTACATTCCAGATCCGCTAACCGCCGATTATCTTATGTTATCTCAATTGCGGCACGTTAGTCCTAACCAAAGCGATCACTTGCGGCGTTAGTCCTTTATACTAACGGCTAGATTATAACGTCAAAATTTTATTAAAAAAATATTTTCTCGAGGGTTTTATCTTTTCGTTCAGTTTTCTTCCGCTTTCATGCTTTTGTCAGTTTATATAGGTTTTCATCTGAATTTTACTGCCCGTTTTCTTACGTTTGTCAGTTTTATCGTTTTCCACTTTTTTACGCTTTTTGTCCGTTTTTCAAGTTTTTATCGCTTTTTCCAGCGTTCGTTTTCGCGCTTGTCCGAATTTTCTTCGTTTTTGTCCCTTTATCACGCTTTCTTCTTTTCGCTTTTAATCAGTTTTCTTATGCCGTTTTGTCCGTTTTTATCTGATTAAAAATCGCGTTGTTTTAATCATTTTTTTCCGATTTAAAAAAATACGATTTTTTTTAAAAATCGATTTTTTTTCCGGTTAAAAAATCGTCATTTAAAAATCGTTTTCCGTTCGAAATACTTTTAAAAAATCGCCATTTTTTAAAAATGTTCGATCATTTTTAAAAATATTTTTCGATTTAAAAATCGATCGATTTTTAAAATCTCACCCTCGATTAAAAATACATTTTAAAATCGATTATTTTAAAAAATCGTCATTTTTCGATTTAAAAATATGTTTTAAAAATACTTTTTAAATCGTTTTAAAAATACGATTTTTTTCCGATCATAACCATTTTATTTCGTCGATGCACATTTCATGAATAATATCATAAGGCGATATCACTTAATAAAAAATAAACGGACACGTGTCCGATTATCTCATAAAACGCATGCAAATGAATGCGGAAAAAATAAGAAAAGCGATAAAGCGAATGGCGATATAAGCGATGCAAGAAAAATTAAAAAGCGAAAACGATAAAACCGGATAGCAGCGTAAGCAGTAGAAAATGGTACAGCCATGATTAAAACCAGCGGAAGATTAGATTTCGTTAAAGGTTATTATCGGTCGTTAGTATAAAGGACCATTTACGTGATAAACGTTCGGATAACAGTGGCGATTGAGATAACGAAAAGATCGCCAAGGTGGCGAATAAAACCGCAATGCAATATGTAAACCACGAGGAGCAAAAGCAAAAAGAGTGAAGGTCTGATTCGTTAAACCACAGACCGAGCAGTGTAATTTACTCTTATAATATATTTAATTTTTTAAAAATAAACGGAAATGAAATTACGTTCGGCGAATTTTATTTCCGTCGTTTGAGTCTTCCTAAAAGCCGATTTAGATAATATATGCCGTTTGGCGTACCGTTTATTGATGCCGGTTTAGTTTCGATACGTTTGGGCCGCGTTAAGCAAATGTGGTGCGTCTTGCATGCGTTTAATAGCCCTCTAGAGAGTTCTAATATTTAGGTTTTGAAATTTTAGATGTGAGAGAGAGAGTGATTTTGAGATGAGTGAAATTTTAAATGAGGGTGTAAGAGTTGTTTCAAAATTTCTGTACAAATGTCCTCCGTATTTTTATCACTAAATTTTGTTAAAGATCTAACAGTCGAGTTGATTCCTTAGTATGTATGAATTTTTTGAGTTTTTGAAATAACTTGACTCTGCTTAAGAAGTGTGGTACGTTGCTTAATTGACTCGATTGGTGACCCAAGATGCGGATATGAGTCATACTTCAATCCAAGTATACGTTGTCGTTAGTCGAGTTTGGGTTGTAAAAACAGGATATCCGCTCCATAAACATTATTATAATTTTCTAACTACCTAAATCTACACAATATTATTAATTTTCTAACTACCTAAATCTACCTAACCAGTGAACACCGCTCCGTATACCTTATTATTAGTCTCAAAAAGCTAATGGTTACTCTTAAAATGTAGTTTTACGACTCGTCTGCAATATCATGTATGTAGTAAAAGAGATGGAGAAAACAAAACTTAGTAATTAAACCCTAAAAAATATATACATATATTCACACTTATATAAATATTGAGCATTGCGTCACATAAGCGAAATGTCTAGTTTTTGCCAAGTTCCGAGCCCATAAGTTTAACTTTCAACAAACTCATATTTGTAGCGATTAGAGAATCGTTTTTGAATAACTACAATTATGCGTGGTTGCATAACAAACATAAATATATAGTTTTTAAAAATTATGTGGAATCGTCCAGATCTAAGTGTATTGAGTATATTTTCTAATAGGATTGTTTTAAGTTATTAAGATTTTTAGTAATAATAAATTCAAGCATTACAAAAAGCAACGGTATTATGTAGTTGGCAATATTATATTGTAGTTTAGTAGGTTATATAAACGTGTGTGACGGCTTTTCTTGTTTGTGTTGGCAATTTAGAAGCAGTGATAACTATTTTTTTACATGTATAGCGTTTATCATTTGGTGTGTGGCAATTTTAAAATTGCTTTGCAAATTGGATATCACCATATAAGATTATTTTGTACTATCAATTTGTATAGATATTTATGCATTGTTCAAAGCTTTTAGTTTGAGGTACAAATAATTACTTCGATAAAGATACAATAATTTATTTTTGTGATTTTAATAACTTATCACATTATTGATACTTTATTGGGCCAAGGGCTATACAATATATATTAACTTTTAAGCGGCGATCATATATCTTGATATGCTAGTAAATGGTGCAATAGCAACATTTTTAAAATAACATTATACAAATGACAAATTATACGTGAAAGCAAAATAAACCAAAATACAATTACTTGGTCTCTCCTTTCAAAAAATTGTCGGGTTCCACAAGTTGTCTACTTCATCATTTCTAATATAATTTTGTCAAATTTGAAACCCTATTTCATCCGGGTGGTTCAATCCTTGAACCAGTGGTTCAGATAAAAAGCAGGTTGATTTAAAACCGAGTCAAACCGATAGGTTGGGTGAAAAATGTCAAATTAAATCGGAATATCCCGTAGGGTTTGAAGCGTCCCGTGTCAACCGGTATCGGTTTCAATCAAGTCAACCGGTATCGGTTTCAACGGGTCAACCCGTATCGGTTTCAATTAATTTGTTTTAATTTGGTAGATGTGCTTAATGGGTGTCAAATGTGAATAAATTATTATACTTTTAAGTAATGGGGTGTTTTAATAAGAGTATTAATTATATTATTTATTTCTCTCTCCATTTACCATGTTTTCAACATTCAACTTTTAACATTTTTCACTTTTTTTCTTCCATTTTTCCATTTTATATAATATAGATAAAGAGAAAACCCAAACATTTTTCTCTAAACATATCACAAGACATAAAAACTCTTAACACTTTCTCTTAAAAAACGTCTACGCATCAAAAAGGAAAAAAAATTATACTTTTTCGAAAAAAACAAACACTACCTGTTATTTTAGCTAGAAAATATCATTTATTAATTTAGCTACTATTGTTCGGTTTGAGTCCTTACACAAACACAAACTAAGCTAACACTTAAGGGCCCGTTTGGTTTGTAAATTGTTGGAATCACTCCTAAACCTTAATTCAAGTGTTAGTAATTTATATGTAATAGTTAGCTTAATTATGGCTTTTATGTTTGTTATTAGCCTTAGGCTTATGTAGAAGGCCCATAAGCCTAGGCCTAGCCCAATAAGGAAAATGATGGGAACTAGGAGTGTTGTCCTAGCTTCCCTCCTATAATCTTTCTCTTGTATAACCCTCACTTGAGGGTTGGTTGTTCAATTTATTTCTTTCACACATACTCTACGCATAACCGTCTAAGTCTAACGTAATTGTGTGTGTTTGTTTATTGTTCAATCGTCTATCTCTTCTCTTGATGTTTGTGTTGTAAAAGCTAGGTGACCTATGATGCCGTATCAATCGCAATAGTTGGGTGAATCGTTATTGCTTTTGAAGTGGGTTTTGGTCCTACTGCTAAAGCTAAGAGACACTTTCTTACAAAAACTCGTTTTTACACTTTCAATCAAAGATTCTTGTACTTTCAATGTTTTAGGTGTTAAAATAACTGCTTTTTGGCAAAAAGTTTCAAACTTTATGCGCGCATCATCGTTTTTAACTAGTTTTTGTACGAGGGTTTCATTTACGCCAAATCGCTTTTAGAGTTTTGGCTCATCAAGTTTCACACTCTTGTGTTATTTTGGTGATATTGAAGCTATCTCATCACAAAAATCTGGTTTAGAAACATTTTTGGGCAAAATCACTTTTTTTACGTAAAGCTATGCTAACAAAACCTAATATTAGCGTAACTTTATCCTTGGGTTGATCTTTAGTTTCGTGGTTTACTCCGTGTTTTCTTGCTTGGATAAGCCTGAAAATACGTCGACTTAGGATATCTTTTGCTCGTGATAGTGTAAATCATCATTTAGGATAAAACCCTAAAATTAGCATAAGCATAAAGCTTAGCGTAGAAATTCCTACATAAGATTTATCTTACGCCGCTAAGCTTAGTCATCGCGATAAGGTAATCCCAGCCCTAAGTTTTTCTAACTTCTTGTTTTTTCGCATAACTTTAGTGCTTTTTCCTTACATACGGAAGCTAAACCTCTGGCGTAAAACTCTTGTAACATTACGCGTAAACTTTGGTGTTTTTACGCATAAGTCCTACTTGGTTTATTGTGATTTCTACACCTAAGGATACTTCATCAACAAAGGTTCATTCAACTACAAAGATCCATTTTACCAACACAAGTTTTCAACATGTCACAACCACCATACTCTAACTATTTCCCTTACACTTACTCTCAACGTCAACAACAACTAAGTCCACAACATCAACAATGGAATCAACAACAAGCAATTTATCAACAACAATTTAATCAACAACATACTCCACAACTTGCTGCAATCCCACAACCTCAAATGGTTCAACCACCACCAAGTCTTCAAGTTCAAACCTACACAAATGAATTCAATCAACATCCATCAAGGAACACTATGAAGGAACCCACTTGGTTTGTAAAAATGTGTGAAGCTTTAAGCAGCCAACAATCAATTCATGAGGTGGATCACTTGATAGACCTCCTATATGCTCACTCCGGAAACTATGATCAATGGGTGATTAGGTTCTTTAGGTTTTGTGATCCGAAGAAGCCACATGGAAAGTTCTTAAAGAAGGTTATCTTGGAAGGTCCATTTCGGATGCCTACGTCATTGTACGTGATCCAAATGCTAATCCACCAAGAGATGAACAATTCAACATTTACTCTTGCGGCCACGAATCTTGTGAGGAACTTCTACACTATGAAGGCGATGAGCTTGAAATGCAATATATCCTCTTAGGATTACCTAACCCAATTATTCAAGTGATTTGTTGTCACAAAGCGATGTGGGAACATATTCATCTTCTTATGGAAGGATCCGCACTCAATCGGAGGATATGGAATCCAAAATTTACTTGGCTTATGAACACTTCATGATTGAACCAGGAGAGATACTAGAGTCTTATCATCATCGATTCTCAGACATCATAAATGATTTGGATAAACACAACATCATCATGCCAAGAATTGAAGTTAATACTAAGTTCTGAGTAGTCTTGGTCCTGAATGGGAGAAGTATGTCATTTTCTCCGTCAAGCGAAGAACATGCATCATTCTACATACGGATTGTTGTACGCATTACTTGAAGCCTCATGAAAAGGAAGTTGATAGGGAAAGGATTCTCCGTACTCAAATTGCTTCACCTTCACAATCGGAAAATCAGCAACTTGCCTTGTATGCTCAAAACAGTTATTCTTCTCAACCAACTCAACCAACTGCTACAATCACACCATATGATCCTTCGACCTCAATCTCAACAAACTCAATTGGTTCCATACAACAACAACAATGCTCAAGCACTTGTTAGCGAAGCTAATGAGGAATCGATCCGATTCGAGCATTGCAACAAGGATTTGCTATGATTGCTAATGCCGTTATACCAACAAATCCAACAATCGTATTCGTTCCTCATCTAACACAAGGAATCAAGCTATTGTGAACAATGGACGAGTTGAAGTTCCAGAATCGCGGTTATGGTGGGTCGATGGGCGTAGTCAGGGTTTAATCTTTGTGGGTAGGAATAACAATAGAGCTCAAGTGGTGGAGCAGGAAATGCTCGAATGGGTTGAATGGTCTTCGATGCTACAAGCTGCAATGAAGGGACACCTGGCCAATGCATGTCCAAAGCCGAGGACAAGGGGAAGTTCTTATCACAAAGAGGCTCTTCTGGCTCTTAGGATGAAGTCGGTGGAACTCTCACGACAAAACAGAGCTTTATGGCAAATGCGGACTTCGAGATGATGATATGGAGGATTACTGCAGGCCAATGCAGTGTTATGTTGATGGCTAATATGCATGAACTACACATAGTGACACAAGCCCAGTGTATGACAATCCATGGCTTGTCTCAGTACCCAACAAACCATATTCATCTCGATCTAATATCTCCGCCAACATCTGAATCCGCAAGGCTCGAGAATGTTCAAAATGAGTCGTACATCTCATTCGACGATTTTCAAATAGACCCTGTAGTCACATTTGACGATCAAGATGACCTTATGGTTTCCTTTGATAATCAAATTGACTTCGTAGTTATAATTGAGGATCTAAGTAATGATCATGTTGTGACTCACGTTGTTTGTACGCGAACTTTTGCCTTATCCAGTTTTGCTCGTTTAATACAAGACCAACAAACCATAGTGGAAGAATGTCGTGCAATTAATCGGGACTTGAAAAGTAAAAATGCATTGTTAACCAAGGATTTTGAATGTTTACAAAAGCAACTCAATTTTTTCAAAGCTCAAGAAAAACGTGAAAAAGGTTTTGAAGCGCTTTGCCAAATCTCATCAAAGCGAATAATATTTAGAGAAGCAGATGTGTGATCTAGCCGCGAAGAATGCTTTGTTGTGCGAAATAGAACAATTTGAAAATGAACATAAAAAACAAATTAACGCTCACACCTTGGAAAATCAAAAAGCTAAGGCTGAGTTGTTAACGTGTCAAAAACAGTTCTCTGCATACAAAAATCATTCAACGAAACGAATAGATGATCATCTTGAAGAAATTATTGGCTTGAAAAATAAACTTAAAGAGTTTAAAATTGTTGTTTACAAACATGGCGAGTCGGTAACAGCTATTGAAAAGTTTTCTTTAAAACCCAATCCAAATGGATATGGACCGAATCTTGCTGATTACAAACCTAAGCTTTCAACCAAAGCATTCAACCAAATCCTGAAGTTTCTAGTGCAGAATATAAAATTGATAATTACGGTATGAGTGTTGTTGAATATCATCGTCAAGAGAAATTAGATGCGAGACGAGTCGATCAAAATTAGAAAATGTTGTTTACAACAAACCTTTTAACTATTCAAAAGCGGTCACTTTCGTCACACCAACGGATTCTTCTAACACACCAAGGATTATAATAAAAACGTTTGAGTCTTCTAATGTTAATCCCAAACCAGTTATGCACAACTTATGGTCCTTTACCTTCCATCGATTGAAGTAAACTCAAACACGAAAATCGCAAAAAATCCTTAGATATTTTGACCTTTTCATGGCTGACCTCAAAACTTTACAACATGAGATAGAATATCATTCGAAAATCAAAGTTCAACATTTTCAATCGCCTCTGGCGCGAGAACAAAGAGACATTTTGGAAAAATCTTTTACCAAATGTTAAAATTTTAAAAAGTTGTGCATTGTCTTGGAAAAGGGACTTTCATAAGGAACTTGGATTGATGAAGGTCGTTTTCGAGAAAAGAGAAACATCTATTTCTAATACTAAACGTAAAAGAAACTGTTGAGAAAAGATGTTGATCGACTCTTGAAAGATGTTATATGTGTGATATCCATATCTGTGTTATTACATTCTTTGCCATATGCATCGATGATATCTCCGATTATGATTCTGTTGATAATGTTGTGAATCGATATGATGCATCGGTCGAGTCTTTAACAGTTGAAAATAAACGATTGTCAAATGAGCTTTCAAATGCAATACGTCGTCTTAATTGGTGTCAAAACGATATTCACGATCAACAACTTGCTTTTCAACACAAAATCACCCAGTTACGCGCAAAATCTTCTGATCCAAAAATTGAGCGACCGGATGATAAAAGCGTGTCTTTTAAGTGTCAAATCTCAAAATATGAACAAGAACTTTCAAAAGTTAAAAAGGAATATGGTGTCATATTTGATTTACTCAAACAGACTCGTGATGAAGCATCAAACGAACTTGATCATTATCTTGCACACACTAAAGAAGTCATGAATTTTGCTGGAAGTCTTCGTTCTAAAAATCAAGATTTGGTGCACACTATCTTTAAGTTAAGAGAAATGTTAGGAAAGTATGAACAACTTCCACCTATCGTGATTAAGAGAATAGCCCCAGAAACTTAGTAATCATGAACCTAGAATTCCTCTTGCCAAATCACAAGTTGCTAACATGCTTCCTTCTCTGAAACAGGGAATAGTAGCGTCTTTTCCAAACGTCCGCACTTCACAGCCTAGGAGCACTACATCGAAGAATAGGAAGTTGCGACCCAAGAAAAGATCAATAAGGAATGCTAAAGTAGAAGAACACCCTAGGACTATGAATAAGCCTCATGTTGCTTCCACTATAGATATTAAGTGGAAAATGTAATAGAAATAGTAATGTAACGAATGCTAAACCTTTAAGTACTTTTGATATTGATCGATGCACCTTGTGTTATTTGTCGTAAAGTATGAATTCGATTGTCATGACAAATGTGTTGCTAAAGCTATCATCTCTCGTTTAAGGAATCCTAAGAATCGGAATACCTCTAGGCCCACTAATCTTTCTAAGTCTGTGCTTGGTAGACCGCCTTCTTTAGATTCTAAGAAACGCATTGATGTCCCTGTAGCTTCAGTTTCACCTCCTAGGAATGTAGTACCACCTAGTTTATTCACTAAGACTAAAGCAAATACTAGTTGGAGATGGCAGAAATGGATATATAACACACTAGGATTTAAATGGATACCTAAAGCTATTGATGTGTGTATGTCTACTATCACTGCTCCGGAACCCTCTAACATTTCGGGTTCCACATCTACATCTATTCCATCTGTGTAGATGTGTAATGCGGTGTCTGACGATCATTCTCTGGATTGTTGATAGCGGATGTTCCCGACACATGAGAGGCAACCTTAAACTGTTATCAAACTTTATTGCAAAGTTCATTGGCACTTTGTCGCTTCGATTCGGGAATGATCACTTCAGCACTATCATGGGCTACTGGAGACTATATCAATGGGAACATCGAAATTATTAGGGTTTATTATGTGGAAGGCCTCGGTCACAATCATTTTCGAGGGTCAGTTCTATGATGGAGATTTGGAAGTTTCTTTCAGGGAGAAATCTTGTTTCATTCGTGATCTACAAGGAAACGACCTTATGTCCGGCTCGCGTAATTCAAGTCTTTACACTATCTCTATGCAAGACATGGTTGCTTCATCTCCCATTTGCTTACTTTCAAAGATAACATCAACAAAATCCACGGCTATGGCACCGTCGTCTCTCTCATCTAAACTTTCAAACCATCACCAACCTTGCTCGACACAAACTAGTTGAAGGACTCCCCGATTTGGTATTCTAAAGATCACCTTTGCTCGGCTTGTGAACAAGGGAAAAGCACTCGTGCTCATTTTCCTTCAAAGGTGGAACACATCTCTTAGCATGTGCTTCATCTTCTTCACATGTATTTGTGTGGCCGTCTGCGCGTGCAAACGATCAATGGCAAATGCTACATCTTAGTAATTGTTGATGACTATTCACGCTGGACTTGGGTCTACTTTCTTCGAAGCAAAGACCAAGCTCCACAAATGATCATCACCTTTCTCACGAAAATACAGGTTCATCTCCGAAACACCGTCCGACAAATTAGAACAGACAGAGGAACTGAATTTGTGATAGGTTCCGAACCGTCAAGTTTAATCACACAAGCTAACCACTTGTGAATGGCTAACCGTAATAAACTTAAAACTGCTCAGAAACCAATGCAATGAAGATCAGGAGAAATATAGTGGATTCCCAGGTCGTTAAGTCCCACGGAGACTCAATGGTGTATCAAAACTTATCAGATGATAGAATGATCACTAAGGATAGTGATCAGTAAGGATTTGGATTGATAACTACACTACTGATTGATTGGAATGAATTTGGACACAGAATTGATAAGCACAACTGTAACACCCCAACCCGACAAGGGTAGAAGTGTCACATTCTGGTGTCATATCAGAACATACAGATAAAATCCTTACAACGAAAACCTTAAAAATTGAAGTATCAAATCATATAAACAATCGACTGCCAAGGAAGATTACAAAATCCAAAAATGTCTAACATAAAACTGAAATCTCAAAACAGTAGCCCGACAAAATAAATCCAAATAATAAGGTAACTAGGGTTGGTCCACTCAAATAATCCAACTCTCAGCCCATCCAAAGCCCATCTTCAAACCTAACACCTGCCGCAGGAAAAGAAATGCGGCTGAGCTTAAAAAGCCCAGTGAACAGATATAACAAAACGAAAGCTAAATAGAATCTGGAATGCAAAATGAACACAGGAAACGGATAATAAAGTCACAGCGAAATGAGAACAATGAGTCAATGAGGATCCTGCAGAACACAATCATACAGATATCCAAATCGAACAGATCAAGGAGAACGAAACAAAGCAAAGCATCGATGACAAGCATACAAGCACATACAAACCAGGCATACAAGTACTGAAACATAAGCAAGCATAGCAGACGTCATATCCATACAACATATACAACATACAATCAATTCAGGAACTCAGAAGACATACAAGCCAAACAGATATCTACAGGAAAGCGGAAGCAATTAATTAATAAGTGAGCATGGCAATTCACACAGGTCAAAACCCTAGTTGAAAACATAACCAATATCATAACAGCATAAGTACTAACAGCAGTCAAAAACATGGCAGTCATACGTAACAAGTAGGAATACAATATGAACATTATAATTAAATGAATTAAAGACATAGCAGGGCAACTAAACAAATTAACAAGCCAGACGTCATAAGTTGAACCATCTACCAAATCCAACCGTAGCATAAACAGAAATGCAAACATGGCAGGTCAACAACAAGCAGATAAGGACACCACAGATAGTCATAGTCCACGAGATTAATTGAACGAGGTACAAAAGATAAACAGATCAACAATCGATTTCACACAAGCACGGTTACCATACCAATCAAAGGATCACATAACAGTAAGACAGCATATCATCAGATGACAATAGGTAAATCTTATATCGCATACATACATATCATACAGAGAAATCAGTAGTCATATAAACATGAATATCATAATCAAATCCAATAACATATAATAACCCGGTACGTGAATGGAACCATAGTCTGAAGTAACGGAATGAAAGTGTGACAGATCAATGTAATGGAGTATCTATATCTTGGTAAAAGTGAATCATATAAGGGTATTGAGTAATGAACAAGTAATACAGATTATGGTGCGTTGGGGAATACGGAAGGTACAATATAGGTTTATCAAAAGTGTAAGGGTTATCAGAAATCTACCACGAGCCCGGAACATATCATATCATATCATATCATAAGTAACCATTGTATTCGAAGGGGTGACCTCGGAATACCATACATAATAGGAGGGGAGACCTCAGTAACAAATGGAGTAGCTAGCTCCCAGAATTTGTGAAGACGCGGATTGCACCCGACATCATTCACCAGACAAAGCTCCAATCAGATCAAATCCCTCGAAACATATCATATCTAGGATGCATCCATACGCCCCCCGGAACATATCATAGTGGCCAAATCATATACATATAGTGAGCTCATAATCATATCAAAATGGGGACGGTGTGGAACATCACTCAACCACACTAAAGTCATGCCATTGGTGCATCAATGACACGGTCAGGTTACCTTCCTGACTAGGAAACATATTTTGGCTCGGGTATCAAACTGAAGGGTCAAAGTATAATCATATCATATCATAAAGGTTCATATCAGAATTCATATCGAAGTTCATAGAGGTTCATAATCAGATGGTTCATAATCAGGAGTTCATAATCATAACAAACCAATATCATAGCGAATAGAATCATATCAGAGGATTAAGTCGGAATCATATCAAAAGGATCATAGCATAAGGAAATCATAGCAAAGGGATATCATAAGTGAAGTAAAGTCAAGGATTGAAAAGTCAGGAGAAATCCCTACTGAAAAGGGATAGAATATCTGTACCTCAATCGAAGCAAGCAAAATAGGAAAGTAAGGTCACACGATGAATCAATCCCGCCGTCCGGAACCTATGAATTAGATAACGCTTATTAAGATCAGATTACTCATTTTAGACGGCTTTCCATTTTTAGAAGGTTTCCACTTTTAGTAACTTTCCATTTTAGGCAGGTTTCCATAATTAGTAACTTTCTATAAATAGCAGGTTTCTATATTTAGTAAGTTTATCCATTTATGATGCATTTAAAGACATATTATGTTAAGTGAGTATTATTATACTTTAAGGATCATTTATAACAAATTACACAAGTTTAGGGTCTACAGCGTAAATATGCCATTTTTACCCATTTTATGAACCTTAATTTTAACATGACATACCCTTTACCCAAAACAGATTTTATGTGCCCTTTTAACCATCCAAAACAGCCCCTATATCATGCTTCAATTCACGTTAATATTACTATATGTATACGCCTTATTCGAGTCCCCATTCTATGCATGATATCGACCAAAAGAAAACATGTCGAGGGGTTTATAATACATATTCAAATGACCAGGTGTATGCACACATATTAACATATATGCTAAGGTTTTATCATGTCCTTTAGGTGGTAAATATCAAGTTACCATTTGCTTGGTTCAATCATTCGTTAGAACATGTTTTTAGGGCTTAAAATGGTGCGCATGCTATCCCAAGATCAAGACCAGAAAACAGAAACATAACCAGGTCTTAAGCTTGACGAATGACCAAAATCTTCCAGCCAAAATAGTTAACAACCATAGGTTTTTAGTTCATGACTTCATGTGATAATTCTATCATTTTATGTTATAAGGTTCATTATTTTATGTGATTATTTCCCATCATCTTATGCATATGCGAAATTCATATATATGTGACCTTAGGGAGGAATTAACACACGACCATTTAAGAAAACCATAAGAAAGACAAAGAGACAGAATGATGATATTTGAGGTTACCCTTGCAGCGTACACGTGTTGAAGAAACAAGGGCCAGGCTGAAAACGAAACCAACCTCCTTTGGCCTGGTGACACCCACGACAATGGCTCCCAAACCCACGACAGAACTGACCATCACAGCCTCACTTCTACAGCAGTCAAGACTCGCGATCAATGCCTCCTTCGAACAGCTTAAAACCCTTCCTTGTTGCAGATTTGTAGTCGAAAAAATGAGGAATAAAAGGGGTTACCGTCACTTTTATTTTTAGGGTTTTTGTGTGGTTATTTTTGAATGCGATCAGAGAAATTAACAATTGAGAGATAAGGGATATGTATTTGAGGTAAATGGCGTGAAGGGGGGGGGGAGTAATGGGTCATTGATTGGCCGAATTTTAGGGGAGAAATTATAGGGAGACTAATTACTTTCCATACTAGCATATTTAGTCTTTCACATTGACTTTAAATTTTTATTTTCTTTTTTTTTTTAGCTAGTACATGTAGTATAGGTCCATTTAACTTAAAATTGTGTAATATGAATCATATCAATTAGACATAAGTGAAATTCATTGTCATAGTCTTGCGTAACTTATTTGTGATATAAGTGTTTAACGTATTTACTGCGATTGATGTATTTACGAGTTTTTATAATTATTTAATTTGAGGGCAAAATAGTCTTTTAACGCTTTTACGATTTTTAGGGTTTTACAACTCTTCCCCTCTAAAAGAAAATTTTCGTCCTCGAAAATTAAAGTCGCAGAGGTACACAGAGACGTACCGGCGTAAGGCAGACGTAGCAATCCAGAGTCCTACATAGATCATACCGATTTCGATTTCCAAAACGTACCAAACTTATACATAACAGATGTCGATGCGAATCTCTCAAAGAGGTACAGAATTCTAAACGAACATGAGGAGTGACAAATAACGGTTATAAGTCTTAGTCCATTCACGTACCAACCCCAGGCATTTCCCAGAACGTCGTATGATTCCAATAAGTTCAAATTATATGATCTTGGTATTATCACGTTGATCAGGCGTCATAATACTTGCATCACATAACAAGTCCTTATTGTCATCATATTCTGTCCCGGGTCATGACAAATCACATAACCAATATCACAACAAAACATATCATATACAGATACCAAGTAACATACCAAAACAGACCAGATCACATACATACAGCATATACCATGTCAAAACAGCTTACCATACCACAAAAGAGAGAAGGCCATCAACTAGCATAAAATGGTTCCTCATGACTCATTACTGACGATCCAAAAGAAAAGCTGAGATATTAACAAAATATCAAACGATAAAACTTCATGATTCAAACCGAGTTCCGAACAAATCAAGAAAAGCAATACTGATCAGAATCACTTAACATAATATCAAACCGCCTCAAAACGCATGACAAACGAATCGAAGTAACACAAGTCGCGCCCAAATCATATGAAGTAGATGAACCTTCTCAGCCACCGGTTGAATCTTGTCTCCGTCTTTTGCGTCTTTGGTTGATCCGTCCAGCTCCCTCCAGCAGCATCCTAATGTCTCCAGCAGCATGGCAGTAGGGTACGACTTATGCTTCACAAACCTCTCCAGCTCAGAGACTGTTGCAGCAACGCAGTTTCGGCACCATCGTCTTCGGCTCCACGGGTAGTCTCCATCTAACGATCGACAAACGGATGTGCGAAGACAAAATAATAAAATCAAATGCGAAGAGAAAGAAGAGCAAAACAGTGAAGACAAAAGATTATTGAAGTCAAAACTGAACGACAATCAAAAGGATTTGGAATATATCGGAACAGACGGAAGCCTAATGTCTACCCAATCCTCACAGGTCAATACTAAGGTCAACAAGACGAAACGGGCTCGATACCATAATTGTAACACCCCAACCGACAAGGGTAGAAGTGTACATTCTAGGGTGTCATATCAATTTCATCAGATAAAATCCTTACAAGAAAACCTTAAAATTGAAGTATCAAATCATATAAACAATCATGCCAAGGAAGATTACAAAATCCAAAAATGTCTAACATAAAACTGAAATCTCAAAACAGTAGCCCGACAAAATAAATCCAAATAATAAGGTAACTAGGGTTGGTCCACTCAAATAATCCAACTCGGCCCATCCAAAGCCCATCTTCAAACCTAACACACGCAGGGGAAAAGAAATCTGCGGCTGAGCTTAAAAGCCCAGTGAACAGATATAACAAAACGAAAGCTAAATAGAATCTGGAATGCAAAATGAACACAGGAAACGGATAATAAAGTCACAGCGAAATGAGAACAATGAGTCAATGAGGATCCTGCAGAACACAATCATACAGATATCCAAATCGAACAGATCAAGGAGAACGAAACAAAGCAAAGCATCGATGACAAGCATACAAGCACATACAAACCAGGCATACAAGTACTGAAACATAAGCAAGCATAGCAGACGTCATATCCATACAACATATACAACATACAATCAATTCAGGAACTCAGAAGACATACAAGCCAAACAGATATCTACAGGAAAGCGGAAGCAATTAATTAATAAGTGAGCATGGCAATTCACACAGGTCAAAACCCTAGTTGAAAACATAACCAATATCATAACAGCATAAGTACTAACAGCGAGTCAAAAACATGGCGTCATACGTAACAAGTAGGAATACAATATGAACATTATAATTAAATGAATTAAAGACATAGCAGGGCAACTAAACAAATTAACAAGCCAGACGTCATAAGTTGAACCATCTACCAAATCCAACCGTAGCATAAACAGAAATGCAAACATGGCAGGTCAACAACAAGCAGATAAGGACACCACAGATAGTCATAGTCCACGAGATTAATTGAACGAGGTACAAAAGATAAACAGATCAACAATCGATTTCACACAAGCACGGTTACCAGACCAATCAAAGGATCACATAACAGTAAGACAGCATATCATCAGATGACAACAGGTAAATCTTATATCGCATACATACATATCATACAGAGAAATCAGTAGTCATATAAACATGAATATCATAATCAAATCCAATAACATATAATAACCCGGTACGTGAATGGAACCATAGTCTGAAGTAACGGAATGAAAGTGTGACAGATCAATGTAATGGAGTATCTTGATGAGTCTCTAAATACTCATCATTTTTGTACAATCTAGACTGCAAAAACATCTGAAAACACTCAAAAATGCATCAAAATGATGAAAATATCACAAATCAGTGTTTTATGTGTTTTAAATGCAAAAAAAAAGATCAAAATCGATGAAAACGATCAAATTTGCAAAATTGGCTTTAGTCCCCAAGTTTCAAAAGTTGTCAAAAAGTCCCTGGTATATCTAAATAAAGAAAAATCATCATCAAGGTCCCTGAAATATTTTAAATTGTCAAAAACGTCCTTGAATGAATCTTTAGTCAAATGGCTGAAAAGGTCCTTCAACTTTGAAAAGTGACAAAATGGTCCTTGAAATTGGAAATTGTCAAGTTTGGTCCTTATACTATTGAAACTTGTCACTTGTGGTCCCTTGGAATAGCTTTGCATTGGCGTAAGTAGTCCCTTAATTTTCAGAAATTGCATATCTAGTCCTTGTGATATTAAACCCTTTAAACCTATTGGACCCTATCACAAACCAAGTGACCCCTGCCATAACCCTTTTTGGACTCCCTTGTTTTGACCCCCTTGCTTATTAATATCTACCCAGTCAACACTGGTCAAAGACAAACACCCACCCACTTGGCGCCAATTTTTCTTCCTTCACCACCTGCTTCCCCTGCTCACTCAAGCACAACCATTCCCCCTCCTCAATATATCACTCTCCTTGTCCCCCCTCCTCAACATATCACTATCCTTGTTCCCCCCTCCTCTCCTACCCTCCAAAACACATTAAATGCATCTTTTTCTCCCACACTCAATCCTTCCACCTGTTAAACCAATTTTGGCGCCAAAACTCAAATTAATGGCCAAGATGAATTCAAAGCCATCCAATGGCTGGGAAAGAAGTGGGAATCAATCAGAATAGAGAGAGAAATACTTTGGGTATAAGAAGGAAACAAGAGAGAAGCAAAGAGAGCAAGCAAGAGAGTAGATTATTAGCTTAAAATTTTCTTATGCTTTTTTCATTAATGTATTAGTTTAATTTCAAAACTGTAATTTTGTGTTCTCAAATGTTAAACTCAAGTTATATTTGCAGTGTTATCAAGTTCTAATCAGTGATTCCAAGTATTTATCTATTTTCAAATTTTTACATAATGTTGAAATTTTCCCGTCACAATCTCATTCAAAAGCTTCATAAAGCTCATTTATCAGCCAACAAGCTTAAATGAGCTTATGATAGCTTTGTACAAGCTCACATTCAAGTTTCCATTCATTTTGATCCTTGGTCAACAAAAGTCAAACACAAAAATGATGCATTTGGTCAATGGGTGAAGCAGAAGTGGATATGGGTTGATTTAGGTCTAGTGGGTTGATATAAATAGGTTAGAGATCCTTTGTTATCAAGCGCTTCATAGTGGCTAGGACCCTTTTGTGAGTAAATTTCTAGTTTCTTTGCATTTTCTTTATTTGGATTTAAAACTAGTGCATATCCTGTTAGAAAGATGTATTTAGGATATAAGAATGTAATTTGATCACTGATACAAGTTTGGTCGGGTTTAGCTCTTTCATTTTCAAAAAAGTGATTAAGGAGTGTTTGGTTTTTAGCTTATTCTGTCTCTAAGGCTTGTTCAGTGGTTCATTTCTGTTGGTACATGATTGTTAACTCTAATTAAACTCATTTGAGTCTTAGTTTGGGTCTGCAACACCACCAAAGTCAAATTTTCACTTAAATCTATCTCATTGATCCACTGTTGAGATTTTGGTATTGCAGATCATTGTTTTGTGTTTAGAAGTCCTAAACATTGATTGCATTAGGTTCATTACATCATATAACATCAATCTTAATACTTAAAATCAGTGGTAAAGTTCAAAAAAGTCAAACTTACATATTTGCTTCAAAAGTCAAAAACTGAAAAACTGTTTTTCAGCCAACTGCAAGGATTTTTCCTTGATTCATTTTTGGGTCAAATTCAGTGAGATTTCGTGTTTCAAAAACTTCTATTGGTCTAGTTTGTTATTACCATTTTTGAAGAATTTTGTGAATTTTTTATAAGCTTAAAAACAGCTTGTCTATTAGGGCCTAAGTGCCTCGCTCCACTGATACTCAGATGACACTGAGTTTTCTCAGAATTTGTGCAAGGTGCACAGGGCTCAATAGATCTGGTCATGGTCTGAGTTTTGGTGCATTTGGTCTCACCCAGGTCTAGTCTAGGTTCCAAGTGATAGTTTTCACATTTAGCTTATTTTGAAGATTGTGCTTGTGTCCAAAGTTGGTACCCAAACCTGTGTTTTAGCTTCTAAACTCAAAACATCAAATCTGTGCTAGCTTGTGATTTAGGTGATTAGGACTTGTTGAAACTTGTTCCATTTTAGTTCTTTTAGCTTATTGTAGCTTCCTTATCAGTTTGGTAGCCTTTGGATTCCATTTGCTTATTTTAGTGCTTATTTCAATAAGCACTTGGTCATCAGTTCCTAATTCCTCCACACAAGCACCTGTTTTTCCAATTTTCCTAGCTTCCTAATATTATTTTAGAGTTTTCCTGAAATTTTCATATTTTTCTAAGCTTGTTTGCTATTTTTCTTAATTTAAATTGATTTTTAGCACTTTTTAAATAGCATTTAATACAAAAAAATTAAGAAAAGTAAAAAAAAAATAAGTTTTCATTTTTCTTAAGTTAAGATAAATGTAAAAGTCATAAAAAGTATTTTTCCATAATTTTCTTGGTTTAAATAGTATTTTTTTTAGCATTTTAATTAGTTTTAAATAGTAGTTAATTAATAATAAATACATAAAAAGTCTAAAAAATATATTTTCAGTTTTAAAATAAGTTTTATAATATTTTAGATTTTCCTAAGTCATAATTTTATTTCTCTAGCTTATTTTCATATTTTATCTTATTTTAGGTTATTATTTAATAGTTAAAAATAGTTTTTTAATTAATAATAATTAGATAAATAGTTGTAAAAATAATTTTCTTTTTCTAATAATTTTTTTATATAATTAGGATTGTAAAAATGTATTTTCTATATACATAGGTATTTTCCTTCTTTATTTTCACATTTTATTTTGTACGTTAACGTAGTTTTTAATTTAAAGACGCTTTTAGGATTTAAACGTTCATCACTTTAAATATAGTGATAGCGTTTATTTAATATCTTTTATCTTTTTAATTTTCTTAATTGGATTTAAGTCGCTTTATTTTTAAGTTTTTCAAGAGTGTAATTTTCCATCCAAATCCTTTCTGATCACTATCCTTAGTGATCATTCTATCGTCTGATCAAGTGTTTGCACACCATTGAGTCTCCGTGGGACTTAACGACCCGGGAATTCATTATATTCTCTGATCTTCATTGTATTTGTGTTTTAAGCGGTTTTAAGCTTCTTACGGTCGGCCATTCACAAGTGGCCGGTTTGTGTGAGGTAGCTTGACTGTAGTTCAGCACGGATCAAATTTTAGGCCGCGCCGGGAGGCTTTAGCGTGTTTAGCCTTTTTCGCACCCATTCTTGCACATATACCACCATTTGTAAAAAGTTTTATCATTCTTTTGTTTTATCATAATGTTTTTCAAAAATACCAAAAATATTCCTCTTTATCCTCTTACCTTTTTGATTCTTCATTTCTTACCCTCTGTTAACTTTTGATTCTTTCTATGTCTTATCCTCACCCTCTTGGTTGTCAATGGTGTGGTGGTCCTAATAATGGTGGCAATTTCCCCGGGTAGGGAAGGCAGGAATCGAACGGTCTGTCTATAACCAAGATCCCTATTCCTACCATAACATAACTGATTTATTCCATCAGCTACCGCACTGTGAGACTCAAAGTTTTATGTTGTGAGTATTGTGGTGGTTCACATTCCGGCTGATTGTCAATCGGAAACACGCTTGTCTATGAGCAAGTTCCTGATAACAATTATGACTACAACACATACCACTCACAGCCACATCAGCTTTATGTTTGTAGTATTGTGGAGTCCTCACTCTAGCTCGGATTGTCAAACAGAATCCAATTTGTAACAATTACGACTATTCGTTCCAAGACCAACCTCCACAATACCAAATGATTCAAGCAACTCCTCATGAAACTACGACAGACCTTTCATGAAGAGTCTTGAGTTATTAAAAGAACTTAAGGAGGAGTCGGCTATGTCACATGAGAAATCCATGGAAGAATTGTTAGCTGAGGAACGGGATGCTAAATTAGATTCCCAGATTGCCATTGAAAACACTATTAGGGAATCAATTAGAATACAAAAAGCATTCAAATCCAGCTCTCGATTCCGTTTCATTCCTGATGATGATGATGATGATGTTACCCTTGATATTAGTGAATTATGTACAGATTCATCAAGTTCATCAGTTGAAACTCCTTCCATGAAAAACCAGGGAGAAAAGACTATGATGGAATTACTAGCGGAAGAACAAATGGAAAGTATAAAACATATGTATGCTAGTCCGTCTAAACTCCTCACCTGTTGTTATCACACCCAAATTCCCACTCACTCTCTAAACATGGGGGATGAGCTTTTAGCACTATTCCGAAATGGAATCGTCTAGTGTTGAGAGCCTTGTCTCAATCCCAAGAGAGTCACAGGGAATTCTCGAGCATCTGTGTGATATCCCTTTCCCTCTTGAGTGTTCAAATGATCAATTTGAGACTTTCTCCGATTTTAGCGATGATTGTAAATCTTATGGAGACATCGAGTATGTTGAGGCATCACTCCCGCAGTCTGATCCTCTTCTTGAGGAGTTCACCGATGAACTCTCTCACACCACTCCACTTTCATCGGAAAGTGACGATGATCTCTTTGATTTCGAAGCCGATCTTGGAGAAACTAGAAATCTCCTATATAATGATCATCCACTCATTTCTTATCCCATTTCCGACTCTTCCATTCCTTCTCTCACTCCAGATGAGGAAGATGACAACTTTTGGAAGGAGGTCAATGATTTTCTTAGTGATGAGTCGATTCCAACAGGAATTGACAATACTTACTTTGATTCGGAGGGAGACATCCTTTTTCTTGAAAATCCGTTGATTGAAGAATCGCTCTCCCTCCCGGAAATTTTGTTACCAATCACCATAAAAGCTTCAAATTTAAGCTTAAAATGTCAAAAATGGTGATTTGCTTCTTTCTGATGAGGAATGGACATGCATTGTTATGCACATATTTATTCCATTCTTCACTAATGGTGTGGTTGCTCTTTCCCTTTTCTCCTTCGGGAATGAGGACACTATCTTTGACCCCGGCATTTTCATTTATCATTTTTGAGCCGGTTCTATGTATATCTCATCGGTGTGGAACTTTCACGTACTTCAATGTTTGTCCAAACATTTTCAATGAAAGTCCTATGGAGATTGTTTTCCACTTTGCTTCCCCAAGAACAAATGAATGCGGGGATCGAGTCAAGCTAAGTGACTCGGTAATCAAAAACATTAGCACGCACCATATGGGTTTTCACCCATATTTCTGTCTTCTTTCTATTTTCTACTACCCTAGTGTGGGGGGGTTGCCCCACATGTTGTGTATATATATATAAGTTTCAAAAAACATATTCAAATAATGGCCGTAGTATTTCCCTTTTACGTTCTTTGTTTCGGCATAGCCGCCGGTACTTTGAATATTGAGGGCAATATTCATTTCTAAGTGTGGGGGGGATTCTCACGAATTTTATTATATAATTATGCCTAATTCCCCGTTTTGGCCAAAATTTTTTTGGAGTAAGTGTTTTACACTTACTCATTTGGTTATCAGTCCGCCATGTCTGTAAGACAAAAGGATTGGCTAATCCAGAGCAAACGGCTTGGTAAAGATATCTCAAATCCGTTTATATGGCTTGCAATTTGCCCAAAATTGTATGGTTCTCAACTCACCATATCCTAAAAAGTGAAGAGTTGGCTAGCCCGCAAGTTTATGGCTTGTGGTAAAGGCAGTGGAAAAACCATAATTGGTAATCAGCTCACCAAAGATAATTTTGATAATTTATCTATGAGTTGGCTAGTCCAGAAGGGTACGGTTTTGGTAAAGACAAATCAAATCCGTTTGACTTATGATTTGCTCAAAATCATTTGGTTATCAGTGTACCAAGGTTCTTACTTGAACTGAAACATTTGGCTACTCCAGAAGTGATGGCTTTTGGTAAAGAGTTTTAAAATCCATTAAAGTTCAAATCATTGCTAGGGACTAGCAATATCTTAGTGTGGGGGATTGATGAGTCTCTAAATACTCATCATTTTTGTACAATCTAGACTGCAAAAACATCTGAAAACACTCAAAAATGCATCAAAATGATGAAAATATCACAAATCAATGTTTTATGTGTTTTAAATGCAAAAGATCAAAATCGATGAAAACGTATCAAATTTGCAAAATTGGCAGTTTTAGTCCCCCAAGTTTCAAAAGTTGTCAAAAATAGTCCCTGGTATATCTAAATAAAGAAAAATATCATTCAAGGTCCCTGAAATATTTTAAATTGTCAAAAACGGTCCTTGAATGAATCTTTAGTCAAATGGCGGAAAAGGTCCTTCAACTTTGAAAAGTGACAAAAATGGTCCTTGGAAATTGGAAATTGTCAAGTTTGGTCCTTATACTATTGAAACTTGTCACTTGTGGTCCCTTGGAATAGCTTTGCATAATTGGCAGAAGTAGTCCCTTAATTTTCAGAAATTGCATATCTAGTCCTTGTGATATTAAACCCTTTAAACCTATTGGACCCTATCACAAACCAAGTGACCCCTGCCATAACCCTTTTTGGACTCCCTTGTTTTGACCCCCTTGCTTATTAATATCTACCCAGTCAACACTGGTCAAAGACAAACACCCACCCACTTGGCGCCAATTTTTCTTCCTTCACCACCTGCTTCCCCTGCTCACTCAAGCACAACCATTCCCCCTCCTCAATATATCACTCTCCTTGTCCCCCCTCCTCAACATATCACTATCCTTGTTCCCCCCTCCTCTCCTACCCTCCAAAACACATTAAATGCATCTTTTTCTCCCACACTCAATCCTTCCACCTGTTAAACCAATTTTGGCGCCAAAACTCAAATTAATGGCCAAGATGAATTCAAAGCCATCCAATGGCTGGGAAAGAAGTGGGAATCAATCAGAATAGAGAGAGAAATACTTTGGGTATAAGAAGGAAGCAAGAGAGGAAGCAAAGGAGAAGCAAGAGGCAGAGTAGATTATTAGCTTAAAATTTTCTTATGTCGTTTTTTTCATTAATGTATTAGTTTAATTTCAAAACTGTAATTTTGTGTTCTCAAATGTTAAACTCAAGTTATATTTGCAGTGTTATCAAGTTCTAATCAGTGATTCCAAGTATTTATCTATTTTCAAATTTTTACATAACTGTTGAAATTTTCCTGTCACAATCTCATTCAAAAGCTTCATAAAGCTCATTTATCAGTTTCAACAAGCTTAAATGAGCTTATGATAGCTTTGTACAAGCTCACATTCAAGTTTCCATTCATTTTGATCCTTGATCAACAAAAGTCAAACAGGTGCAAAAATGATGCAGATTTGGTCAATGGGTGAAGCAGAGCTGGATATGGGTTGATTTAGGTCTAGTGGGTTGATATAAATAGGTTAGAGATCCTTTGGTTACTGTTTTCAAGCCATAGTGGCTAGGACCCTTTTGTGAGTAAATTTCTAGTTTCTTTGCATTTTCTTTATTTGGATTTAAAACTAGTGCATATCTGTTTAGAAAGATGTATTTAGGATATAAGAATGTAATTTGATCACTGATACAAGTTTGGTCAGGGTTTAGCTCAGTTTCATTTTCAAAACAGTGATTAAGGAGTGTTTGGTTTTTAGCTTATTCTGTCTCTAAGGCTTAATCAGTGGTTCATTTCTGTTGGTACATGATTGTTAACTCTAATTAAACTCATTTGAGTCTTAGTTTGGGTCTGCAACACCACCAAAGTCAAATTTTCACTTAAATCTATCTCATTGATCCACTGTTGAGATTTTGGTATTGCAGATCATTGTTTTGTGTTTAGAAGTCCTAAACATTGATTGCATTAGGTTCATTACATCATATAAAATCAATCTTAATACTTAAAATCAGTGGTAAAGTTCAAAAAAGTCAAACTTACATATTTGCTTCAAAAGTCAAAAAACTGAAAAACTGTTTTTCAGCTAACTGCAAGGATTTTTCCTTGATTCATTTTTAGGTCAAATTCAGTGAGATTTGATGTTTCAAAAACTTCTATTGGTCTAGTTTGTTATTACCATTTTTGAAGAATTTTGTGAATTTTTTATAAGCTTAAAACAGCTTTGTCTATTAGGGCCTAAGTGCCCTGCTCCCTGATACTCAGATGACACCGAGTTTTCTCGAATTTGTGCAAGGTGCACAGGGCTCAATAGATCTGGTCATGGTCTGAGTTTTGGTGCATTTGGTCTCACCCAGGTCTAGTCTAGGTTCCAAGTGATAGTTTTCACATTTAGCTTATTTTGAAGATTCTGCTTGTGTCCAAAGTTGGTACCCAAACCTGTGTTTTAGCTTCAAAACTCAAAACATCAAATCTGTGCTAGCTTGTGATTTAGGTGATTAGGACTTGTTGAAACTTGTTCCATTTTAGTTCTTTTAGCTTATTGTAGCTTCCTTATCAGTTTGGTAGCCTTTGGATTCCATTTGCTTATTTTAGTGCTTATTTCAATAAGCACTTGGTCATCAGTTCCTAATTCCTCCACACAAGCACCTGTTTTTCCAATTTTCCTAGCTTCCTAATATTATTTTACAGTTTTCCTGAAATTTTCATATTTTTCTATGCTTGTTTGCTATTTTTCTTAATTTAAATTGATTTTTAGCACTTTTTAAATAGCATTTAATACAAAAAAAAATTAAGAAAAGTTTAAAAAAAAATAATTTTTCATTTTTCTTAAGTTAAGATAAATGTAAAAGTCATAAAAAGTATTTTTCCATAATTTTCTTGGTTTAAATAGTATTTTTTAGCATTTTAATTAGTTTTAAATAGTAGTTAATTAATAATAAATACATAAAAAGTCTAAAAAATATATTTTCAGTTTTAAAATAAGTTTTATAATATTTTAGATTTTCCTAAGTCATAATTTTATTTCTCTAGCTTTATTTCATATTTTATCTTATTTTAGGTTATTATTTAATAGTTAAAAATAGTTTTTAATTAATAATAATTAGATAAATAGTTGTAAAAATAATTTTATTTTTCTAATAATTTTCTTATATAATTAGGATTGTAAAAATGTATTTTCTATATACATAGGTATTTTCCTTCTTTATTTTCACATTTTATTTTGTACGTTACGTAGTTTTTAATTTAAACGTACGTTTTAGGATTTAAACGTTCATCACTTTAAATATAGTGATAGCGTTTATTTAATATCTTTTATCTTTTTAATTTTCTTAATTTGTATTTAAGTCGCTTTATTTTATAAGCTTTTTCAGTAGTGTAATTTTCCATCCAAATCCTTTCTGATCACTATCCTTAGTGATCATTCTATCGTCTGATCAAGTGTTTTCACACCATTGAGTCTCCGTGGGACTTAACGACCCGGGAATTCATTATATTCTCTGATCTTCATTGTATTTGTGTTTTAAGCGGTTTTAAGCTTCTTACGGTCGGCCATTCACAAGTGGCCGGTTTGTGTGAGGTAGCTTGACTGTTTTCAGCACAGATCATATCTATATCTTGGTAAAAGTGAATCATATAAGGGTATTGAGTAATGAACAAGTAATACAGATTATGGTGCGTTGGGGAATACGGAAGGTACAATATAGGTTTATCAAAAGTGTAAGGGTTATCAGAAATCTACCACGAGCCCGGAACATATCATATCATATCATATCATAAGTAACCATTGTATTTGGAGGGGTGACCTCGGAATACCATACATAATAGGAGGGAGACCTCAGTAACAAATGGAGTAGCTAGCTCGAATTTGTGAAGACGCGGATTGCACCGACATCATTCACAGAAAAGCTCCAATCGATCAAATCCCTCGAAACATATCATATCTAGGATGCATCCATACGCCCCCCGGAACATATCATAGTGGCCAAATCATATACATATAGTGAGCTCATAATCATATCAAAATGGGGACGGTGTGGAACATCACTCAACCACACTAAAGTCATGCCATTGGTGCATCAATGACACGGTCAGGTTACCTTCCTGACTAGGAAACATATTTTGGCTCGGGTATCAAACTGAAGGGTCAAAGTATAATCATATCATATCATAAAGGTTCATATCAAAGTTCATATCAAAGTTCATATCAGAATTCATATCGAAGTTCATAGAGGTTCATAATCAGATGGTTCATAATCAGGAGTTCATAATCATAACAAACCAATATCATAGCGAATAGAATCATATCAAAGGATTAAGTCGGAATCATATCAAAAGGATCATAGCATAAGGAAATCATAGCAAAGGGATATCATAAGTGAAGTAAAGTCAAGGATCGAAAAGTCAGGAGAAATCCTTACTGAAAAGGGATAGAATATCTGTACCTCAATCGAAGCAAGCAAAATAGGAAAGTAAGGTCACACGATGAATCAATCCCGCCGTCCGGAACCTATGAACTAGATACCGCTTATTAAGATCAGATTACTCATTTAGACGGCTTTCCATTTTTAGAAGGTTTCCACTTTTAGTAACTTTCCATTTTAGGCAGGTTTCCATAATTAGTAACTTTATCCATTTATGATGCATTTAAAGACATATTATGTTAAGTGAGTATTATTATACTTTAAGGATCATTTATAACAAATTACACAAGTTTAGGGTCTACAGTGTAAATATGCCATTTTTACCCATTTTATGAACCTTAATTTTAACATGACATACCCTTTACCCAAAACAGATTTTATGTGCCCTTTTAACCATCCAAAACAGTCCCTATATCATGCTTCAATTCACGTTAATATTACTATATGTATACGCCTTATTCGAGTCCCCATTCTATACATGATATCGACCAAAAGAAAACATGTCGAGGGGTTTATAATACATATTCAAATGACCAGGTGTATGCACACATATTAACATATATGCTAAGGTTTTATCATGTCCTTTAGGTGGTAAATATCAAGTTACCATTTGCTTGGTTCAATCATTCGTTAGAACATGTTTTTAGGGCTTAAAATGGTGCGCATGCTATCCCAAGATCAAGACCAGAAAACAGAAACATAACCAGGTCTTAAGCTTGACGAATGACCAAAATCTTCCAGCCAAAATAGTTAACAACCATAGGTTTTTAGTTCATGACTTCATGTGATAATTCTATCATTTTATGTTATAAGGTTCATTATTTTATGTGATTATTTCCCATCATCTTATGCATATGCGAAATTCATATATATGTGACCTTAGGGAGGAATTAACACACGACCATTTAAGAAAACCATAAGAAAGACAAAGAGACAGAATGATGATATTTGAGGTTACCCTTGCAGCGTACACGTGTTGAAGAAACAAGGGCCGGCCGAAAACGAAACCAACCTCCTTTGGCTGGTGACACCCACGACAATGGCTCCCAAACCCACGACGAACTGACCATCACGGCCTTTCACTTCTAGCAGAAGTCAAGACTCGCGATCAATGCCTCCTTCGAACAGCTTAAAACCCTTCCTTGTTGCAGATTTGTAGTCGAAAAAATGAGGAATAAAAGGGGTTACCGTCACTTTTATTTTAGGGTTTTGTGTGGTTATTTTTGAATGCGATCAGAGAAATTAACAATTGAGAGATAAGGGATATGTATTTGAGGTAAATGGCGTGAAGGGGGGGGGGAGTAATGGGTCATTGATTGGCCGAATTTTAGGGGAGAAATTATAGGGAGACTAATTACTTTCCATACTAGCATATTTAGTCATAGGTCCATTTATCTTAAAATTGTGTAATATGAATCATATCAATTAGACATAAGTGAAATTCATTGTCATAGTCTTGCGTAACTTATTTGTGATATAAGTGTTTAACGTATTTACTGCGATTGATGTATTTATGAGTTTTCATAATTATTTAATTTGAGGGCAAAATAGTCTTTTAACGCTTTTACGATTTTTAGGGTTTTACAACAACAATCAGATGAAACAAACGTAAAACGTACGTTTAAAAACTACGTAAACGAACAAAATTAAAAATTGAGATCTAAGAAATAAAAGACCTACAAATATGAAAATGACATTTTTGAAAACCTAAAAATAAAAGAAAATTATTAGAAAAAGAAAATTATTTTTTATAACTATTTATTTAATTATTATTAATTTAAAACTATTTTAAACTATTTAATAATACTCTAAAATAAAAGAAAATATGAAATAAGGTTAGAAAAATAAAAATATGATTCAGAAAAATCTAAAGTATTATAAAATTAATTTTAAAATTGAAAATATATTTTTTTTACACTTTTTATCTATTTATTACTAATTAATTATTATTTAAAATACACTTAAATATTAGAAAATATAAAATAAACCTAGAAAAATAAAATTTTGACTTAGAAAAATCTAGAATTTGATAAAACTAATTTTAAAACTGAAAAGATATTTTTTATGCTTTTTAATTATTTATTACTAATTTATTAATACTTTTAACTATTTAAAATTATAATAAATACTAAATAGATTAGGAAAATTATGAAACTTTTTCTAAAAATAACTTAAGGTGACAGAAAACTAAGAAAAATATAAAAACTAGATTTGCTTAATAATAAGCTGAAAAGAAAAATCAAAAAGCTTAATTCTATTAAATAAACGCTATCACTATTTTAAAAATGATGTTTTTCTGGTTTTTCTTTTTGATAACTATTTAACTACTTAAAATATGAAACTTTAATAAACACAAAAATTTTACAAACTGAAAATAAGCTGTTTATGGGCTTATGATTCAAACAGTGGACTTATGAGCTTATTTTGAAGATATAAGCTCAAACAAGCTCACAAGCTGAAACAAGAGCTAAAATAAGATGCAAACAAGCTAGAGAAACTCAAATGAAGCTAGAAACCACAAAAATACATACTGAAAAGCTATTGATAAGTAAATGAGCACTTATGACTCTTGTGTTAAAAGACAGAAATGGGACAAGGTTTAGGCTATAAGCAGCCCTACCAAACAAGCTAGAAAATGGAAGACTAAGCTTGGGACCTCAAGTCAGCTAGGAAAGCTTTCCAAAGAACCAAGTTACACAGGATTAGATCAACAATTAAGCTCTGTGTGAGCTTGTGATTGAGCTTGTAAAACTGATGCACAGGGCATTTTTTCAGAACAGGTACTCAAAAGAAGATAGAAAATAAGCTATTAAAAAGCTGATTAAAGGTGAACTAGTATTTTTCTAATTAAGTTAAGCAACTAAACTTTAATACCCCAAAAGGTTTTAAGCTAAAACTAAATATTAAACACACACTAAAATTGTCTATTTAATTCAAAAATGACCAAATGCAAATTTGACTTTTTAACTTACACTAATATGTTGACTAAGATGAACTTTGAATCACTACTACTTACTGATTATGTTGTTTTAAGGTGAAATAAGACTGATTTTATCAATGATAACAACTTGTAAACATGAAAACAAGATCAATGATCATGAAATTCCAACAGTTAGCTAACAAGATAGGATCAAAGGTTATTTTGACTTTTGCTTAAATAAGTACTGATTTTTCTTGTTTACATGAACTATTATGACCAAGTGTGACAGGAAACAAACACAAACAACAACTCAAACAACCTCTAACACAGTTTAACTTCACAAATCCAAACAAACCTTTATATGACTGATTTGGTGATTTTCAAAGCAAAACTCAACTTAAAACCATGGAACTGATTTCAGACCTTATAATATCATTTATTAGGACTAATGAAGTATTAAACAACAATACTAACAACAAGAAACTAAGAAATGACAATAATGCACTTTAAACTGTTAAAATAAGATTTTTGCTAACTACAAATTTAAAAGAACAAACAAGCTGCTTTTAATGGTTAATTTTACTTAACTAGAACTAATGAACATGAAGAAACAGAAATTCAAGCTATTTATCAATTCAAACAGTGAAATGCCAAAATGATCAAAAATGCTTACAAGTGGCTATCCAACGAAATCACGAGAACCAAGATCAAAAGACCACTTCCTATGGCTTCCCAAGAAGCTCTATACCAAGGCCATCCAAAATTCACCCTGCTCCAGCTTTGATCACCATTTCCATGGATTTTTGAATTTTAAACTATTTATTTGATATTTTTGGTGAATTTTCCTTTTTGATTCTAAACTGAATTTTAATTTTACTAAAAGCTTTAATAAGCTTTCTGGGAGCTTATATGTGTTTACTCAGTCCAAGATAACACCTACAAACAACATTCAAACCTTTTGAGATTTTTGAACATGAAATTGCATAAACTGAAAACAAGTCTTAGAACTGAAATTGATGGTTGCAAAAGATTTATTATACACTGAATACTTGAAATACAAAGTTTAAAAGATTAAAGATACACTGGAATTTAAAATTAGACTAAAACGACCTCCATAAATAAAAATTACACTAGATGCCTTTATACATTGCTTCTCAACCCTCCTTTATAGACTTTTGTGACTCTATGTCGACCTCTGATTGTATCCCACCTCATCTGAGCCATTGGATCTTCAAAAATCATCATAACCATCCAAGTGTAATTTTGGCGCCAAAAGTCTCTTAGCAGGTTTCAATCAATTAAAGCTTTTGGGTGTTAGTGGAGGTGAAGGGGGACAAGGTATACAAGTTGGAAGACAGGTGGAAGGGGTGGATAGAGCAAATCAAGGAAAACTACCATGGTATCTGGTTTGGAGCGTTTTCTGTGAGGAGGATGAACAGTAGCCGGTTTTGACTTCTTTGACCGTTGGTATTAATAAGAGAGGGAGGGTCAAAATGGGTAATGGCAGGGGTCAAAATGTTTTGGACTAGCTCAAGGGTCAAGAGCTCAAGGGTGTGTGGGTTGGGCTTGTGTTGGGCTCACATTGGGTTGGATTGGGCTTGATATATTACAAAGGGTCCGGTTTGGTTTAGTAGATATTACAAGGACCATATTTGCAATTTCTGAAACTTTGAGGACTGAACTTGACACTTTTCCAAAGATATCAAAAGGACCAAACTTGAAAAACTTTGATAGTACAAGGACCACTTTTGCATAAAATTCCATTTTTGGATATCCAATGACTAATTTTGACATTTTTCAAAGTTTAGGGACCTTTTCTGCCATTTGACCAAAGAACTATTCAAGGACCATTTTTAACAACTTAGCATATTTCAGGGACCTTGAATGATATTTTTCTTGATTTTTTGAATTCCAGGTACTAGATTTGACAACTTTTGAAACTTGGGGACTAAAAGCGCCAATTTTGCAAACTTGATACGTTTTCATCGATTTTGATATTTTTGCATTTAAAACACATAAAACACTTGTTTGTGATATTTTCATCATTTTAATGCATTTCTGAGTGTTTTCAGATGATTTTGCAGTCTAGATGGTACAAAAATGATGAGTATTTAGACACTCATCAATCCCCCACACTAAGATATTGCTAGTCCCTAGCAATGTTTTAGATCTTTTAATGGATTTTAAAAACTCTTTACCAAAAGCCATCACTTCTGGAGTAGCCAATTGTTTTAGTTCAAGTAAGAACCTTGGTACAATGATAACCAAATGATGTTGAGCAAATCATAAGTCAAACGGATTTGATTTGTCTTTACCAGAAGCCGTTTGCTTCTGGACTAGCCAACTCTTAGATAAATTATCAGTATTATCTTTGGTGAGCTGATTACCAATTATGGCTTTTCCACTGCCTTTACCACAAGCCATAAACTTGCGGGCTAGCCAACTCTTCACTAATTAAAGATATGGTGAGTTGAATACCATACAATTTTGGGCAAATTGCAAGCCATAAACCGATTTGAGAAATCTTTACCAAGAGCCGTTTGCTCCTGGATTAGCCAATCCTTTTGTTTATTAGACATGGCGGACTGATTACCATTTGTTGAGTAAGTGAAAAACACTTACTCCAAAAAAAAAATTTGGCCAAAAACGGGGGAATTGGGTGAAATAATTACATGATAAAATTCGTGAGAATCCCCCCCACACTTAGAAATGAATATTGCCCTCAATATTCAAAGTACCGGCGGTTATGCCGAAACATAGAACATAAAAGGGAAATACTACGGCCATTATTTTGTTTTTGATATATACACATTTTTTTTTTTTTAATAGCATGGGGCAACTCCCCCACACTAGGGTGGTAGAAAGTAGAAAGAAGTCAGAAATATGGGTGAAAACCCATATGGTGTGTGCTAATATTTTTGATTACCGAGTCGCTAGCTTGACTCGATCCCCGCATTCATTGGTTCATGGGGAAAGTTTGTAGATCTGGGACAACCACAGGAGGAATGTCCTCTCCAAAATAATGCTTCAATCGATGTCCATTCACTTTAAAATTTGGACCATCGGGTTGAGATAACTCAATGGTGCCATAAGGATAAACCTTAGCAATAGTGAATGGACCAGACCAACGGGACTTGAGCTTTTCCGAGAATATCTTCAATCTTGAATTGAAAAGAAGGACTCGATCACCAACGTTGAAAACGCGGTTCTTGATTTTAGAGTCATGAATCTTCTTTGTCTTTTGTTTGTAGATCAAAGAGTTCTCGTATGCTTGATCACGGAGTTCATTTAGTTCATTCATTTGAACTTTTTTGTGATCACCGGCTGTCTGAATATCGAAGTTTGCATGTTTCAAGGCCCAGTATGCCTTGTGCTCAAGCTCAATCGGCAGATGACATTCCTTTCCGTACACTAGCTTGTATGGAGTACACCCGATGGGTGTTTTATAAGCTGTACGGAAGGCCCAGAGTGCGTCATCCAGTTTATCCGACCAGGATGCACGATTTTCGCCTACTGTCCTTTCAAGAATTCTTTTAATACCACGGTTGGAAACTTCCACTTGCCCACTTGTTTGGGGGTGGTATGCAGTCGAGAGATGGTGGGTTACACCATACTTTTGCATGACACGATCAAATTGGTCATTGCAGAAATGTGTACCACGATCACTGATAATAGCTCGCGGAGTTCCAAACCTAGCAAAAAGAGATTTCAAAAATTTCACAACAACTCGGGCATCATTGGTAGGTAAAGCTTTTGCTTCAACCCATTTTGACAAATAGTCAACAGCCACGAGTATGTATTTGTTTCCTCGAGAAGATGGAAATGGCCCCATAAAGTCAATGCCCCAGATGTCAAATATCTCACATACTTGAATGGCGTTTTGCGGCATTTCATTTCTTTGAGAGATATTTCCGTGACGTTGACAAGCGTCACAGGTTTTGACAAAGTCGTGGGCATCCTTATAAATAGTAGGCCAATAAAACCCGGAATCAAACACCTTTTTGGCGGTGTAGTTAGGACTATGATGGCCCCCGGTGGGTCCAGAATGGCAAGCCTTGAGAATGTCATTGGCTTCCTGACCATACACACATCGCCGGATGACTTGATCCGCACAAATTTTGAACAAGTAGGGGTCGTCCCAGAAGTAATGTTTTACATCTTTAAAGAACTTGTTTTTCTGTTGGGACGACATCCCTTTCACTATGAAGTTACCCGCATGGTAATTTGCGAAGTCAGCAAACCATGGGGTAGAAGAGTTTCAACGAAAAGAAACCGCATTGAGTGTCTCGAGAGAAAATGTTTCATTTATTTCCTTTTTCTCGAAAACATCTTGGTGTGGGTTTTCTAATCGGACAGATGATCGCAGCTAGATTCTCGGCTCCTTTTTATCACGTATAATGATATCAAATTCTTGCAGGAGGAGAATCCAACGGAGCAATCTCGGCTTTGCATCTTGTTTTGCAAAGAGATATTTGAGAGCCGAGTGATCCGTATACACCACACATTTTGTTAAGATTAAGTACGGCCGAAACTTCTCAAACGCATACACCACGGCTAATAGCTCTTTTTCTGTGGTGGTGTAATGAGTTTGAGCTTTAGTCATAGTCTTACTTGCGTAGTGGATAGGCTGAAAATGCTTGTTTCTGCGTTGCCCTAAGACTGCACCGATAGCAAAGTCACTTGCATCGCACATGAGCTCAAAAGGCAAATCCCAGTCGGGAGCAACGAGAATGGGTGCTTCAGTAAGCTTTTTCTTCAATGCTTCAAAAGCTTCGATGCACTCAGGTGAGAAGATAAAAGGAGCATCCTTTTCAAGAAGATGAGTCATAGGGCGGGCGATTTTAGAAAAATCTTGTATGAATCTACGATAGAAACCGGCATGACCTAAAAAACTCCTAATACCTTTGACGGTAGTAGGATGAGGTAATTTAGCAATAACATCGACTTTTGCTCTATCTACCTCAATCCCGTTTTTTGAAATCTAATGGACAAGGACTATGCCTTCTTTGACCATAAAGTGGCTCTTCTCCCAATTTAGACAAAGATTTGTGTCTTCACACCTTTGAAGCATTTTTTCTAAATGGGAGAGACATGTTTGAAAAGAATCCCCAATGACCGAGAAGTCATCCATAAACACCTCCATTGTTTCCCCGATCATGTCGTGGAATATGGCCATCATACATCGTTGGAACGTGCCGGGAGCATTACATAAGCCAAAAGGCATACGTTTGTAGGCAAAAGTTCCGTATGGGCAGGTGAATGTAGTCTTCTCTTGATCCTGTGGATCAATGGGAATATGAAAATAACCCGAGAAACCATCAAGGAAACAATAGTATTCATTCCCTGCTAATCTCTCAAGCATTTGGTCCATGAAGGGTAGAGGAAAATGGTCTTTACGAGTGGCGTCATTCAACTTACGATAGTCAATGCAAACACGCCATCCCGTTACCAATCGAGTTGGAATTAACTCGTTTTCTTCATTTGTGACAACAGTTATGCCACCCTTTTTAGGAACACGATGAATTGGGCTAACCAAGGACTATCGAGATCGGGTAAATTAATCCTGCATCAAGAAGTTTGATACCCTCCTGTTTGATAACATCATGGATTTTGAATTTACTCTTTCTCTGATGTTGAACTGCTGGTTTGAAGTCATCCTCCATCAAGATTTTGTGAGTACAAAATTCCGGGTTGATACCCTTAATGTCGGAGAGTTTCCAAGCAATTGCTTGCTTGTGTGACTTCAAGATCTTTATGAGAGCAGACTTTTCATCTTTACTCAAATGTCGAGCAATAATGACGGGTAATTTATCATCACCCTCAAGAAATGCATACTCGAGATGAGGTGGTAAGTCCTTAAGTTCGACTTCAAGAAATTCTTCAGTTTTCTCAACTGACTTGACTTCCTTGTTATGAAGCTCGACGGGAGGGAGAGGAGGAGAAGTGTCATGATTTAACAATTTCTCAAGAAGAATATCTCCCTCCAGATTAATCTCATTTGGAATTGAATCACTAGTGTGAGGGGTTGATGATGGATCATCATTAAGCAACTTCTCAATGAGAAGTATGTCCCCCTCAATGTCAATTGGAGCGTGATCAATTTCCCATGGAACAGAATCACTAGCCAAGTATGCTTCAATCTCTTCCAAGATGAAGTCTCTTCCCTCAAAAGGAGTGATAGAAGGAGTGGAATTGGCTATGATAGGTTGAGAAGATGTGGTGGGATCCCCACTCACAGAATTATGAGAATAACCAAGAACTTCTTGAGAGTACTCTTTAGAAACAACATCAATGATATCTATTCGGTTAACCAACTCAGAATCATAGTTTGCGGAGTACCTCAAAGTTTGATCGAGGTTAAAGGTGACAGCTTCATTACCAACACGTAATGTGATTTCTTGCTCAAATACATCAATGAGAGCTCGGCCCGTTCTCAGGAATCCTCGACCAACAATAAGAGGAACCCGATGATCGGCATCGAAATCAACAACCACGAAGTCAGGTGGAAAATGGAACTTTCCTACTTTCACAAATACGTCCTCGGCAATGCCAAGTGGACGGGATATGGAACGATCTGCAAGCTCGAGAGTCATGCATGTAGGAGTGAGTTCCGGAAGAGAAAGTTTCTTCCATCTTGAATAAGGCATCAGTTGATGCTTGCACCAAGATCTGCTAAGGCAAAGCATTCAACCATTCCTGGAAATACACAAGGTAAGAGAAATTTTCCAGGATCTCCAAGCTTTTTAGGAAGCTTCTTCAGGATAACTGCAGAGCAGTTCTCGTTCAAAGGAGTTTTGCCATTTCAAACAGCTTTTCCTTATTGCTTAACATGTGTTTGAGAGTTGATGCAAACTTGGGCATCAGCATGATAGCATCCTCAAAGCTTATGTCAAAATGTAACTCTTGGAAAATTTGGAAAAATTTGTCCATTTGATGGCTGGCTTTCTCGCGGAGCTTTTGCTCATTCAAACGTGATGGGTAAGGAATAGAAGATTTGGATTTCTGGTTTTCAACGGGAGTTACTGGAGGTTCAAAACAACTCCCTGGATTGGATTTGGGTTTCGGACAACTTGAGGATGGACTACCGAAGGTGGGACGTGTCTTTCGTGGGCTTGAAAAATGCACCTTGTCCGTTGTATCCTTGGTAACTTGACTCATTGCTCCTAGTGGAGGAGGCATTGGAGTCAAAGGTCCATTGTGTGTCTTAGGTTCACTTTCCACTACCTTCGGGAGAGAAGAAGAAGAAGAGGTAGTAGGAATAGCGGGTCCATCATATGAAACACCACTTCTGGTTGTGATCGCCTTAGCATCGCCCCTCGGGTTAGCGATCGTGTTGCTCGGAAGTTTTCCTGGAGGGTTGATCATTTAAAGACTTCTTAAGATCGCGATCAACGACCAACAACCTGTTCATTTCATCTTGGGATTTCATGAATTGTTTCAAAAACTCATCGATGATGGCCGGTTGGAACAATGGCTTGAGTTTGAATAGGAAAATTTTGGCCTCTATTGTTAGGAATAGGGCCTTGATTTTGAAAATTTCCTTGATTAGGATTCATATTCCCATGAAATTGATTCCCTCGATTGAAATTGTTTTGATTAAGGTTTCCTTGATGTTGGAAACCTTGATTTGGTGCAAGATAGAAATTACCTTGGTTTTGATAACCTTGGTTCATTCTTGGTTGGTTCGATTCGGTTTTGCATGTTATGATTCTGGTTAAAACCGGTGGTGCCGATTAGTATTAGCACGGTAGTGTGGTTCATTTTGAGGACGGTATTGATTACCTCCTTGATGTGAAGTACCGGCTAGAGCATTGGCTTCAAATGGACTACCATCGGTGGCAGTACAATTGTAGTATGCATGAGGACCACCACAAGTAACACAACTCTCGACTTTCTTCACTTCACCATGCGATGGTGTCTGTGTGAAGGTGACTTTCTTTTGGTTAGCAAGAACCAAAGCCTGAACAATATCCGTGAGTTTGTCAATCTTAGCATCGGTGCTAGATATACTCACGGGAGATGAAGAAGAAGAAGGTCCAGATTAGATGAGGCTGGTATGTCTTTGCTCGGAAAGGCGGACTGGGACTTGTTCTCAATGATTTGCAAGGCTTCTTTGGTGGTCTTGCTCAAGAAATTACCTCCTGCGGAGGCATTCAAAGAGTCTTGATTGGTGCAGTTCGGACCATTGTAGAAAGTATCCATTTGCATTAATTCGGTAAAACCATGATGCGGACACTTGCGAAGCAACTCTTTGTAACGATCCCATGCCTTCCCGAATGATTCATCAAATCTCTGAGAAAATTTCATTATCTCATTCTTAAGACTTGTAGTTCGGGATGGAGGATAGAATTCGTTAACAAACTTGGTAACTAGATCCTCCCATGTCTCAATGGAACGAGGGGTTTGTTTCTCAAGCCAATTCGGGCTTGTCCTCTAGAGAGAATGGGAACAGAAGAAGCTTGATAGCTTCATGTGGGACATTCTTGTATTTGATGGTAGATGCAATCTTGTTAAACCATCGAATGTGTGCATGAGGATCATCCCGCTCAAAACCATAGAATTGGCTTTGGGTTACATGATTAAGCAACCCGGTTTTGAGCTCAAAGGTATCGACCCACGATGGTGGACAACAATAGCATCTCCGTAACCCTCGATGGGTGCTTGGAGAAGCTCATTCATGGGCTTATCTTCTGCCATTACGATAGGTGGTGGTGGTGGTAGGCGTTCCTCGATCACGGCTGAAGGAGCAGAGCGTCCTCTACGTCTACGAGGAATATTTGCAAGCTCAGAAAGTGGACTTGTAGAACTGGAAGAGCGAGTGCGCATGCACTAAGTATAAAAATCAGTTTTCAAAACAAATGCGAGGCAAAGCGACAAGTGAACTTAACCAATAATCACAAATGAAATGGCTTCTTTGAAAAAGGTACACCAAATCACAAGGACACAAAGGCAAGTTTTAAATCTTTTGTTCGGGAACTTATTATGGTCACACCCCCAGTTGGTAGGTGTCTTGCCTTGATTTCGGTGGTTGATTTTTATGTATATATTAAGTACCACTAAAAAGACGTAGGCATGGATTTGTGCTGATGGGTTGAAAAACTTTTGGAAAATATTTTTGGTATCGTCTCGTTTAACCAAATCGTATCTCTTTAAGAATCACCTTAAAAGAAACACAAGATAGAAAACGTTACGATTGTTTTGTTGTTTTATATTTTTTTTTGGGTTTGTTAACACTTTAGGAAAAGTGTTAATGAACTTTTTGATTTATGATAGCTTTACAAAAAAAACTTTTTACAAAAGATGGTATAAGTGCAAGAATGGGTCTGAAAAGGTTTAACACACGCTAAAGCCTCCCCGGCAGCGGCGCCAAAATTTGATAGGTTCCGAACCGTCAAGTTTAATCACACAAGCTAACCACTTGTGAATGGCTAACCGTAATAAACTTAAAACTGCTCAGAAACCAATGCAATGAAGATCAGGAGAAATATAGTGGATTCCCAGGTCGTTAAGTCCCACGGAGACTCAATGGTGTATCAAAACTTATCAGATGATAGAATGATCACTAAGGATAGTGATCAGTAAGGATATGGATTGATAACTACACTACTGATTGATTGGAATGAATTTGGACATATAATTGATAAGCACAACAATCGGATGAAACAAAGCGTAAAACGTGCGTTTAAAACTACGTAAACGTACAAAATTAAAAATTGAGATCTAAGAAATAAAAGACCTACAAATATGAAAATGACATTTTTGAAAACCTAAAAATAAAAGAAAATTATTAGAAAAATAAAATTATTTTTTGTAACTATTTATTTAATTATTATTAATTAAAAACTATTTTAAACTATTTAATAATACTCTAAAATAAAATAAAATATGAAATAAGGTTAGAAAAATAAAATTATGATTCATAAAAATCTAAAGTATTATAAAATTAATTTTAAAATTGAAAATATATTTTTTTTACACTTTTTATCTATTTATTACTAATTAATTATTATTTAAAATACACTTAAATATTAGAAAATATAAAATAAACCTAGAAAAATAAAATTTTGACTTAGAAAAATCTAGAATATGATAAAACTAATTTTAAAACTGAAAAGATATTTTTTATGCTTTTTAATTATTTATTACTAATTTATTAATACTTTTAACTATTTAAAATTATAATAAATACTAAATAGATTAGGAAAATTATGAAACTTTTTATAAAAATAACTTAAGGTGACAGAAAACTAAGAAAAATATAAAAACTAGATTTGCTTAATAATAAGCTGAAAAGAAAAATCAAAAAGCTTAATTCTATTAAATAAACGCTATCACTATTTTAAAAATGATGTTTCTGGTTTTCTTTTTGATAACTATTTAACTACTTAAAATATGAAACTTTAATAAACACAAAAATTTTACAAACTGAAAATAAGCTGTTTATGGGCTTATGATTCAAACAGTGGACTTATGAGCTTATTTTGAAGATATAAGCTCAAACAAGCTCACAAGCTTAAACAAGAGCTAAAATAAGATGCAAACAAGCTAGAGAAACTCAATTGAAGCTAGAAACCACAAAAATACATCTTGAAAAGCTATTGATAAGTAAATGAGCACTTATGACTCTTGTGTTAAAAGACATAAATGGGACAAGGTTTAGGCTATAAGCAGCCCTACCAAACAAGCTAGAAAATGGAAGACTAAGCTTGGGACCTCAAGTCAGCTAGGAAAGCTTTCCAAAGAACCAAGTTACACAGGATTAGATCAACAATTAAGCTCTGTGTGAGCTTGTGATTGAGCTTGTAAAAGCGATGCACATGGCATTTTTCAAACAGTACTCAAAGAAGATAGAAAATAAGCTATTAAAAAGCTGATTAAAGGTGAACTAGTATTTTTCTAATTAAGTTAAGCAACTAAACTTTAATACCCCAAAAGATTTTAAGCTAAAACTCAATATTAAACACACACTAAAATTGTCTATTTAATTCAAAAACGACCAAATGCAAATTTGACTTTTTAACTTACACTAATATGTTGACTAAGATGAACTTTGAATCACTACTACTTACTGATTATGTTGTTTTAAGGTGAAATAAGACTGATTTGATCAATGATAACAACTTGTAAACATGAAAACAAGATCAATGATCATGAAATTCCAACAGTTAGCTAACAAGATAGGATCAAAGGTTATTTTGACTTTTGCTTAAATAAGTACTGATTTTTCTTGTTTACATGAACTATTATGACCAAGTGTGACAGGAAACAAACACAAACAACAACACAAACAACCTCTAACACAGTTTAACTTCACAAATCCAAACAAACCTTTATATGACTGATTTGGTGATTTTCAAAGCAAAACTCAACTTAAAACCATGGGCGATTTCAGACCTTATAATATCATTTATTAGGACTAATGAAGTATTAAACAACAATACTAACAACAAGAAACTAAGAAATGACAATAATGCACTTTAAACTGTTAAAATAAGATTTTTGCTAACTACAAATTTAAAAGAACAAACAACTGTTTTTAATGGTTAATTTTACTTAACTAGAACTAATGAACATGAAGAAACAGAAATTCAAGCTATTTATCAATTCAAACAGTGAAATGCCAAAATGATCAAAAATGCTTACAAGTGGCTATCCAACTGAAATCACAGAACCAAGATCAAAAGACCACTTCCTATGGCTTCCCTAGAAGCTCTATACCAAGGCCATCCAAAATTCACCCTGCTCCAGCTTTGATCACCATTTCCATGGATTTTTGAATTTTAAACTATTTATTTGATATTTTTGGTGAATTTTCCTTTTCGATTCTAAACTGAATTTTAATGTTACTAAAAGCTTTAATAAGCTTTTGGAGATTATATGTGTTTACTCAGTCCAAGATAACACCTACAAACAACATTCAAACCTTTTGAGATTTTTGAACATGAAATTGCATAAACTGAAAACAAGTCTTAGAACTAAAATTCATGGTTGCAAAAGATTTATTATACACTGAATACTTGAAATACAAAGTTTAAAAGATTAAAGATACACTGGAATTTAAAATTAGACTAAAACGACCTCCATAAATAAAAATTACACTAGATGCCTTTATACATTGCTTCTCAACCCTCCTTTATAGAATTTTGTGACTCTATGTCGACCTCTGATTGTATCCCACCTCATCTGAGCCATTGGATCTTCAAAAATCATCATAACCATCCAAGTGTAATTTTGGCGCCAAAAGTCTCTTAGCAGGTTTCAATCAATTAAAGCTTTTGGGTGTTAGTGGAGGTGAAGGAGGACAAGGTATACAAGTTGGAAGCAGTGTGGAAGGGGTGGATAGAGCAAATCAAGGAAAACTACCATGGTATCGGTTTGGCGTTTTCTGTGAGGAGGATGAACGATAGCGGTTTTGACTTCTTTGACCGTTGGTATTAATAAGAGAGGGAGGGTCAAAATGGGTAATGGCAGGGGTCAAAATGTTTTGGACTAGCTCAAGGGTCAAGAGCTCAAGGGTGTGTGGGTTGGGCTTGTGTTGGGCTCAGCAGTTGGGTTGGATTGGGCTTGATATATTACAAAGGGTCCGGTTTGGTTTAGTAGATATTACAAGGACCATATTTGCAATTTCTGAAACTTTGAGGACTGAACTTGACACTTTTCCAAAGATATCAAAAGGACCAAACTTGACAAACTTTGATAGTACAAGGACCACTTTTGCATAAAATTCCATTTTTGGATATCCAATGACTAATTTTGACATTTTTCAAAGTTTAGGGACCTTTTCTGCCATTTGACCAAAGAATTATTCAAAGTTTAGGGACCTTTTCTGCCATTTGACCAAAGAATTATTCAAGGACCATTTCAGGGACCTTGAATGATATTTTTCTTGATTTTTTGAATTCCAGGGACTAGATTTGACAACTTTTGAAACTTGGGGACTAAAAGCGCCAATTTTGCAAACTTGATACGTTTTCATCGATTTTGATATTTTTGCATTTAAAACACATAAAACACTTGTTTGTGATATTTTCATCATTTTGATGCATTTCTGAGTGTTTTCAGATGATTTTGCAGTTTAGATGGTACAAAAATGATGAGTATTTAGACACTCATCAATTTTTAACCAAACTCTTCGTGAATTTTATGAGAAAGTAGGGATTCAGCATCAGACATCTATTGCACGTACACCAGAACAAAACGGAGTTGTTGAAAGACGAAACGAACGTTAGTGGAAGCTGCAAGAACAATGTTAATCAATGCTAAACTCCCAGTTACTTGTGGGCGTATCTCTGCATGCTATACTCAAAACCGTTCTATGATTACAAAACGCCACAACAAAACACCTTTTGAGCTTGTCCAGAACAGAAAACCGAATCTCAAACACTTTCATGTATTTGGATCTCTTTGCTATCCGAATAATGATTGTGATGACTTTGGAAAGCTCAAAGCCAAAGCTGACATTGGAATCTTTATTGGATATTGTGATAATTCTCAAGGTTTTCGAATCTGGAATCGTCGAACAAAGGAGGTTATGGAAACGATTCATGCTCATTTTGATGAACTTACGGAAATGGCTTCTGAGTATAACAGCTTGGAACCCCGGCAGCTTAAACTTCCCCAAACCCCATCATCCCGGACACAAGCCCTCACTCACTCGTCAACAAATGGAAAGGTTATTTGCTCCGCTGTTCGGTGGCGATATTGATGAGCGTGCTCAGTGTATCCGTTGTTTCGGCTGCTCAACGATACTATTCTTATACGATACACTGCTACAACAACTTATGTTGAAGAAGCACCACCATTGACTCCACCACAACGGTTGAACAAACCGATTCCAACAATGATGAACCGGTGATGATGTTCGAATGAAGTACCCCCACCGTAGATTTTGATCCAAATCGTTCTTTAACCCGTTTGCTAATGAGGCTGCGCACGGATGTCGCGGAATCTTCAACAAGCCATTTGAATCCTCAAAATCTGCACAATATATACCAACATCAACCCTCCACACATAGATGGACAAAAGATCATCCTCTGGAAAATATTATTGGCAACCCGAATCAACCAGTCGTTACGAGACAATGTCTTCACACAGATGGCGAACATTGCATTTATGCACTCACCTGCCAATCGAGCCTAAAAACATTAAGGATGCAATGACAAAAGATAACTGGATTGAATCCATGCAAGAAGAACTCAACCAATTCATACGTCTTGAAGTATGCAATCTGGTTGAAAGACCAACAGGAGTCTACGTCATTGGTCTAAAATGGATTTGGAAAAACAAATTGGATTCTGAAGGGAATGTTATCGAAACAAGTCACGCGTCACGGTGGCTAAGGGTTATAAACAGGAAGAGGGTATTGACTTTGAAGAATCATTTGCTCCGGTTGCTCGTTTTGAGGCTGTTGGATATTTACGGCGTTCGCGGCTCATATGAACATAACGGTCTTTCAGATGGATGTCAAAGCGCTTTTACGAATGGTCAACTGAAAGAAAGCAGTTTATGTCGGCCCGAAGGATTCGTTGATCCCGCGCTTTCGAACCATGTTTACAAACTGAACAAAGCTCTGTATGGTCTCAAACAAGCTCCTCGGGCATGGTATGATAAGCTATCATCTTTCCTCATTGCCAATAATTTCACCAAAGGTTCGGTCGACCCAAATCTTTTCATACAATATCATGGGGAAAATATTTTAATTGTTCAAATTTATGTGGATGACATCATTTTTGGGTCAACTCATAAAAAGTACTCAATCGCTTTTGCAAAACTAATGAAGAAACATTTTGAAATGTCAATGATGGGTGAACTTACGTTCTTTCTAGGACTGCAAGTTCATCAATCACCCGTGGTATTTTCTTGAGTCAGTCCAAATATGCCCTTGAAATTCCGAACAAATTCGGAATGAATACTTGTGATACTTATGCCACACCAATGGCACATACCAAGAATTTGGGTGATTTGCATGGGAAATTGGTTGACCCTACCAAATACCGTAGTATTATTGTGTCTCTCATGTATCTAACGACCGGACACGATATTGTCTTTTTGTTTATCTTTGCTCCGTTATCGCCGCAACCAATTGAAACCCACCTCTCGAGGCTAAAAGAATCCTCCAGTACATCAAGGAACCATTAATTTGGGAATCGGTATCCGAAGGATTACGGTTTTGAACTAATCGCCTTTTTAGACGCTGACCACGCAGGATGCTTAGATTCACGGAAAAGTACTTCAGGAGCTTTACAATTTCTTGGTGACAAATTGGTATCTTGGTGACAAATTGGATTCTGGTTATGCGTGATTATGTGTTCTACGCATAATCGTATGAACACACAATCATTGTTGTGTGTTTGTGGTTAAAAAGATAGTGTCAAAACATTTTAATAACATCAATGATATCTTTTCTATCCTCAAAATACACCCAGATACACGAATTGAGTGATTTTGAAAATTAGGGTTTATGCATGGTTTTGGGCGTTTTCAAATGTGAAAGTTTTTGGTGAAAAAGATTGTTGTAGAAGGTTGTAGTCAAGTTGAATTGATCATATCTAGGCCCAGATTTCACCCAGAAACACTAATGAGTCATAAATTGAAAATTAGGGTTCTAGTTCATACAATTGGGTTTCTTGATTGGCCTTGAATTTGATGTTAAAACTTGGATAATACAACTTACTATGCCTCTAAGACTTACCAGAAACACTTTGGTGTGATTTCTACGGCTAGATTAGTTACGCGTAAATCTTAAAACTAGGGTTTAAGTCTACGCGTAAGTAATCTTACGCGTAAACTGTCTAATGAGTTTCATGCCATGATCTGTTATAGAATGAGTGTTAATGTTAATATTGATGTTATGATTATGTTATTTCAGGTTTGCTACTCGTAAGAAATCACAATCAAGGTTGTTAACCATCTACGCATAAGGATCACCTTACGCGTAGCATGTTATGCGTAAGAGAAATCTTACGCGTAAGGTTCTACAAAGGGACTACGCGTATCCAGTGAAGGATATGCGTAGCGATGACCTCTACGCGATAAGGTCTACTCTACGAGTAAGCCTTACGCGTAGGTTTTATACGCCTACGCGTAAGCTCTACGCATAAGGTTATTTTGTTCCTCGCGTAACATTTCTTCGGCGTAAGTCGGGGTTCCTACGCATAAGCTTGCGTCTAGGCGTATACTTCTCCTGTTTACGCATAAGCTACCATTTCTACGCATAAGCCTTGAATATACCTTCATTATGAATTGTTACGCGTGCAAACTTGTAAATAACTAAATCATAATGTCCGCGAAACCAATAATGTCATTAATAAGCTTAGCGTTCAATATGTTGTGTTAAATAAGTGATAACATAAACTTTAAAACTTAAAGTTAACTAACTCACGAAACTTTTCACGACGTCATTGGACTATTAGACAAACAAGTGACCTTGGACTCGTAACAATCATTGACATTGCACACTCTATAATTAAACAATAAAACCTTCTGTTGACTAACATTATGTCTTTCGATATGTTGGTTCTTTTGGCTAATGTTATTTCAGATCACGACATGGCTGCTCAATTGAATGTGGATGCACCTGAGGTTCTCACCATTGCTAATATCTTCCCTAATGGCTATCCAAGGAAGATTGGAAAGAACAATCTCATAGTCGATTTTGAAACTCTTACCTGCTCGGAATCTTTATGTCTCATTCTTTGTAGATGTTCTAAAGAATCATACCTACGAACATGCTCACACACTCGCAAGCTGTTCGAGAGATCTACATACGGCAATTCGGAATACAATGCAGATGGTCAAAGGCCAAAATGTTGTGACAGTGACACTCAATCACAAGCAACTCACCATCACTCCTGCTGACTTACGGACTGTTCTCCTCATTCCCGACATCATACCAATGAATTCTCTGCACCTCTTGAAAGACGGTTCTACAATTTTTGATTAATATAGGGTATGTGAAGCTTCAGGGTTATCATTAAGCATTCTCACGTGGATCTCAAGAACATCCCTCGGCCTTGGAGAACCCTTTATATCATCATCACAAAATCCATTTCGTGCGTAGCGGCTATGAGCATCCCAAGCTCATGGAACTGCAAATTTTCTAGGCTCTGATCAACATGAAGCACATTGAAGTTGAAGCTTCGATTTGGGATGACATGATGACATTCCTCAAAAAGCTTGGCTCAAAGATTCCTTACATCATATACACTAAGTTTGTTGATCCAGAGAGCACTTGGGTACAACCACGATATCGAGAAGAATCAATGACCCGACAATCATGACATGTTGATCGAACCCACTCTAACGTCGATTTAAGGAGTCAACGACTAAGAAATAAGGTCTTTGTATTGCGGATCACCTTCTCTCAAATGAACTCAACGACTCTACTCTTATAAAAGATATTTGGTATTTGTAGAAGAAAACAAAGTTGGATTTCTTGATGAAAAATCTTACGTACGCGTCTTTAAGGAAAACCGAAGAGGAAGTGCAGAAGTCTTTGCAAGCGAGAGTCGAGGATGTTCCACAGGAGGAATCCTCCAAGAAAGAGGACAGTTCCCGCCAAGGAAGCTGTTCCTATTCCCGTACCTAAGCCCGAACCAGAGAAAGCTAGCCGACGAGGACTCGAAAGGGTACGCATCAGATGAAGAGACTTTCTACTCAAAGCGCCAAAGATGACACTACAACGGTATCTAAACCTCCTAGTCCTCCAACTGACAAAGGAAAAGGGAAGAATCCATTACTTGTGCCTTATGAAGAAAGCTCAGATGAAGAGCCACTGGAAACCGATTACAGGAAAAAGTTCAAATTTGTTAGACTCCAACACGTGGCACAAGAATTTGCTAAAGATCAAATGGGTGGCCCTAGAGGGTCAAGTGGTGGAGTTCAACCTACACCAAATCCCGATGCGGTTAATCGACCCGATAAAGGATCTGGTGCCACCACTTTGGAACAACAACAAACGCGTGTGGAGGACACTCTTGAGTACAACATTGAAGAACCGAATCGAGAAGTTAGAGAAGGTAAAAGGCGATGAAGAAGCTGCAGCCAAAGTCAAAGGCGATGAACAAGCTAAGTCGGAAATGAAGAAGATGTTGAGTATGATAAGTTTCTTCTAGATAGTCCTGCACGGTCAAAGGAAGAAACTTCTGAGCCACCAAAGGACCCGGAGTCACCTCACATCTCATCATCATCCGATTCATCTTCTCACTCTTCACCACCACCATCAAAAAGATCAACCAAATCATCATCCAAATCCGTGAAGAAGCCAACTCCATCTTGGATCTCTCAATCTAAGAATCGAATCGTTAAAGGCGTCAAACGAGTCGAAGAAAGATATTCACTGAGAAAGTTGACTTTCCTTTGATCGATAACGTATCTTCATGATGAGAATGACAAGATGAAAGTTGAAAGGAGTATGTCCGAAGCTCATGAAAGATGATCTTCAAGAGAGCATGGACGAGATGATCAAAGGATACTCTCACAAGTTCCTTATGGAGGGCGTTCCTAAAGCGACAAAGGAGATGTATACCGGACAACTTTATTGAATCTCTTACATCTAGCCAAGCAAGCCATGAAATCAACTCCAATGAATTTGAGCATCAATCCAGTTGAAACCACAAATTTTTCAGATGATGAATTGGTGAACCGGCTAGTAGCTCAAATGTCGAAACGCTCTGCAACGTTTGCCTCTCATGAAGCTAAATTGTTTGAAGCATTCTTTGGAATACCAACTCAGGTCACATACGAGAAGAAAGCGTAAGGCCAAATGTTCAAGACGGCGAAGACAAAGATCGGATAAAGATAATGAGCCCAAAGCGAACAAAGAAGTCCGGTGAATCATCCTCCATTCAAGACTCAATGCAACCTCCACCCCAAAGGACTCCGGCTCAACAAAGATCCCTCCTCGCCTTCTTAGCAGATAAACCTCAGGATTCTGAGCTGCACTCAAAAACCGGTGATCACTTTGAGTATACGGGTGGTGACGATGAGGAATACCATGATCCCTAACAACAACCCGCCTCCCGAAGTACGAAAACCGAACCCTCATCTAGGCCTAAGAAAAAGAAGAAGAAGGCGCCCAAGACTGACGTCCTATCATGGCTAGATGAAGATAACACAGAGGAATTTGAATGGTTCTCTACTCTTGTTAATTCCACTCCCTACCTTGCTGAAGGTCAAGATCGGTAGAGCGGTAATACATTGGAGCATGCTAAATTACATGCAAGAAAAATTCGAGTAAAGAAGATGAAGAAATCTGAGTTGAGGCGAATCAAAAATGAAGCTTTTCAAATGTTCAAAGATAGCTCCGAAAGTGCCATTGAGGTCGAATATCACCTTGAAAACATTGCTCGAGCTATGTCTAACAACATGGATTGGCTCAACCCAGAAGCAAACATCGACTTCACAAAACGGGACAACCCTCCATATTACACCGACTGGTCTAAACCTCTACCAACAATTGGCCAACCAGATGAGCCTCGAATTCCATTCCGATATTTCTTCAACAAAGACTTAGATTTTCTTCAACACGGTGGCGATGGTTCAAGGAAATACGCTACATCTTTGACACTTCCATTCCCGGCAGCAATATACTCTAACCGCATAGCCATCGAGGAAAGATCTAACCACTTGTTCTCCAACAAAGTGGAAGAGTATGACCGTGATGCAATGTATGGGATTCACCATTGGCCGGAACGTCGAAGAATCTACTACGAAGCGCCAGGTTGAAATCTCAACATGAAGTGTTCATTACTAAGAGTATCGTTGCCATCAAACACGTTGATCTTTCGTCCAAATGGGACTACACTTTTCTCAAGAATATTGTGGTCAAAAGGCAAGACGAAAGGGATTATGCATTCTCTGAAGGTGACTTTGAGAATTTGTCTATCAACGACATTGAAGACATGTACCTTGCCAAAGTGTAGGGTCGCATGAGACAATTTTCAACTGAAGTACAACGTGAATTCATCAAGTCATTGCTCATCTTCATCAAACGCATAGTCATCAAAGAACGTATAGAAGATCTCCAGCTGCGTTGAATCTTATCGGACCGTGTAAACTTCACTCCACCGCAGCTTGATCTTCCCGACATCAACCGGCTCTCACAATGTACACTCATCAGCAAACCATTCGAGTCGTTTACCGCAGATGAACTTCAAAGAAATTGCTTAATGGCGTGTAGAGATCTTCACAAGTTTGGGGATCACACTTTGAAGATGGTTAGGGATGGATTGGCTTATCGGTTGAAGGATATACATCAAAAGATTGGGTCTCCTAAGCGATGGAATTCTCAGGATCGAAGGGATGTGAAGAGGATCATCACGATGCTTGATGAACGGTTGTATCGAAGGGATCAGTTCAGAAGATTGGAAAGCTTTGTTGGTGGTCGACCCAAGATTAACATCACCGGCTTTCAACGCCCGGTTCACACTCCTGGCAACATCACTGGACTACCTGGTACCCCTTGAACTGCTTCTTTTATTATAACTTTGGATGTATGATTTATTATGACTATGGCTTGTGCACTCATAACAGTGTACAACCCGTTCTTGTCAAGAAAGGACCCTGTGGTACGCTTCAGTGCCACAATCCTATAAAAGGAGCGAAAGCTTCTTACTTTTGAGTAAAACCTATCAAACCTTTCAATTTTCAAGGTTTTGCTCAAAAGAACAAGTACTTCCCCTTATAATTTTCAAAACCTCAACCGTTTATATCACTCGTTGAGGGGGGGTATTTGACTTTAAAACCTTGTTCACTAATTGTTCACAGTGGTCATCTTCCCACAAAACTCAAAATGGTCATATTTATTCTCAACATTTCTTCAAAAATAACACTTGTATGCCATTTTTTAGGGGGAGAAAATTTATGTGATAAGAAATATATTGTGTAACTGCAAATGAATCTTTGTGCTATAGACTTAACCAACGAATTGACGAGATCTTAACTGTTAGTAACTCGAAAAGACTTGTCCTGGACGGGTAATAATTTCAAGCTAGTTCGCTAGTGATGTAAACGTGTCTCGCAAAGGACTTGTCCGAGTAGAATGTACCATTCGAGAAACTATTGGTAGACATGAACTTTGACGGGTTTGAAAACCTTTCGGGGTTGTCCACACCTTCATGATAGTTACTAGAGCTAGTTGTCACCTAAAAGCTGACAATGTATCTCTTTAACTATACAACGTAATCGTGTCTCGCAAGGGATTGTCTATCTTGAGTCGATCAATTCAAAAGTACGCACTCTTTCCTCATGTGCGATTTCCGTCAAAACTCTAAAGCACATGTGGAGGGGGAGTATTTCTGCTATAAGATAAAACTCTCACAGTGGTTCAAACATGTTTTCATTTACAAACACTTTGAGAGATTTTCTTGAAAATGGTTTTATGGCAATGGAGTTATAAGGAGATTAAGGTTAGGAATAACCGTCCTATGATCCGCCAGAGCCGGAGGGATCTACCCAAGGACACTACCAATAGTTAGAATTAGAACTCCTTAGGTATGATTGTAAAAAGGAGAAAATGAGAATAGGAGAAAGAAGGAGTTGAAGAATTAAAAAGAAATGCAAAGAAAAGGGTGAAAAGAAATACCCTCCAAATTATTCAACTTAGGCAACCGGTTCAATTCATATGCTACTGGTTGTCACTTGATGACGCCGGTATTGAAGATCAAAAGTCGTCATGGACCCAGTGACGCATGCACTAAACCTTCTTAGCCACTCAAGTTTCTCTCAACCGAAGCTTGTTTCATTCTCACAGGGAACCCTACGTAAACTATTGGCTTTCTCTTAGAGATCTTTGGTATTGAAGAAGGAGACCCTCTCCCTAGTCTCCGCTCAGGAAAACCAAAACGCACTATTGAGTCTAGAGCCACGAGATTCATCAAAAGATCTCTTAGGTACACTTGACATTTCATCACTTGTTGTTCAACAATAAGAACATCAGTGTTAAGTTATCGAGTCCTTCACAGATCTTAGCAATATGTCGAGAACATTTATGAGAGGTTCACAACTGTGATTCTCAGTGATTGAATGGAAACTCTGCCGGGTCAACATCAAACACGGCAGGTCGCCGGTAACTCCCGTGGATTACGCTTAGTGGTCTCAAACGGTCTACAGTCGTGAGGTGATGCTTCGGTGTACCTCAGCGACTCATCTGAACCGTAGATGTACTTCGGTACATCGCGTTATCTCACTTGTGGGACTCCGGTTCAGGAACGGCCTTTGTGAGAATTAGAGTTGTGTTTTCACACTATGCTGTTAACACTCTCGAAGTTCAAACTTGTAAGTGCCGGAATCCGCTTATTACTAACCGTTTTTCATGTTTTCTTCTTATGGAAGCTCTGGAGCGGAACGATCGTGCAGATTCTTCTCATGCTCACGCCAACATCATCACTAATAGAAGTTCTATCGTAAAGCAACACAAAAGTCAGAATGATTCTTCGTCAAACCAAAGAATCTACAAAGTTAAAGACTTAAAGAACTTCATCAGTACTGAAATCCAACGTCAAAGAGCGTGTGAGCATGTTGAAGAATGACGTGGAGACACTAGGAGCAGCGAAGCAGACCTGAGGCAGACTTGATGCAGACAACAACAACATACTATCACTACCGTCACAAAGAACAATGATCAAAGAACAAAGATTAAGATGACGTCAAAGCAAAACTGTTTAAAGAAAACAATTTCTCTACACTGGGGAGATTGTTCGAATCAAGGCAATTCTTCTCACAAGAAAGAAGAATGTCAGAAGACGTCAAAGCTACTATTACATCAGCACTTTCACCGTTTGTATTCATCACCAACACTTGAGGGGGAGATTGTTGGAATCACTCCTAAACCTTAATTCAAGTGTTAGTAATTTATATGTAATAGTTAGCTTAATTATGGCCTTTATGTTTGTTATTAGCCTTAGGCTTATGTAGAAGGCCCATAAGCCTAGGCCTAGCCCAATAAGGAAAAGGATGGGAACTAGGAGTGTTGCCCTAGCTTCCCTCCTATAAATACTCTTGTATAACCATCACTTGAGGGTTGGTTGTTCAATTTATTTCTTTCACACATACTCTACGCATAACCGTCTAAGTCTAACGTGTGTGTGTGTTTGTTTATTGTTCAATCGCCTCTCTATCTCTTCTTTTGATGCTTGTGTTGTAAAACTAGTGACCTAACATAAATAGATTTAGGATTAAGATTGTGATTTGGATTTAGATTTGGATGTGGGTTTGGATTTTGAGGAAAATAATAAAATAAAATATAAAATAAATTTAATTATTGTTTATTTAATAAATTGATATATAATTTTTTAATATAAAGAAAAGGATAAAGATATCAAGTGGTTGAGGTAAATTTGTGTCCCACTTGTAAGCAAGGAAGATAAAAATATTTTGTAATCTTGAGATTTTGGCCTAGAATTCTACATGGAAAATATCAAGTATTGAAAGGAGCTACCAAAATAAACCAAACATTTGATTTTTACTTTGATCCCTTTGACCCACCTCAAAAACCATTAACCAAACGCACCCTAAGTCTTTCCATATCGAGATCTTACTATGGATCGTTTTTGTCGTTGCAAACTGAAATTGCAAAATCGGATCAAGATCGAAAAATCCTATTTAAATGTTTGAATGTCTTATATATATGGTAATGCGTGTTCAAAACTAATTATATAACAAAGTTAAGAAAAAAAAAAGAATTCTAAAACTTATAACGGCATGAAAATGCAACCAATGTCATTTTAAAATACTAATATATATAATCGGTGATTGAAGAAACTGAATCTTGTAATCCAAGAGGTATATATTTTAATCTTATAAAACACTTATAATTGACCACGCTAGTTTTGTTTTTTTACTTTAATAACATTCATAAATTTATCATTTATTAGTTAGTTAATTCAAGAGAAGTATGATTCGATCGGATCGACCCTTTAACTATAATAAGATCAGGATCACACTTAAGATTTTATGCCTTTTAAAATCCTACGAAGGATTGAATCGTCATCGCTTAGCAGAATCGTAAAACCAAAACATCTTAAGAGTTAGATCGAAATATTAACAATACTCCCTAAGTTGACACAATGTTGCAATGTCATAGGCTACATCTCGGGGTTAAAGATAAGCACGTGATTGCTAGCATAACTAGTCACAACTCACAACAGGCCATACGAAGTGTAGGAAGGTGGATCTGTGGCCTGTGGGTGACATTCTTAGACTAAAAAGTTTGTTTAGTTGTTTACCACTAGTGAGTTGTATCCCTATAAAACAACTTTTTCTTTGAATTTGAACTCAGCCGCGGAAGACAAATTAAAGTAATTTCAGATAACGTGCCTATCAAGCAACTCGAGCTCGAGCTTGACTCAATCAAGTCGAGCTTGTATCAAGCTCAAGCTTGAGCCCGAGCCCAATAAACCAGCTCGAAACACATAACGAACTTAGCCCGAGCTTTTAGAGCCTTCATGTACATATTTATTTTTTATATACGTATTTATATAAATGACAAAAGTTTTATACGGAACAATATTTATCTAAAGTAAAATCCATGCAATCTCGGCCATCCACTTTTTTATCAAAGAAAAAAACTCATTTTTATTTTTTTTAAATTAAAATATCTCGCAAACCGTTAATTGTTACGCGAAATTAATTATACCATCGCGACGACAATTAAATTATCTTTCAGTATATATGTACTTCTATGTATTTTCGACGAATTTTTTTTTTCAAAATTTGCACAAAAAAAAATCACATATGATTCGGAAAAATCGCATGTGATTTATTACTTTAAATATCATATGTGACTTAGTGAAATTAATTTCATTTTCTGTTGTTATATGACAACCATATCACTAACACAACTTCGTCAAATTACAACAAACTAGTAATGCTGATATGCGGCTGGTCACATCTATCGCCATATAGATAAGCAGGCCAAATTCAAGACGGCTGAAAGAAACTTAATTTCTTTTTATTATATTATCTCCACCGAGTGCACAGCTACAATGTCAAAGATCACGTGAACTTGTCAACTACTTTTTAGTCTAATCCGAGTGTTGTATGCCAAAATATGGTATTACAATCGAACCTAAGTCTCATTGGAAAAACTCATCTACTATTTACAAGCAGTATTAAAATTAGGCATTCTTTTGAATGAAAATCGATTTGTTCTTCAGATGCTGTCTACCATAAGCTACAGTAGAGCCCATCGTTGTTGCAGCCACCAACCAACTACATTCGACCAATATCGAAAAGCTTTAGCAATTCTTTTCAAGACATGGAGAGTAAGATTGATAAAATCACAATGTAGATAAGTAGATTTACCTTAGGTATGTGATATATGATTCGGTTTCTTGAGTACCAAACTCAGGTTGCAGAAGTGCTCCTGCAACCAAGGCTAGTTGGAGGCATGTATTAACCTGTGGAAAAATAGTATTTAGCAGATCAAAATTATGCATCAGTTTCACTTATAGGTGGCAAGATGAGCGGGTGGCGGGTTCGGCAACAGGTAAAAACAGGCAAAGCCGTGATGAACCACAAACACTTCTTAGATTACAAAAACATGATTACCTAAATCATGATTACAAAAACAATAATATCGCAAATTACAGAAATAATCTATTTGAACAAGTCAGATCTAGGATGTTATTTGCATTTGAAATAGATTGTGGGCGATTTTCAAATTATTTGACCCTTTCAGTATTTATTGATTTGTGCATTTGACATGAGACCTACCCATTTAAATGTAAACCATCGTCGGATCGTCACCTCTAGTTTCACTACTAACTACACATGTTTTAGATGGCTACAAACCATTTTTATTACATAAACTGTTCCATCATCATTTGTAATCATTAAAGGGTATCTTGTGAGTTGTGACTGATGGTGGTCCACAGGTTTCTCACTTAAGTCTTACGGAAGGCTGGGTATTTTAGGATTTGATTATTAATAAAAGAACTTCTACTAAATCATGTAAACAAACGGATATGGATGGAGCAATGCTCTATATAGATAAAAGGAGCTAAGAGAATACATTCTGAAATCCTTCTATCCAAAGTAATAAAATTTGTCACAAAAATGACTATGAGATCAATGAATTACGCAGGAGATTCAAAAAGTAATGATCATGGTATCCTGAAATTCTTGTTTGAATAGTATGAATTATAGTATGAGGGAAAAGATCATAATGTTCACCTTACTGATCATTAAGGGCTCAACTTTCTGTGGGCGAATTCCATCAAGATTGAATAACTCTGACCAGGTCCTTGACTATTGCAAAATATACACACAAGATCAACAATATATACAAAACTCAAACGAATAACTCGCTGAAATCACTTTAAAATTCCCACCTTGAAACCTAAATGGCTAGCCCTTACATACACTGCACCGCCAACTAGAGCAAGATCTCGCATCACAACCAGTGCAACCAGTCCTGCTGAGAAATTATGAAATAAATAAAGATGTGCCGATGGTGCCAAACATGACATTTAGTGAATTGCAGGATGAGTAGCAACGCGGACATAGTAACAGATTGTGGGAGTGTGACCAATTAGGCATGATGAGTTGTCAATGGATCATCATGAAAATCAGTCAAAAAGAAACATTTCTCCATAAAAGTGCCCTTCTCGACATTGATGTAATTAGGCTAAGGTGAAGGGCACTAACATCTCTGCAAGTCTCAGATGAAAAAAGTACACTCAATTTGGAAACATAGGGTGTGCGCTTGTTTTGTTAATGGGTATCGGTGTAAAGAAAATGAGGAATAAGAAGAATATAAGCTTAATATTTAAAATAAAAAATAAGAATAAGAGCGAAAAGAAGTATGTGTGAGAGAGAAACAGAGAAAGAGGGCAAAGGCTGGGTTTTGTGATACTATTATACTTTTTTTATTCCAAATCCCCAACACCAAACACGCAAGTTTAGAAATCAAACCAAAACCCAAATCTAAAACCTTCCTAGCAAACACACCTGTAATCTTTGAATAGAGAAAATTTTTTACGTATTCTAGACCTGCAACAATAACAAGGGGGAAAGCTGAAAGCATACTTACAGTTAAGAAGACCCCTTTCTACCATGGCCACCGCAACAGATCCAATTAAAACCTATATTAACAAGTTTCCATATGATTATAAACAAATCTAACCACCATGTTTCGGTATGCACCTAGAACACAGATTGCCATGAAAGACCTAACTGAAATCACTTACTTTGTCAGCAAGAGGATCAAGGTACGATCCAACCACAGAATTGATCCCCATTCTTCTAGCTACATATCCATCTAGCTGCAAGAAAAAGTAAGACACACAGTAAGAAATATTGGATGTTCTTGGTACCAGATATCCAAAGACCAAAGGCCTCAGAGTCGTACCCAGTCTGTTGCTCCAGAAAGAGCAAGCCCAATAAACGCAGGAAGATACATATCCTGCATGATCATCCTGCATTGATAAAGTTAAATTGTAAGTAAAACCGAAATATCCTCTCCAAGGGTTCCAGAACTACAGAAGAGATAACATACTACAATCAAAGGGCATGCTGAACATTACCGAATCACTTGATCAAGAAAAATTTAGATTATCTACAAGTTATGAAACCAATGCCCATTCAACATTCAAAATTCTCTCATCTCTAGAGTTAATTCCATAAGATGACAACGGACTTGAATAATGTGTCGGTAAACGCGACAAGAAGCAGTAGATGTTTGTAGGGCTAAATTTATCTCTTCTCGCGACACCTAAATCAATCACTCATAAATGTATCACGAGTCAGGTCAATTTTAAACTACATTACCTATTTAGTAAAAACTTATCAGAAAAGATACCATTTCGTATAGTGATCTAACCAATTGGTGGGGTTGCACCTATAGCCTTAGCATGCCAGGTCAATTTTAAACTAGATTTACCTTGTTAGTAAAACGTTATCAGAAATGACACCATTCGTATAGAGATCTAAACAATTGGTGGGGTTGCGCCAAATAGCCTTCAAGGTTGCAAAAATCGCTAGGTGGTAGTCGGGCGGTCGACCACCTTCGAGCTAGGAATCGGTCTAGTCGGGGCCTCGGCGGATTGAGATTTTCTATATATAAATTGGATAATTAATATAGTTATAGTCATTTATACAAACTTATATAAGTTTCAATAGGTAAATATTATATTTTTATGTACAAAATAAATTTAAGTAAATATTAGAAAAAAAATTTGTGTCTTCATATATCCTAAAACCTACTATCTTATTCAGTTCCTACGCATTACAACTAGAAAATTTGTGTCTTCATGTATCCTAAAAGAAACACTACATATTCGTGCCTAAATAAGTAGTAACATTTACACGTGAACTTTAGTTATATCAACTTGTGAATTCATGCAATACATTTCTAAAACTTATGCTAGTTGTGTCAAGCTAATCTCCTTTGCAATACATAACAATTTACCTTTAACTCAATTCCTCCTCCTTGTACCATTTGTAACTTTGTAAAACCCTTTTAAGTGCATGTGGATTTTGTTTTCTACGCTTACAGTTCAAAAAACAGATAGTCGGAAACATGCTAGTAAAATTAAAAATCTTAAATTCCACATCGTCGAACCACTTCTGTGCAAATGTTTGTGTCTATGCATAAAGTGAAATTAAAATATTTGTATCCCTAGTAATAACTAAAGAAGTTCAAACTTAGCATTTTCTTCAAATCTATGTGATTACTTTGTTTAATTACTCCAACTACACATATAAACACTAACCAACCTACAGAAACTTCTACACCATCAATATCTAAATGCATCTCTTCTCATGTTTAGGCACTTTAGGGCGTAACATCTTTCCATTCCACCTTCGCTAACAATAGACCCATATAGGATGACTTGCTAAAAGTGGCTAATGCGTATTAATACATAATGCTTAAAACTTTTGATATACATTAGTCAGATAAAAAACTTGGGCGTTCAGATAAGAAACAACTGCAAGGTACCTGAAATATTGAGTGCTAAATGATCTGCTTTTGCTTTTAGATTAGCATAAGCAGTTTTAACATTTAGTAAACATACCTATATTAGCTTCAAAATAAGAATAACAAATATACTCAACAGGAATCTACTTTATAATGTGTAAGAGGTAGTAGTTACTAAATGGAACAATGTGCATTAACTACCTCACCAAATTTCCACTACACAGACATAGAGAGAATCAATCATGAAATTTGACGTTATGCCATCCAAGCACAGGTCCAGAAACCAATCTAGTGATTGAACTAAAAACCTCTACGCCAATCCACCACCGCCACGTGTTCCAACAATCCCAATTCCTTCACATTTCCCTAACAACCTAACTGCAAACTTATGTTTCTGAAGCAAATCAAAAGACAGTATTTTAGGTACAGATATGACGTCATGTTTTTGAAAAAATGACATTCTTAGACGTGTCTAGTGGAATAAAAACTGGATTACTTAGCAAGTAACATTTTTTAAACAAGGATTTGGCCATGTCTATTAAATAAAAACCCAACTGGTGGGGTTTGGCCAACATGTGTAACAGGCTAAAGAAATCCGAAAAGATTGTTGCTACAAAAACGATATTTTATTTAGCTCGCATTCATTACAACTTGCAAATCTTAATATTAAAGAAACTCTAGAGTTCTTTAATTACAAAGTGGAATATAGTAAGGTGTCGCAGTATAGACTCACGAATGCATGCAAAATTTCCAAACTAATACTAACTGTGTCACAAGAATCTCCTTTTTAGTATGTAATAATTCTTTCATCAAGTACCATTAAAGAGCCTTTTAAAACTCTTTTTTCAAACAGATTTTGTTAGTAGCCTACATAAAACTGGAATCTTAAATTCCACACTGGCAGACACTTAATTGTACCCAAAAAAATGAATCACTTTTAGTGCATCTTATTAAACCTATAGAAGTGCAATTTAGCATCTTCTTCATTTCCCAATAATTGGTTTGTCTGCTAATGATCGCAATTAACGAGTTACATGGTTTAATCGTAAGACTACACATTCAAGAAACTGCTATAATATTCCATCCTTATGCGCTTCTAGGATGTAACATTTTATCTATATTCCATCCATATATAAGAATCTAAAAATGTAATCAGCTTAAGGGTTGTTTTTTTTTAGCTTAGCTTATTAAGATTTTGAAAAGCCAATACGCTAAATTTTTTGGGCTTAAGAACTTATATAAGACATAAGCTCGAGTTAATAAGCTCTTAGTGGGTGTTTGGCTAAGCATATATGATAAGCTTATGAGCTTATTAGCTTATATGTGTTACATAAGCGTAAACTAAGTGTTTGGTTAAGCTTATATGAGTGAGCTTATGAGCTTATATAAGGGGGTTTGATAAGCCCCAAAAGTGTGGCTTTTGTTTTTTTTTAAAAAAAGTGGTTGTGCTTATATAGCATGCTTCATTACAAATTACAATTTTTCAACCCATGTCCTTTCTAGTCATTTAACAACCTAAGCTAAACCACACACTTGAGCTTATCAGCTTATTAAACATAAGCTAATCCAAACATTTAACATACAGTTATGAGCTTAAGACATATAAGCGATAAGCTGCTTATATAACATTAGCAAAAGGCCAATTCATAACAAGCAGTTTGCATAAGCAATCTCCAACATACAAATCCGAAACAAGGCGTAAATTAAAGGCAAGTAGCAATGTGCATCATACCATCCAAGAACAGGTCCAGAAAACAATCTACTAACCGAAATAAAATTCGGCCAATTCACCCAACTCCCAACCACTCCCCCGCCGCCACGTGTCCCAACAACGTCCTTCTTCACGTCCTTATTCAAGCCTAACTTATCATCTCTGAGAAAATGCACATGGCGTATCGAAACGACGCCGGATCGAAAATAAAAGGGAGTAGATAGTTTCCAGGGTGGGTTTAACGGTGAGCGAGTAGTAGTAGTTAAGATTGGATTGGTTTTGGTGGTGATGATGAAGGGTTTGGGGTTTGGGGTTTTGAAGGTGGTTTTTCTAGCAAGGTTTCTCAGTGATCTTAAGAGTGCCATTGATTAATTACTGGTGGGGTGTTTGTTTAGGGGTTTTGTGGGTTCAAGAGTGGACAAGAAAGGTTGACACGTGGTGTGTTAGTCAAGTTTTACACCATTTACTCGAGGTAAGTTTTTTTTATCCCCTGTTTTCTTCTTTTTAAAGAAACTAGACGAGTACCCGTGCATAGCAACGAAATTTTTTATCGACATATTATTTACTCATAAAAAAAAGTTTATTGGTTATAAACGAAAAATAATAAAAGTTTGTAAATTTGGAGATTAAATATAATGTTTTGAAACCCGGTTCGACCCGGGTGGTTCAACCGGTTGAACCGTTTCGGTCGAAAAACGGGTCGATTTAAACCGAGTCAACCCGATGGGTTGGGTCGAAAACGGGTCAAATTAAACCGGGTCAACCCGCCGGGTTTGAAGCATCTTGGGTCAACCCGGTTTTCGATGTGTATTAATAATTTCCTTTTGAAATATATGTTTTCAACATTTCTTTTTTTAGTTTCAACTTTTCCCTTTTTACTTTTTGGTTTTTCCTTTATATATACTATAGCAGGGTACCAAAGACGTTTCAGCAGCGGGTACCCTGTGACGATTAATCGGATAAATAGATCTCGATAAGACCTGATTCCACCAGTTTGTATCGGTTTCAACGGGTCCTCTCTGGTTCATTTTCGGATGGGTTTTATTGGTTAGCCGAACCGGTGGCGACGTCGATTCCTGGTTGAACCTTTTGGTCATGTCCGGTTTTCAAAACTATATATACCATCAACTTGTTAGCTTGTATGAAGCTTTGTGTGTTTTATTAATTGTATAATGTGTATAATCACATGTACTTTTCATTTTAGGGTGTTTTAAAAATAACATTAATTAGTGTGTTTAATTATTTTATATATTGGATTATGTTGTAGCTTGTTTAAATTGTACATTGTGAAAATGTTATTGTACTTTTTAATAAGGCGTGTTGTAATTGGTTATTTTTAATCTGGTATATATATGATTTTAAGTGGTTGTACAATGTGAATAAATTATTGTACTTTTAAGTAATGAGATGTTTTAATAAGAGTATTAATTACATTATGCATTTCTCTCACCGACTTTCAAGATTTCACTTTTCAAGATTTGACCATACCCTCTTTATATGTAGTATAGACTAGGTAATTAGAAGGCTGTTCTACGAACAGCCCACGGAACTTGTAATTTTGTTAAATAGGGAAAAGATGTAAAATCATAGTAGGTAAAAATATTACTAGACTAAAATACACGGTTGGTCCCTAAACTTGGTCATACGCTTCGCGTTGGGACAAACTGGGCATTATCATTGCCACAAGTCCAAAACATGGCCTTTATATGCCAACCTAGTCCTTTGACAAAGTCAATGTCTGATTTTTGTTTTGTAGTCGAGGGTATTTTAGTCCATACACATTTATACTTTGATAACACATTTATATTTTAGCCCTTCATCTTTAACACATTTACTTGAACAGTAATAACATTTCTGAAAGTCACTATTGGTGTAAAACCCTAAAGTCGTTAACGCGTGAAATGACTATAATGTCCCTCATCTAACGACCCGTAAAATAAATAAACTCGTTAAGTACTTATGATAATAAAATTACATGGGATATTTAAGGATAAAACTTATGAATAATTTACAAATAATTATGTAACACAATAAAGTGTCACATGTACAATATACTCAATCAAATAATAAGTGTACAAGATAATTTGGCAAGTAATTAAGATTGTGATTTGGTCTTTAAACCCCCTCCCCCTCTTGATCGGCTCTATTATAAAGCCTAGGCCCCAAAATAATTTTCTGATTTGTCTCATCTTTATCCCTTAAATTCCTTAGTCTCATTCAAGCCTTTCACACAAAAGAAAACCCTAGCCTTCACTTAAGAAAAGTATACGGCAAACCTAAAAATTTCACCTTCTCCATTACCTTTTGTCGACACAAAGGCAGTCCAAGAAGAGAGGTTCTAGGCTTCGTTACAAGGCTGGTTTTCACGTATTGGTAACGGGTATTGGTTGGTTCGAGTGTGGGATTCGTTATTGCTGCTGTGGTCGTGAGCCTTGTGCACACCAGGGTTTGATTGTTTGGCCTGGGTCTTGTTTTCCTCTCCTTGTCACACGTTAAAGGTATCATCGTCACACCCCGTTTGCCTCGTTTTACTTGTGATTCTGGTCGTGTTGAAGGCATGCCATTCGCATGGGTTTGTCTAATAAAAACGTGTTATATAAAGATTAAAACTAGTATTTTATAAACAACATAAAACCATGAGGAAACCTTGTATATATGTCGAACAAATGCACCTTTGTTTTCTGTTTTGAATCTAAAACCTGGTAGTGGTATGGGGTCTTTCCATGCGCATGTTTAGCCTTTAAATATTGGTTCATGTAAACGTTAAGTACTAAATATGAAAACCTTTATATCACTGCATAAAATCCATGAGAGAACCCTTGAAATTGTCGAGTTATGTATGGCCTATATCCTGTTTGTGAATCAATCTCTGGTCGTGGGTTTTTGGGAGCACCATGCGCCTGGTTTATAATTAGTGCATGTCTCATTTAATGGTCTAACTAAAACTAAGAATAACCAAACTTTGGACTACATAAAATCATGGAAGTAAACTGATATATGTCGTTTAATGTGTGCATCAAGAATGGGTTTTGAAATCTGACTTTAGACCTCACGACATGCATATTTTTGGTATTTATATCGAGCCTAACATGGAACTAAAAACACATGAATATATCTAGTATGGTTGCTATTGAATGAATCATGATTTAGAGTGTTATTTTGAGGGTTAGAGGGCGTTCATATGACTGTTTTGATAGGTGTGCGTTATATCGATCAGTGGGGCTAGTTCTTGCATGTGTTTGTCGAATGTGTGTGCATGAATTTGTATCTGTTGCTAATTGTTAAAGAGTAGGAGTTGTAGCATGAAAACTATAAAGGATATGTAAAGCATGTACTTGGTCTTATGGGGTATGTTTAAGGGCGATCGCGGGAAAATTGGTTGGGTTATTCGGTGTTTCGAAAGCATATCGGGATAGTCAAGCCGGGGGTTAATCATAATACATTTTTACTTGGTCGTAGATGTTAGCCGTTTGAACCGCGATCGAGGTTGAAGTTGGCATGTCGGGATAATACTATAACTAAACAAAATGAAATACTTTGCTACTGTACGAATGGTTTACTATATTTTCATGTTAGTATTTATATGAATTTTCACTTTTAACCCTCATTTTTAGATATTGGCGCATGCAAACCGTAAACTTTGAGATATTTATCATACGAACCTTAATCTATGTAGATTCATTGAAGAAAGGGTGACGTTTTTTTTTGCCTAAAGTGAACTGTAATTCTGAGCACTCAGGTGAGTTTTCATGTGCTTTTTAAATTGGGTTGCACTTTATTCGAAATAGTATCATGCAAACTTGTTTAAATGATCGTTATTTGCTACGTGTTTGGATTCTTTGATAATAAGTGAATGTTGAGAAATATGCTATATGTACATGAAGAGATATATAAATGTTGGATTATAAATCGTGAACCGTATAAATGTTGAATTGTGAATCGTGGAAATAAAGAAAGTTGGAACCGTTGAACCGAACAGAAATAAAGAAAGTTGGAACCGTTGAACCGAACGGAAAATAATGAATAGTTGGTTTATATGGTTTGGTGATATGTGTTGAATCGTTGATTTTGTTAACTGTTGATAAGTATTGAGAATATGTGATCACTGAATAGTAATTAAATGATATTTGAGCAAATTGCATGATTGTTTTACAAGTTTGATGTTGTTGGAAAAGTGTTTGATATTATAACAATTGTTTTATACGTGAAAACCATGAATTCTCACTAGGCCTTTGGCTGATCCAAAACTCTTTTAAAATTTGTGCAACCCAGATGAGCTGCTTAGGAATCAGGAGATTATTTGAGATTGACTATGAGTAGAAGCTTCCGCTGATATAAGGTAAATTTGAGGTTTTTAATGCTCCGAAAAGGTGGGGTGTTACAATTGGCAAGTGTTTTAACATGTTTAACACAGGTTCTGTAATTATCGGATTATCTATACAAAATCTTCCAGGAAGAAAACAAGAATTTTGTATATATGAGTCTTAGTCATACAAAATTTTAAAAACTCAAACTCTTTGTCTTTTGAAGCTTCAGGCTTTTTATGTCTTGTATCCATCTGCATTTTGTGTGTTGCCTCATGTTGTCTCTACCTCTACGTAGTCATACCTGCAAATGGGCCTGAATTCACCATGGCCACCATACCTGCAATAACCATAGCTTTAGAAGGGAGTAACATACCACTCATTTTGAATCCTACTAACTTCAAGTATCATGTAATAAAGAAGAGGACAAGGGTAGAACGGTAAAGACCTGCATGTGAATGTCTGATCTTAAAATTTTCATCACGAAAGACTCCACCATAGATGGACTCATTTCCTTTCCCATTGCCATAGACAATATCTCCACCTTGAATCATGAATCCAGGTATGATTCGATGGAAAGGCACTCCTTTACAGTGTAACGGTTTACCACTCCGACCCTTTTCCTAATTCCCCTAATTCCAGAAAGAAACATAAAAGGTTAGATGCAGAGAATATGAACCAAAATTCATTCTTTTTCATTTTCTGAATTTGGGTAATAGGGAGGTAGATGATATAAAGAACGCTGCAAGAGTTGTATTTTTAATCTACTAAATTATGAAACATCATATACCTGTGCAAAGAGCTCAAAAATTTTCTGCAAAGAAAAAGGTACTCATTGATTAGATAAAGAATCAAAGATCAAGTAAAGAAGTCAAACAGGGGGTTGAAGGTTTACCGACAGTTTTAGGTACAACTTCACCATACAATCCAATTACGATACATCATGTAGTACAAGCAAAAGGTAAACCCCAATGAGTTCATAATAAATGTATTGAATAAATTTCAAAATGAAAAACTTTTGAATTCATCGAGTTGGTCTAGCCGTTTATTTAGTTGAGCAAAAGGGTGACTTTGTTTATTTTTCTGCGGATGTCTGACCTTAGGATCATGACTTTGTTTATTTTTCTGCGTTACTCAAAGGGTGTTTAAAATTACCTATTTTTTCTACGTGTCTGCTTATTTCTAAGCATTTAAGCAGTTTAAAGCATTTTGCATAAAGCGGGACGTACTTATATCAAAGTGAGTGTCTGAAACAAAACTATAACATATCTTTTCACCGAGCTAAAACCCAATATAAATACATCACACTCAGATTTTTTCAATTGCAATTCAGTACTCCAAATTCAAACACTATTTCCTAACCAAAAGCATAAGCAAATCCCAAACACCCTCTCAATTAATTATCTGATTCTAACTATTCATCTACAGCTAATCACTTCCAAACACCCCCTAAAATTCAAATCTTAAACACGAAAATCCCCAAATTAAACAGAAACCAAACTAATTATCAAATATCTAATCAATAAACACTAGATCGGTTCATGAAACACCAAAATTAAACAAACCCCCAAGCTAATTATACCAGATCAACAATTTTACTAATTCGATTCATAATTATGTACTAAAAAAGAACATAATAACAACATTAAAAGTTAATCGTGATTCAAGTGAAATATGAAAATTGAATAGATACTGGTACCTGTTAATTGATTTGATTTGATTTACGAAACTGAGGATGGAAAATTGAAAGGGAAAAAAAGAATGAAAGTTTTTTTATTGAAGAAAGAAAAGGGGGTGTTTGGTTATTTATATAGTCAGGACTGATTTTGATTTGAGCAAAAGTTATGACTTCTTTTTTATTTTGGTCAATCTGGGTTGCCCAAGAGAAAAAAACATAATTGGTTTTTCAAGTGATTTATGTCGGTATATGTAATTTTGGGTTTGTTGATTTTGAGTTGTTTGAAAAATATGGTTTTTAGATTCGGTTCAATGCCAAACTTGTGTCATACAGGTTATTTGGATTGGATAACTGGGGAGATGATGACCAGGATGATGTTAGGGAGATGATGATTTGGGGAGATGAATGATTTGGAGAGATGATGACGAGGATGAAAGATGAAGGGCTAAAATATAAATGTGTTATAAAAGTATAAATGTGTATGGACTAAAATACCCTCGACTACAAAACAAAAATCAGACATTGACTTTGTCAAGGGACCTGAAACGAGTAAGAAACTTGAAATAGGGACCCCCGACGATGAAAAGGCCCAAGTTTGTCCCAACGAGAAGCGGATTGACAAGTTTAGAGACCAACCGTGTATTTTAGTCATATTACTATCTCTATTCTCTAACTTGGTGCAACATTGTTACAATGTTACCTTAAGATTCTTTTGACCTTCAAGTGTAAATTGATAGACAATTATTATTGTTATTATGTCCTTATTAAAACAAGAACAAGTCACGAAACAAAATAAAAAATGTAGTTACTTTTCTGATGTCATTGATGTTCTACAAAATTTAATTTAGAATTGTAAACTATAAGTATATGTGTAACATAACATATAAAGTAAGATAAGAGAGTACCTGATGAGTGTGTAAATACTCATCATTTTTGGGTCAATCTGAACTGCAAAACGTTTAAAACTGCTCAGAAATGCATCAAAATACTGAAAATATTCCAAAATTGTATTTTATATGTTTCAGATGCAAAATGTTTAAAAACAGTTGAAAAATGAGCTAAATTTGCATAATTGGCAGTTTCAGTCCCCCAAGTTTCAAAGGTTGTCACTTTTAGTCCCTGAGCACATAATTTCGAAAGAAAAATCACCAAAGGTCCTTTTAAAATCATAACTTGTCAAAATTAGTCCTTTGGTGAAAAATATCAAAAGTTTTGAGAAATTACAAAATTGGTCCTTCAAGTTTAATAATTGGCAAAAATGGCCCTTGGAAATTGGAAAATGTCAAGTTTGGTCCTTATACTATGGAAACTTGTCAATTTTGGTCCCTTAGAGCAACTTTGCAAATTTTGGCAGATTTAGTCCTTGATATTTCAGAATTTACAACATAGGCCCTTGTTTATTAACTCTTAATACCCATTTGGACCTTGTCATAAACCCATGGACCCCTGCCATTAGCTTTTTGAACCCCAGCCAATAACCTTTTGGACCCCCCCTTTATAATATTAGCCCGGTCAAACCCTTTGGTCAAAACACCCTACGCGCCAAAACTTCTTCCCCTTCAACTGCTCTCTGCAAACACTCTTCCTCCCATCTTTCCAGCTCATAATCCACTCCCCTTGTTCCCCCCACTACAACAAATCTCCAAGATACATTAATTACCCCCCCCCCTCATCTCACTCAACCCCAACTGGCTAATATACAATTTGGCGCCAAAACTTGATCAAACGGCCAAAAAGAGCTCAAGCTATCCAATGGCTCCAATTTAAAGTGGGATCTGCTCAGAACAAGGAGGAGAGATGTTTTGCATATAAAAGAGAGAAGAGTTGCAAGAAAAGAGGGGAGTAGTTAGTTTTAATTTCCTTTGTATGTCGTTTTTAGAATAAATATTCTAGTTTAAGTTTTAAAATGTAATCTTTTGTTTCTTTGATATAAACTCAAGTGATTTTATCATTGTAATCTGTTTTAAAGTTCTAATTCAAAGTTTCATTTCAGTTCCATGCTTTCATATTCACTGTTAAAAAATTGAGTTTCAAAATCTTATGTTAAAGCTTCTAATAGCTTATCTCTAGTTCAAACAAGTTTATTTCAGCTTATTAAAGCTTTTGTTAAGCTTACTGGTTATTTTTAAGCAAGTTTCATTCTTGGTCAAAGAAAGTGAAACTGGGTGCAGTTGGATTTGGAAATGGATAATGGTAGATGCAGTGCTGGTATTGGGTTGGAAATGGCTTAGTGTAGTGGTCTTGGGGCTGGTTTTAGCCTGCAAACTAGTTGGACACATGTGAGTAAGATATCTCATTTTCATTTCAATATCAGTTTGCATATTTTGTGTGTACTTGTATTTGTAGTTTTAAATAGTTGAAATGTGTTTATTTAGTTGTATTTAGGATAGTTAAGCTCAGTTTGATCAATAGCTTTAGCTAGTTTAGTATTTAGCTCAGTTTTGATTGCATATCTGTCAATACAGTGGTGTTTGGTTTAAGCTGATATTTGGATTTGCAGTGTTTAAAAGTGGTTAAACTCAGTTTGGTAAGTCCCCTTTAGGCACATTAGACTCATTTGAGTCAGTTATTTGCACTCTAGAACAACAAAGGTCAAAATCATTTGTTAACTGTCTCAATCTGCTTACTGTTGGGATTTTGCAAGATCAAAAGGTTGTTTTGAGCTTAGAATTCATAGTTATTGCTTGCAGAAGTGTCATTTCACCTTATTACATTAATCTCAGTCCACCATCTTGAATCAAAGTTCAAGTTAGTCAACTTTTCATAATTGCTTCAAAAGTCAATTTGCAAAACTCAGTTTAGCCCAACTGAGATGAATTTTCATGGACTCAGTTTTGGGCCAAATCATGTCAAACTCTGGATTTTATAACCTCTACTGGTCCACTTTCTTATTATCATTTTTGTGTATTTTTGTGATTTTTTTATAAGCTCTTGAATAGCTTGTTAAAATGGGCTTAGTTCCCCTGTACACACTCAGTGTATACTGAGTGTGCACAGGAAAGTTGCAGCCCTTGCAACAAGTTCATCAGAGCTCATCTCTGGCTCAATTTTGGTTTACTAGGTCCCAGCCAGGTCTAGATTAAGTTCCAACTTCTCATTTTCATTTTTAGCTTATTTTGTAGTTTGTGCTTTAGTCCAAAAGTAGTAGTCTCACACTGTTTTTAAGCAATAAGCTCAAATCATAAAATCTGATCAATTTGCAATATAGAGGTTTAAAGCAGTTGAGATTAGTTGCAATTGGGTAGTTTTAGCATATTTTAGCTTCTGTTTCAGTTTGATGCTTGTTTGTAGTTTTTGGCTTATTTAAAGTGCTTATTCATAAGCACTTGTAGTTGCAGTTTCATTTTCCTTCACACAAGCACTTGTTTTTATATTTTTCCTATATTATTAATATTATTTTAAGCTTATCTTGAATTTTTCAGATTTTTCCAAGTTTGTTTGCTATTTTTCTTAATTTAAATTAGTTTTTAAGCATTTTTAATTAGCATTTAATACAATTAATTCAGAAAAGTTTCAAAAAAATAATTTTTCATTTTTCTTAAGTTAAGATAAATATAAAAAGTAAAAAAATTATTTTTCCAGATTTTTCATAGTTTAATTTGTAATTTTTAGTAATTTAATTAGTTTTAAATAGTTTAAAATTCATAAAAAATAGAAAAATAATCAGAAAAATACAAAAATAGTTTTGAAAATTCTCTTTTGTTATTTTAGATTTTTCCAAGTCATAATTTCATTTTTCTAGCTTTATTTTATATTTTCTTGTATTTTAGGTTATTATTAAATAGTTAAAATTAGTTTTTAATTAATAATAAGTAGATAAATAGTTTTAAAAATAATTTTCTTTTTCTATAAATTTTCTTTTATCATTAGGTTTGTAAAAATGTCATTTTCATATTTTTAGGATTAATACTGCTTCAGTTTCATATTTTCATTTGTACGTCGCGTAGTTTTTAATTCAGTTTTATATAAACATAAAAACAAAAACATCATTTTGCAAATAGTGATAGCGTTTATTTAATATTTTTTAATTTCCTTTAATTTGCATTTAAGCCCCTGTAGTTTATGAACTTTTTCCGTAGTTATAATAATTCAAATCCCTCTTTTCCGTTCAAATCTCTCGATCACTACACGTTTGATTATTCTCGCACGGCTCGTTGGGACTTAACGACCCGGGGAAACACTATACTCCCCTGGACTTCATTGCATTCGTTTCCGGACTGTTTTAAGTTTGTTACGGTCGGCCATTCACAAGTGGCCGGCTTGTGTGATAAAACTTGACCGTTCGGGAGCGAATCAAATTTTTGGCGCCGCTGCCGGGGAGTTGTGCTAATTATCTTACGTTTAGCAGATTAGTGATTTGAATATTCACTCATTGTTCATACCATCTATATATGTTTATATTTTCTTATAAAAATCCAAAAATCCAAAAATATTCTTCTCATTCCTCTTGACCATTTGATTCTATCTCTTTAACCCTCTACATGTTTAATTCTCATGGCAACGTTCGATTATCATCGTTGTTTCCACTGCAAAAGCCGTATGGAAGAGGATCAGCTCTGTTGTCAGAATCCGGATTGTTTATGCAAGCAATGTGGAAGGATGGGTGCAAGCAAATATTGTTATTGGTGCGAATTATCCGATAAAAACTCTCTCGATGATTCTCCAAGTTTTTCTGACCATCCGCCACAACCCGATGTTTCTTGTATTGTCTCTGAGCCCAAACCGTCCAGAATTGATCAAAATCTTTCACGATTTACGGTTAAAAGCAAACATGCAGAATTTAGACCGGTGACTAGCAAGAATGACTTGCCTAATCTTCACGTTTCTCAAGAACCAGAACCGGAGACCATAACGGAAGTGGTGGAAATTGCTAGCTCTCAGAGCACACCATTTGTCCCACCTCCTGATTTTTCAAAATGTTCTTCGAGACTTGATAGTCATTCAGATCACCTTGTTGGTTTTGTTGATTCTTTGAATAAACTGATTCCTGCTCATAACTCTCAAATGCAATCGTTTATTCCTTGTGTCGGTTGTGGTGAGCCTCTTTTTGGTTCACCCTGTCGTTGGTGTACGTGTGTACAATGTGGTAATGATATTCATAACGGGAGTTGTTTGTTTTGTGGTTCGAGGAATTCATTTGATTATGATCCTAATCCGAACTCATTTAACGGACCCTCAAATTTTTCCAATTACCCACCACAGCCCGACTTATCTTCATATAATCAACATACCTGCTGTGAATTTTGTGGAGGTCCTCACCTAGAATTTGATTGTCAATCGGGAAATACGTTTGTCTATGAACAGTTTTCCAGTGATGCTCAGAACTTTGGTTATAACCAAAATCCATATGATTCACCAGTCCATACTCAACAGTTTTACTGTTGTGAGTACTGTGGAGGTCCCCACTTCAGCTCTGATTGTCAAATAGGGAATCCATTTCCTTGTAACAATCATGACTCTCACATATTTGACAATTTCCAACCTCCACAGCACTATACGTTTCAAACTCCACCTGAGCCGTTGTCTCAAGAAATCTCCCAAGATTTTGAAACTACAATGAAAACACTTGAGGATACGATTCGTAACTTTAAGAATCAAGTGAGTAGTGAAAAGACCATGGGAGAATTTCTGGCCAAAGAACGAGAAGAACGAGAGGCCCGCAAATCTAGGGAAGAATTATTAGTCCTAGAGCAAGCAGCTCTAAGGCGTTCCCAATTTCTTAAGGCAGCTATGTATGATGATGACGAGGAGAGTATTTCTTTTAAGGATATTATTTCTCAACTCCCTCAGTCAGTTGATATCCCAGCAGTTGAGATTCCATCTCAAACAACTGCTATCACACCCGAAGCTCCCACTCACTCTCTGAGCATGGGGACGAGCATCTTGACACTGTTCCTGAAAAGGAATCGGACGAATTCATAAAGTCTAGTGTTGAGAACCTTGTCCAAATTCCAAGAGAATCACAGGAATTCTTGATCATGTGTGTGATATCCCTCCTCCTCTTGTCTTCCAAAATGATCATATTGAGATGTTCTCCGATTCTAATGATGATGATTTGTTATCTTGTGGAGACATCGTTTATGTGGAAGATTTACCTTCTGAGCTTGTTAGCTTAGAAGAAGAGAATGATGAAGTTACTGACATTGAAATCAAAGATGAAGCACTTCGTGCAACATTATTGAATGTCAGTCTTCTCATTTCTAAAATCGAGGCTTTCAATGAAAAACCTATTTCATCTCCTATCCCCATTAAGGATAGTGACATTCTTTCCGATGATTCTATTCCGGAAATGAAAGCCTTCTGTTTTAATAATATGGGAGAGAAGATTAGTGGCAGTACCACTTTTCATTCTCATAATTCTCTCCCCGATTATGAATCATTTACATTGGAGGAGTTCACCAGTGAACCCACTCATATCAATTCTGAATATGATTCATTCACCTTCATGGAGTTCTCAGATGAACTCACTCATATCATATCTCCGCCAGAGTATGATAACTTCTACTTTGATCTAGACACACCCGGGATATGTCTAGACCAATTAAGCTTAAAAGATGAAATTCATGCTATTATGAATTCTCCTTCTGATGATGATGGGTTAGTCAAGATTGTTATCATGACTTTCTTTCTCTTCTTCACCTATCCCGTGGCTTCTCCTGTTCTTCACTCCTTCGGGAATGAAGACATTATCTTTGACCCCGGCATTTCCATGTGCCATTTGTGAGCCGGGTCTGTCTCTGTATCTCATCGGTGTGGAACTTTCACGTACTTCAATGTTTATCCAAAACATCTTGAATGAAAGTCCGATGGAGATTATTTCTTCCACTTACTTCCCCATGAACAAATTAATTCGGGGTCGAGTCAAGCTAGCGACTCGGTAATCAAAAACAGTAGCTAAACATGGGTTTTCACCCGTGTGTACCACCCTAGTGTGGGGGGGGGGGGGGGGGGGGGTGGCCCCACATGTTGTGTATATATGCAAGTTTCAAAAAAAAAAAAAAAATCTTTTCAAATAATGGCCGTAGTATTTCCCTTTTACGTTCTCAGTTTCGGCATAACCGCCGGTACTTTGAATATTGAGGGCAATATTCATTTCTAAGTGTGGGGGGGAATTCTCACGAATTTTATCATGTAATTATACCGCCTAATTTCCCCGTTTTTGGCCAAATTTTTTTTTTTGGAGTAAGTGTTTTGCACTTACTCAATTGGTTATCAGTCCACCATGTCTAATAAACAAAAGGATTGGCTAATCCAGGAGCAAACGACTCTTGGTAAAGATATCTCAAATCCGTTGACGGCTTGCAATTTGCCCAAAATTGTATGGTATTCAGCTCACCATATCCTTTAAAGTGAAGAGTTGGCTAGCCCGCAAGTTTATGGCTTGTGGTAAAGGCAGTGGAAAAACCATAATTGGTAATCAGCTCACCAAAGATAATATTGATAATTTATCTAAGAGTTGGCTAGTCCAGAAGCAAACGGCTTCTGGTAAAGACAAATCAAATCCGTTGGAAGCTGGTGGTTTGCTCAAAATCACATGGTTATCGGTGTACCATGGTTCTTACTTGAACTGAAACATTTGGCTACTCCAGAAGTAATGGCTTTTGGTAAAGAGATTCAAATCCATTATGTTTTCTCAAAAGATTGCTAGGGACTAGCAATAGTTTAGTGTGGGGATTGATGAGTGTGTAAATACTCATCATTTTTGGGTCAATCTGAACTGCAAAACGTTTAAAATGCCAATGCATCAAAATACTGAAAATATTCCAAAATTGTATTTTATATGTTTCAGATGCAAAATGTTTAAAAACAGTTGAAAAATGAGCTAAATTTGCATAATTGGCAGTTTCAGTCCCCCAAGTTTCAAAGGTTGTCACTTTTAGTCCCTGAGCACATAATTTCGAAAGAAAAATCACCAAAGGTCCTTTTAAAATCATAACTTGTCAAAATTAGTCCTTTGGTGAAAAATATCAAAAGTTTTGAGAAATTACAAAATTGGTCCTTCAAGTTTAATAATTGGCAAAAATGGCCCTTGGAAATTGGAAAATGTCAAGTTTGGTCCTTATACTATGGAAACTTGTCAATTTTGGTCCCTTAGAGCAACTTTGCAAATTTTGGCAGATTTAGTCCTTGATATTTCAGAATTTACAACATAGGCCCTTGTTTATTAACTCTTAATACCCATTTGGACCTTGTCATAAACCCATGGACCCCTGCCATTAGCTTTTTGAACCCCAGCCAATAACCTTTTGGACCCCCCCTTTATAATATTAGCTCGGTCAAACCCTTTGGTCAAAACACCCTACGCGCCAAAACTTCTTCCCCTTCAACTGCTCTCTGCAAACACTCTTCCTCCCATCTTTCCACTCATAATCCACTCCCTTGTTCCCCACTACAACAAACCTCCAAGATACATTAATTACCCCTCATCTCACTCAACCCCAACTGGCTAATATACAATTTGGCGCCAAAACTTGATCAAACGGCCAAAAAGAGCTCAAGCTATCCAATGGCTCCAATTTAAAGTGGGATCTGCTCAGAACAAGGAGGAGAGATGTTTTGCATATAAAAGAGAGAAGAGTTGCAAGAAAAGAGGGGAGTAGTTAGTTTTAATTTCCTTTGTATGTCGTTTTTAGAATAAATATTCTAGTTTAAGTTTTAAAATGTAATCTTTTGTTTCTTTGATATAAACTCAAGTGATTTTATCATTGTAATCTGTTTTAAAGTTCTAATTCAAAGTTTCATTTCAGTTCCATGCTTTCATATTCACTGTTAAAAAATTGAGTTTCAAAATCTTATGTTAAAGCTTCTAATAGCTTATCTCTAGTTCAAACAAGTTTATTTCAGCTTATTAAAGCTTTTGTTAAGCTTACTGGTTATTTTTAAGCAAGTTTCATTCTTGGTCAAAGAAAGTGAAACTGGGTGCAGTTGGATTTGGAAATGGATAATGGTAGATGCAGTGCTGGTATTGGGTTGGAAATGGCTTAGTGTAGTGGTCTTGGGGTCTGGTTTTAGCCTGCAAACTAGTTGGACACATGTGAGTAAGATATCTCATTTTCATTTCAATATCAGTTTGCATATTTTGTGTGTACTTGTATTTGTAGTTTTAAATAGTTGAAATGTGTTTATTTAGTTGTATTTAGGATAGTTAAGCTCAGTTTGATCAATAGCTTTAGCTAGTTTAGTATTTAGCTCAGTTTTGATTGCATATCTGTCAATACAGTGGTGTTTGGTTTAAGCTGATATTTGGATTTGCAGTGTTTAAAAGTGGTTAAACTCGTTTGGTAAGTCCCTTTAGGCACATTAGACTCATTTGAGTCAGTTATTTGCACTCTAGAACAACAAAGATCAAAATCATTTGTTAACTGTCTCAATCGCTTCTGTTGGGATTTTGCAAGATCAAAAGGTTGTTTTGAGCTTAGAATTCATAGTTATTGCTTGCAGAAGTGTCATTTCACCTTATTACATTAATCTCAGTCCACCATCTTGAATCAAAGTTCAAGTTAGTCAACTTTTCATAATTGCTTCAAAAGTCAATTTGCAAAAACTCAGTTTTAGCCCAACTGAGATGAATTTTCATGGACTCAGTTTTGGGCCAAATCATGTCAAACTCTGTATTTTATAACCTCTACTGGTCCACTTTCTTATTATCATTTTTGTGTATTTTTGTGATTTTTTTATAAGCTCTTGAATAGCTTGTTAAAATGGGCTTAGTTCCCCTGTACACACTCAGTGTATACTGAGTGTGCACAGGAAAGTTGCAGCCCTTGCAACAAGTTCATCAGAGCTCATCTCTGGCTCAATTTTGGTTTACTAGGTCCCAGCCAGGTCTAGATTAAGTTCCAACTTCTCATTTTCATTTTTAGCTTATTTTGTAGTTTGTGCTTTAGTCCAAAAGTAGTAGTCTCACACTGTTTTTAAGCAATAAGCTCAAATCATAAAATCTGATCAATTTGCAATATAGAGGTTTAAAGCAGTTGAGATTAGTTGCAATTGGGTAGTTTTAGCATATTTTAGCTTCTGTTTCAGTTTGATGCTTGTTTGTAGCTTTTGGCTTATTTAAAGTGCTTATTCATAAGCACTTGTAGTTGCAGTTTCATTTTGCTTCACACAAGCACTTGTTTTTCTATTTTTCCTATATTATTAATATTATTTTAAGCTTATCTTGAATTTTTCAGATTTTTCCAAGTTTGTTTGCTATTTTTCTTAATTTAAATTAGTTTTTAAGCATTTTTAATTAGCATTTAATACAATTAATTCAGAAAAGTTTCAAAAAAATAATTTTTCATTTTTCTTAAGTTAAGATAAATATAAAAAGTAAAAAAATTATTTTTCCAGATTTTTTATAGTTTAATTTGTAATTTTTAGTAATTTAATTAGTTTTAAATAGTTTAAAATTCATAAAAAATAGAAAAATAATCAGAAAAATACAAAAATAGTTTTGAAAATTCTCTTTTGTTATTTTAGATTTTTCCAAGTCATAATTTCATTTTTCTAGCTTTATTTTATATTTTCTTGTATTTTAGGTTATTATTAAATAGTTAAAATTAGTTTTTAATTAATAATAAGTAGATAAATAGTTTTAAAAATAATTTTCTTTTTCTATAAATTTTCTTTTATCATTAGGTTTGTAAAAATGTCATTTTCATATTTTTAGGATTAATACTGCTTCAGTTTCATATTTTCATTTGTACGTCGCGTAGTTTTTAATTCAGTTTTATAAAAACATAAAAACAAAAACATCATTTTGCAAATAGTGATAGCGTTTATTTAATATTTTTTATCTTTTTAATTTCCTTTAATTTGCATTTAAGCCCCTGTAGTTTATGAACTTTTTCCGTAGTTATAATAATTCAAATCCCTCTTTTCCGTTCAAATCTCTCGATCACTACATGTTTGATTATTCTCGCACGGCTCGTTGGGACTTAACGACCCGGGGAAACACTATACTCCCCTGGACTTCATTGCATTCGTTTCCGGACTGTTTTAAGTTTGTTACGGTCGGCAATTCACAAGTGGCCGGCTTGTGTGATAAAACTTGACCGTTCGGGAGCGAATCAGTACCTATATTACACTTACACCCTACATAGTGTAGATTACAACTCTTTGAAATTGTGAGTTTGTGACCCATCATTTCATATTTTCATGTATTCATTTTCAACTATTTTAATAAAGTAGTAAACTCCAAACTTTCTAACTATGCATGAAAAAGTCACAAGCTAGCCAAGTCATGTTTGTTGAGAAGAAAAAAAAGTACAAGACTTATGTTTCATGATCATTGTGAATTTATTTCTCTTTAAAACTATCAAAAAGTTTAAGGGAATTGATCTGTATATATTTACAATTGACTGAGACACTCTAAATAGTACATTCAATACTTGTACTATATTAATAACCTGCTTTACCTGTTTATGCTATAGAATGTGCAAATAATAAATTAGAATGTGCAAATCATCTCCCAGATCTTTCAGATATTTAAAGATCTGAAAGAACATAGATATAAAAGTTTTAGCATATAATATAACGATACAACACTTTTACAAATAGCATTGAGTTGAACAATTAATTGCAATCTCAACTTACTTAATAGATATAATTGTACCGTATCAATAAATAGCACATAGAAATTACCCCGTACTTAACTTGTTTAACATTAGAAATGGAAGCTAGTAAGCATTGCAATTTTTCAAAATCCTCGTAACATGTCTTTCGGCCATCCATTCTTTGTATCACCAAAATATTAGCAAGTAGCACCACCTAAAATTTTTGACAAAATATAAATTTAGAAACAATTAATGTCATGAAAATCCTAAACATTAATCATATGTACCTCATACTTAAAGGTAAGTACCATTGTTTCCTCTTTTCTCCAAAATTAATATCACCCCATCATCATCAGTATTTTTTTTCAAAGTTTGTACAGCACCCCATCACCAACTCTCTTACATGCCACTCTCATTTATAGTTTAGACGACTTTATTTTACAATATTACTCTACACCAACTCTCCTTTCAGCCATGTTGCCCTACTATTAAACCCATCATCTATCATCATTTGTCGACACAATATCTTTTGGATGTAAAAGTAAAATTGTTTACCGTACGATTGTTTCTTTTCATCTTTGAATTTTCGCAATATCTCACTCAACAAATTAATAAATTTTAACTCTCAGACTCTTTACATACATCACACTGAACCACCTAAAAGAATCCACAATCATAAAGTCTACGTCTTGGTTTATAAAATTCATAGACTAACATTTAGATTCATATGCTTACTTTACAACTTGCTCCGTAATATATAAATAGTGGATTCATAACCAAAAAACACATTAGTATTGTATATTATCACTAACGTACTATCAATCAATGTTGTTTACATTTAGCATACAAATTGGGAAATCACAAATTAACAAACAAATTTTCCACCTACTTTACAAAAGTATATAAACACAAATTTAGAGGGGAAAAAAACTCTCATCCCAATTTAATTTACACGTACATAAGATTTGTCAATCTTCCAAAGGCTAGCATTAAGATCTTCCTTTCAATTTTGTCCCTAACCTCTGTCATCCGATCATCATTATTATCTTGAAAAGTAGCAAAAAAAAAAGGGGGAAAACACAAATTATACAAATAGAAAAGCTGATTTTTTTTAATTAAAATCATATAAAGATTGTCACAAATAAGGGTGATTTGGTAATTGGTATTAATGTGTTTAGGTAGGAAATATATGATTAAAAAAAAAAAAAAAAAACTGGCAGTGACAAGATAGCAAGACAATCCCAAGTCCATTTCCACAACCACCCTAGACTGTTCCACAAAGAGTGTTGACCACACTTTTCTTTACACACCATCACCTCGTCATTAAAATGATTTTCATGTTCATGCTTTTAGCAAGGTATTGAAAACAATTTTAACATATATAATGTCCTAAAACGCTTGAGGTTTAGATCATGAACTATATAAGAATGCTATATATAATGTGTCTTAATAACTGAAAAACTATATTGTACATCTTAGACTGTAACCTTTGACACATATATTAGAACAATCCAAGATTTATTCATAGAAGATGTACATATATATTGAAGTCTATATAAAAAGGAGAAATACAAATATATGAATATCAATATATGTATATATTTTTTAATGAATTTGCTTCTTTGTAAAGAGGATTGGATTTGTAATGGGGAGTGGAGATGATATCTAACCAGTGATTAGAGTCTAGAGAACTCGTTTTCTTGAAAGAATAGATATAAGGGTACTTCAGTTACTTACCATGTTATCTTGAGAAACCATTCATTAATTTTTCTTCTTCAAGCAAAATACAATTTATCTTCAAGCATGCAACACCATCACTTCTCAAGATCCAACCTAATATGAAAGATGAAAATCAAAAGCTTGAGAAGTCAAAGACTAAATATATCACTAAAACAAACAAAATCTAACAAACAAATATAAATCTCATAAATAATAAGCAATGCCAACTGCCCAACTCTAACCCAAAAAAATGAAACAACTGAAGCTGAAAGTTCAAACAAAGTTGAAAGAATAAAGAAACTCAAAGATATGAACTTAGACAAGTCCAATAGCGTAAGAGAATAAGTTGTTATACATTACAATTTTTAAAAAATATGAAAAAAGACAAATGGGAAGATGATGTCGTTGGTCAATAAGCTGAAGTGTTAAGCTTGTAACTTACGATATGATAATGATATGTTGGGTAAACAAAGAACTATGCTTTACATTCATCTACGAGAACCTGCACAAGGAATTTATGTGAGAGAAAGTAAGGGAAATTAGAAATTGAGAGACGTGAAAATGATAAAAGGGAAAATAGAGGTAAAGGTAAATAGAAAAATTTAGATACCAGTAGCATAACTTTCATCCGACGTGTCACCCTTTGGAGGCCTATTTTCATCCGACGTGTCACCCTTTGGAAGCTATAGAGTAAAAAATGAGGTCTTATTTATATAATAGGGAGATATATTCATAGTAATGTTACACCTTGATTATTCGGCTAGAAAGTCAAGGTACCTATTTAGTTTAGAGAAAATTACCAAAAGAGGCAAAATAAAATCTAAGGTTGGTCCATTTTTTAGACACTTTTAGCATCTTTTTCCCATTTAGGCCATGCTCAACTGCTCGACTCCATTATTTTTATGACATGTGTCAATACAAGTACAAGAGTTAGGTGAGCATGCTTTTTTACTTTTTGCTTAAAGGACAAATATTCCCCACATATATAAATACACTCTCTCTTTCATCTCTCCCTCTATTGCTTCAGATCCGACAACCATAGCAGATCCGGCACCATTCCAGTGTGTGATGCGTGGTATTTTTTTTCATATTCAAGTGTGTGATGCTTGGTTTTCCGTTCCAAATAGTAACACGAACATGGATGAGTTCAGTCAACGTGCTCGTAGGAGAAGCGCATTGCTGACATGGCAGGATGTTGCATCGTTACCTCCTAGTTTGCCAGTTGTATATTGCGGAGGATTTAATACCCAAAAAGAGTCAACCACCGGACGTTTTCGTCTTGGGAGATCGAGGTACCAAACCAATTATTGTAAATGGAAGTACCAAACCAATTATTTTCATATTCAATTATTGTAAATCTTTTTCAGATCTGTACCAAACCAATTATTTTCATATTCAATTATTGTAAATCATTTACAATCATATTCAATTTTTTTTCATATTCAATTATTTCTATTGATCTCTCGTTCTGAATCTACACATTGGAAATGGAAGCAGATCTGTGATGCGTGGTATTTTTTCAGATCTGTGATGCGTGGTATTTTTTTTCTTAATAAAATTGTGGTTAATTAAGTAACGTTATGTTGGAGATGGATTTATTGAATGGGTGGATCGAGTGATGAAATAAGTAATTTTGTATGTCAGTTTTGATCAGTATAGATAATTTTTGTGGTTGAGCAGTGGTGGTCGAGCAGTTGAGCAGTGGTAGTCGAGCAGTTGAGCAGCGGTGGTGGTGGTTATGGACTGGTATTTTTTGTGGTTGAGCAGTGGTGGTTGAGCAGTTGAGCAGTGGTAGTCGAGCAGTTGAGCAACGGTGGTGGTGGTGGTTATGGACTGGTAAGGTGGTGAGGTAGGTGGATGGAGTTAGGTGAGGATAGGTGAGATAATTAATAAAGAAATATAATAAAAGGTAAATTTGTCATTTAAGTTAAAAGTAAAACATATCTTCACCTAACACTTGACACATGTCATAAAAATAATGGAGTCGAGCAGTTGAGCAGTTGGGCATGGCCTAAATGAGAAAAGGATGCTAAAAGTGTCTAAAAAATGAACCAACCTTGAATTTTTGGCCTCTTTTGGTAATTTCCTCTTTAGTTTATTTCATGCTTTAAGCAAGACTTATCTTTTAACGACAAAAGATCAATACGGAACACTATTTTTCCAAAGAACAAACCATTTCATCTCCACTGTTAATTTACTTTAGATCCAACAGATACAATTAAATAGCTTTTCATTTAATTTTAGCAGAAGGGTAGGTTCGGCATATTAATTCACACACATAAAAACACTCACCCCACTCACTTCTTTCATTATCACTCTTCACACACACATACACACACACATACACACTCTCTCTATTCACTCTCTCACCATCCCCAATATATCAAACCCTAACCCCCAAAATTCGATTAATGCTTTTCAATGGATCCATTGGACATACGAAATGAGATAGCAAACGCAAAAGGTGGGCCGTTGCTCCAATCGTCTTCATCGACACTTGCTGATCAAAATAAACCTCTTCCTGATTCTGGTACTGATTTTTTTTAATTATTATTTTTTTTGTGTAGGTTTTTATTGTTTTTTGTTTGGTACTGATTATTTGTGTAGTTAAGTATATAGTTATTTTTTTTATTTCAAAGAGCACTTGTGATTCTGTAAGTTTATTTTGATGAAAATGGAGTTTATTGTTTTGTAAAACCATAAAAATAATTGAGTACATATTTGATGCAAATGAAGTTTAGTTGATTATATGTTTTATTTTGATGAAAATGGAGCTTAGTAGTTTTGTTTAGTTGAGTATATGTTTATTTTGATGAAAGTGGAGTTTATTTATTATTTGTTATGAAGGAGCACATGTGATTCTGTATATGAAGGAGTTTATTTTGATGAAAGTTGAGTATATGAAGGAGTTTATTATATGTTTAGTTGAGTATATGTTTAAAGAAAATGGAGTTTATGATTGATTTTTATTGTTTGGTAATGGTTATTTGTTTAGTTGAGTATATATTTATTTGGTATTGAAGGATCACATGTGATTTTATATTTTTTATTTTGTTGAAAATGGAGTACATATTTATTTGGTATTTACAGGAGCACATGTGATTTTGTATCATTTATGATCTTATGTTGTGTATTATTCTGTCCACTTTGTGCACCAGCTAGCAATTCTGTTTTGTTATGTAGATTGTGATTTTGCTAGAGTTTGAATATGAGTGGTTATTAGAGCACATGTGATTTTGTTTGAGTTTGTATATTTAGATTTTTATTTGTTTGATTTGTTAGAGCACATGTGATTTTGATTTGTTTGATTTTGTTTGAGTGGTTCATTAGAGCATACTTATTTGGTATTTACAGGAGCACATGTGATTTTGTATCATTTTTGATCTTTGTTATGTAGATTTTGATTTGTTTTGAGTTCGCATATGAGTTAGTCTGATTCTATATGTTTTTATGCTTCTGTTGTTAGGTGCTTCTGTTATGCAGCCGGATACTATAGTTGATGCTGTTAAGTCTGGTTCTCCTTCCTCCAATTCTCCTGTTCGGACAACTCGGGCTGGTATAATAAATTGACTGGTTTTGAATCCTTCCCCTGTTTCTTCGTTTAATCCGGCTGCTGCAAATATCAGTATGCCTGATCCTGTGTCTTATGTGCCGCATATTGTCTCAAGTGTTGCAAACCCCAAGGCAAATCCCAAGTCTAATCCCAAGGATAATGTGCCGAAATCTAAGTCAGTGTTTAAGCATAATCCGAAGGATGTTGTAAAGGAGAAGGTGGCTGAGGTTGCGAAGGATAAAGGCACCGGTGATGTTGCGAAGGAGAATGTGGCTGAGGTTGTGAAGGAGAAGGTGACTGAGGTTGTGAAGGAGAAGGATAAGGTGATTAGTGATCTGAAGGCGGATGTTTTGAAAGATAAGGAGAAGGTGGTTGAGGTTGTGAAGGAGAAGGATAAGGTGATTAGTGATCCGAAGGCGGATGTTGCGAAGGAGAATGTGGTTGAGGTTGTGAAGGAGAAGGTGGCTGAGGTTGTGAAGGAGAAGGATAAGTTGATTAGTGATCAGAAGACTAATCCGAAGGCGGATGTTTTGAAAGATAAGGAGAAGGTTGCAGATTCTGTGAAGGTTGCAGATGTCCAGAAGTCTAATCCTAAGGCTAAATTGAAGGCTGCGGATGTCCAGAAGACTAATCCAAAGGTGGATGTTGTGAAAGATAAGGAGAAGGTTGCAGATGTCCAGAAGTCTAATCCGAAGGCTAATCTCAAGCTGAATGTTCCTAGACGCAATACTTCGGCTAAGCCAAAGGTTGATTTTGATTTGTCTAGTAGAAAAAGGAAGTTTTCTGATAAAGAGGATAGTGGTGAGCATGCTAAGTTGTCAAAGAAGTCAAGGGGTTTGGCTTCAAAGAAGGGTTCTGATGAAGGTAATGTCAAGTTAGTTTCATCGAAATTTAGTTTATGTTTTATTTTTGATGAAAATGGAATAGATATTTATTTTGTATTTGAAGGATCACATGTGATTCTGGATAAAAATCACATGTGATTTACGAATTATTCTGTTGCAACTATATTAAGTTTGATTCTATATTAATAATCACATGTGATCTAGAATACAAATCACATGTTATTTACGAATTATTCAAATCTTTTTAATTCCTTTGTTTGTGTTAGAATAACCTACTGCAAATCACATGTTAAGTCTGATTCTATATTAAGAATCACATTTTATTATGATGAAATTTAGTTTATGAATCACATGTTTAAGTCTGATTGTATATTTATTTTAATGAAGGTGTTATTGTGTCTAAGAAGATTAAGAAAAAGAAGGGTTCTGATGAAGGTAATTGATACGCGTACAATGCGCGTTTCGGGGTCAAAGGAACTTCCTTTTCGTCGAGCAAGTGTTTCAACACCCTAGGCAGTGAACCTAATTGTTGTAGTGTAGTATTAGGGTAAGTCTCGGGTATTGGTATCGTTCTCTAGGGGAATAGGAATGCTAGTGAGAAATTACTACGCTAAGGTTGGGGTTGAGGAAGATTATTTTTTATCCTTTTTTATATTTTTTAGAAAATGGAAAGGTACGAATCTCGGGGTATTGGATTTGGGGGGTGGTACTTCTACCGATTACTCTACTATTATCTATTCTAATTAACTAAGCTAAGGGGTAGTCTATGTCTAATTGATGTGTGCTCGTATAATGATTAAAGATGTGTTTACCTAGATGCTACTACTCTCTAGTTATCTCCTATTGATGGTTGAATTGTCACGTCCTTATTCTTAACGCGTTGTGTCTTCTAAGGTCGTAGGGTATGCGTTTTTCCCTAACTCTTTGAGACTACCTTAAGGTTATTGCCTACGAAGTCTCTAGGATTCATAAACTAACTCTAAGGTTATCTTTGGATATTTAGCCTACAATAACTCTAGGTGATTATAAACTAATGTTCACAAAGATTACTCAAGCATTAAAAATACAATGAATGACCTATCGCAATCCTAGGTCAATAACAATTAGGATAAGAGACAACCAATCAATATTCAATACCTAGGTTTCATAGATCTAAGCAAACACACAAGTAAATTAGCCGGACATGGAAAACATGCAAGCATACACACATACAATTGAAGACATAATTGAATCAATGAAGTAAATTACTTATCTTGTTGTAAAATAGGGTATGAGAACCCTAAGATACTGCCTAAGACAACCGAAATTTTGTTTTAGGTTTTACTCCACAAAACTACCTCCCTAAAAGTCTGAAAATTCGAATTCTATATATAGAGTTACAACATGCGACGGCGTCACTCTTTAAATGTGACGCCATCGGATCACCGCCATTAGGGTTTCGTGTTGACCACGTCAACCTTGTGACGGCGTCACCTTATGGTTTGACGGCAGCGGTTCACCCGACGCCGTCACGGATGCGAATCTAGGCGTCGAGTTGTGACGCCCTACTCTTTAAACGGCGTCGTCGGTGTAAAATAGCAATTCGCTCTTTGAGGCGTCTCAAATTTGGGAGCACGTTGCGACGGCGTCACCTTCTAACTCTGCGCCGTCACCTTCTATTCAATGACTTGAGTGTCTTGATCTTGACTTGGCCATTTTCACATATTATTAGCCTTTTCGTCCAGAATAAGTGTCATTCCATCAATTTGCCTTCAAGAGACCTAAAAAGTTAAAAGGAACGAAATTAAGTAGTAACGGATATAAAAGTGGTCGATTAAGGGCTTAAATGACCCCTCAAAAGTGTACCTTTTAAATCCTTATCAAATATCCCTACACTTGGTATTTGCTTGTCCCCAAGTGGTGTTTTGATACTCTCATCTCTCGGGTGTATATGAAATATATCAAGTTGGAAATGGAAGATAAACACTCATTAACCGGTCCTAGTACATAGATTACCATAGGCTTGAGACTAGATCAAACCTCTATCGCTTTGGCGTAAGCACCTAGGAAAAACTATCCAAGAGGTCTTTTAAAGGGTTGTAATGTTAGGCTTACGGTAGGGAAACAAAGGGTTTGGTGGGATAGGCGATTTAGTGGTGGCAAGTAAAAAATATTTATGTTACAAGCATGAGAAGAATGGCATTGCTAAGCCAAGACTCGACACTCTAAACTCTAGATAACTTCAAACAAACAAACATAAATTTAAAGATACATGTAGGATGGTAGCCCCCCCTTTTTTTTTCATACACTTTTACTCTACCATCCTCTACGATAACATCAAAATAATAGGGATTTATAGGCACATCCCTACACTTGAGTTTTTATTACTCTAACACTAATTTGACCCGAATTGAAAAGATCAAAACACTTGGAGTACCTTATTACGTAAATAAAGGGAATTTGAATTTAACATTCCTTCCCATCATTTCATAAAATTTAACTTTTCCCATGAGTCCCAATCGTCCCAAAACTATGTACAAAGGATATAACTCGACTTAGCAACTTATGCAAGCAACTAGATAATTGAGCTAAGGGTTTAGTATGATAACAATGATGCACTAAAAGTGAGTGCATACAAGGTAGGCTAAGGCGATTTGGGTGTACATTTGGGGGTGGATTGTAAACAATAGGCTTGAGACTAGATCAAACCTCTATCGCTTTGGCGTAATCACCTAGGAAAAACTATCCAAGAGGTCTTTTAAAGGGTTATAATGTTAGGCTTACGGTAGGGAAACAAAGGGTTTGGTGGGATAGACGATTTAGTGGTGGCAAGTAAAAAATCTTTATGTTACAAGCATGAGAAGAATGGCATTGCTAAGCCAAGACTCGACACTCTAAACTCTAGATAACTTGAAACAAACAAACGTAAATTTAAAGATAGATGCAGGATGATAGCCCTTTTTTTTTTTTCATACACTTTTACTCTACCATCCTCTATGATAACATCAAAATAATAGGGATTTATAGGCACATCCCTACACTTGAGTTTTTATTACTCTAACACTAATTTGACCCGAATTGAAAATATCAAAACACTTGGAGTACCTTATTACGTAAATAAAAGGAATTTGAATTTAACGTTCCTTCCCGTCATTTCATAAAATTTAACTTTTCCCATGAGTCCCAATCGTCCTAAAACTGTGTACAAAGGATATGACTCGACTTAGCAACTTATGCAAGCAACTAGATAATTGAGCTAAGGGTTTAGTATGATAACAATGATGCACTAAAAGTGAGTGCATACAAGGTAGGCTAAGGCGATTTGGGTGTACATTTGGGGGTGGATTGTAAACAATGCTCTCCATTGATATTCCGGAAAATTGAAACATCACGAGAACCGCGAAAAGGATAGGCTCTGAGGGGTTAACAAGGGGTATCGTGTACTAAAGATGAGTACAACGCAAGGGTGTGGGGGAATTACTTAACCGATGTGGAAGAAGTAATTATAATACGGGTATCAAACAAGGGTTATCCTAATGCCTCTTATCATTTAGTTATTCCTAACTACACAAGTGTAGTCTTACTAGCGATCTTGGAATGCATCACAAAACAAGTTCTAGAATCCATTATACTACCGGTACACTCTCGAAGCATTAAAGATGAATGCTTTAATTCCTACAAATCTAAGGGCGATCCTCACATTTTGGGTGGAATTTAAGTGGTAAAGGGTTTTGTGCTAGTCATATAACTTCCTATCCATGAGACGCTTTATTAAGACTAATGGCCCACTCCTACATGTCATGAAAAAATTTTAAATTTGGTGCCAAAATTTCCCTAACCGATATTTCTCATGGTTTATTACACAATTGAATTTGGACAAGGCAAATAGTCAAGGATAAGCATAGTTTCAAAGTTCCCGTTTTATTTTCCCTCCCTACACTTAAACTGAACATTGTCCCCAATGTTCTCCGAAAGTATCAAAGTTATGATAATGGAAGGTAATTTAAAACAAAAGAAACTAATACTCCCCTGATTAGCTCGGTAGGATCCGTGTGAAGTAGTGGTTAAATCCTTCTTCAAGAAGAATGTATGCGTGAAAAGCTCCATCCAATCTTGTTAGCCTTAATAGTTTTTATTAGAAGTGATGGTCATTCACGTTTAGGAACTTTGTAACCTGTGTTAGATATCGTATTAGAATAGTCAACAGGCTCGTGGATTGGGCTAAGCTAAATGGCTAGAAGTTATGTTAAGCTAGCCTTGTATAAGATCATGTAACCCAATCCAATCCAAGTCCATCCACGAAGCCCATGGAAAGCCCATTAGGGCACCTAGTTCTTGTAGTATAAATACACCTCAAATGTGTCATTTGAGGTGTGTGTGAAGTGTGTTTGTGTGTGTCTTTTCTTTCAAGTTATAAAAGTTTTCTTTCATCTTTATCTTGTTCATACACGACATACATCTTAAGTCACCAACTTTCTCATCTTTTCTTCTTCATCTCTTACGCATAGTATTTGTGTTTATTACGTGTTCATCTTGTGTGTTGAAGGTGTATACGCGTAAGGTTGATATAAAAGTAAGGTCCTACAATTGGTATCAATCGCCTAACAATGGTTTAGGAGTGTTTTTGGTTGAAGTTTTTGTGTAGTGTTACGCATAGCTTTCGTTCTCAAAGTGGTATCATTTAAAACTTCAATTTTTGCACTAAAATCTTCAAGATTCTTATGTTTTAAGGTTTTTATAGTGTTAAAGATTCTAGTTTTTGGAAAAAGTTCGAAGCTTTACGTGTTTTTATTTATTTTTAAAGTTGTGTTTATTTGGTTGTTCGTTTCTACGCATAAGCAGAAAAAACACTTTGGGGGATAAAGGTCAAAACTTTCGTGTTATTTGAGTGTTTTGGAAGCTGTGAGTGCATCAAAAATCGTTTGAATCACTGGGAATTTTTTACGCGTAAGAACAGAAAGTCAAAACCCTCTTTTTACAGAAGAAAAGTTAAAACCCTCTTTTTACGCATAAGCATTTGGTTAAGAATCTTCGTGCAACAACGGTGACTCGGTGCTTCCCCTTGGATTAGTTTGTGGAACACTTGACTTGTGAAATCTCACTAGCTTGGATAAGCTAGAGATCACGATTCTTGTTTTCTGGCGTAACCAGTTTTTACGCATAAGATTTCAATCTTACGCCTAAAGGCTGTGTTTTCACGCAAGCATTAATACTACGAGTAAGATATTGTTTACGCCTAAGAGTAACATCTTTCGCATAAGAATATTTCTACGCATAAGCATTAATTTTTATGCGTAAGTTCACTGTTACATAAGGTTCAAATCTTCGCCTTAGGATCAATACTTACGCCTAAGCAACCAAATCCTCGCCTAGGCTGGTTTACTAGTAAGATTTTGAGCAAAACTTCAAACGGCTATAACTTTTGAACCGTAACTCTGTTTTCAGCGCTCTACCCATCAAAACGACCGTGAGAACAAGGAGAATGACACGCCGAATGAACTAGGGTCACCTTTCAAGTCCTAAAAACACTTCAAAAAGAAGTTATTGAGGTTTTTAAGTTTTAAGACCAAATTTTCACTACAACAACCGAGCTTAATCTTCATCAAACACAACTCCTTTATCGTTGAATCGATCCTACATAAACTTTATCAAAACATACCTTCATCATTGGCAACCCAACAAGACATTCATGCAGCCGGTGCCGAAAACCGTCCTCCTATGTTGAAAAAAGGTGGTTACCTCCAATGGACAAGTCGTATGCTTCGCTACATCAAGACCAAACCTACTGGAAAATTGATGATTCAATCCATTCTGAATGGACCCTTCAAGCCTCGACAAGTCTATGTCCTGGATATCTGATGCAACACCTCGATCTCTGTTCGTACTAAAAGAATCGGAATACACTGAAGAGGATCGAAACAAGTCGAAGCGGATGACATGGCAATTCACATAGTCCAACTTGGTTTACCAAGAGACATCTTCTGCTTTGTAGGCGGTTGTGAACGCTTTCGATATGTGGGAACGTGTTAGACGGCTTTGTCATGGAACAGAAATTGGTCAACAAGATACGGAGAACAAAGGCGCTAACTGCTTGGGAAAAGTTCACATCTACTCGGGAGAATCCATTGAATCCTACTATGGAAGGTTCTGCTTTAATGAATGAGCTTATCGAAATAAGTTGACACCAGAACTATCGTGAGCAACATCAAGTTCTTGAACAATCTTCCAGAAGAATGGGGACGATATGTCACTATTGTCAACCAAACAAAAGACTTACATCAAGTGAACTTTGATCAACTCAACGATTTTCTAAAACAAAACCAGAATGAAGTGAATGAAGTCAGAAAAGAAAGATTGGCAAAGAATCATGATCCATTGGCACTCATTGCAAAGACTCACACTCCAGTGAATACACGACAACAAGCTTCATCATCTTCCACTAACAACAACTTGCAGCAATACATTCCACAACAACAAGCTGCTATTCCTCAACAACAATTCTATCCACCAGAACAACAAGTCATTCAACAACAACAGTATCAACAATACCAAGAACAAGGAATCACTGATCTTGAAACCAAACAAGAACAAGCTTTGACTCAAGCATTTGCATTCTTGGGTAAAGCACAGGAGGTCGCTATTCCACACCAACTAAAACAACCAAAGGATTTCATCAAACACTTTCATAGCAGGAAGATTGCACGGTCGGGTGTGAATATGGGTCATCAAGGACAAATGGTTAGAGTTATTGGGAATCAGCAGGGATTTCGCATGGGAAATCAGGCGGTTCCGTATCAGGGTAATCAGTTGGGTCAGAATGTTGGAAATCAGATGGGTCAGAATGTTGGTGTTGGAATCACTCCTAAACCTTATTCAAGTGTTAGTTACTCATATGTAATAGTTAGCTTAGTATGGCCTTTATGTTTGTTATTAGCCTTAAGCTTATGTAGAAGGCCCATGAGCTTAGGCCCAAGCCCATAGGAGAAAGGGAAGGAGTAGGAGTGTTGCCCTAGCTCCTTGGCTATAAATACCTTATGTAAACCTTCATTTGAAGGTTGGTTGTTCAAGTTTTATTTTCACAAACACTCACGCCTAACCGTATTATTTATATCGTGTGTGTGTGTGTGTGATACTTGTTCAATCGCCTCTCTATCTTTCTTATAAGCTTGTGTGGTAAACCTTGTGACCTAACGGTGGTATCAATAAGCCAAATAGTTGGGTGAACAAGTTTGTTTTTGAAGGGTTTTTTTGGTCTTACGGCGTAAAGATTACATTATTCTTTGGTTCGCTTAAAACTTGTTTTTACACTTTTTAATCAAGATTCTTGTACTTTCAGCGTTTTAGGTGTTAAAATACTTGTTTTTGGCAAAAAGTTTCAAACTTTATGCGTGGATCATTGTTTTTGAGCTAGTTTTTTATTCGTGGGTGTAGTTCTACGCATAACCATTTTAGAGTTTTGGTTCATCAAGTTTCACACTTTTGTGTCTTTTGGTGTTATTGAAGCTATTTCATCACACAAAAACTGGTTTAGAAACACTTTTGGTTGAAATCAAAATTACGAGTAAACCTACGCGTAGTAAAACCCTAAAACTACGCGTAAGTGCCTCCTTGGTTTGATCTTCATTTTCGTGGTTTATTCCGTGTTTTCTTACTTGGATAAGTCAGAAAATACGTCGACTTTGGATATCTTTTGCCTTGTGATAGTGTAAAAGATCATTTGAGCAAAACCTAAAATTGCATAAGCATAAACTGCGGTAGAAATCCTACGCCTAAGATTTCTTCTTACGCTAAGCCTAGTCTTACGCATAAGAAAATCCTACGCCTAACTTTCGCTAACTTTTGTCGCCTAACTTTAGTTCTTTTCCTACTACTAGCGTAAGCTAAATCCTCTGCGTAACTCCTTATTGTTCGCAGTAACTTTGGTGTTTTACGCATAAGTGCTACTTGGTTCTTGTCTTTCTCGCCTAAGGACACTTCATCAACAAAGGTTCATTCGACTACAAAGATCCATTTTACCAACACAAGTTTATCAACATGTCACAACCACCATACTCTAACTATTTCCCTTACACTTATCCTCATCCTCAACGTCAACAACAACTAACTCCACAACATCAACAATGGAATCAACAACAAGCAATTTATCAACAACAATTTAATCAACAACATACTCCACAACTTGCTGCAAATCCACAACCTCAAATGGTTCAACCACCACCAAGTCTTCAAGTTCAACCGTACACAAATGACTTCAATCAACATCCATCAAGGAACACTATGAAGGAACCCACTTGGTTTGCAAAGATGTTTGAAACTTTAAGCAACCAACAATCAATTCATGAGGCCGGATCACTTGATAGACCTCAATGCTCACTCCGAGGAAACTACGATCAATGGGTGATAAGGTTCTTTAGGTTTTGTGATCTAAAGAAGCCACATGGAAAGTTCTTAAAGAAGGTTATCTTGGAAGGTTCTTTTGAGATGCCTACGTCATTGTACAGGAGATCCAAATGCCATTCCACCAAGAGATGAACAAACGAACATTGCTCTCATTGCGAGACTTGAATCCTCAAGAACTTCTACACTATGAAGCGGATGAGCTTGCAATGGAATATATCCTCTTAGGATTACCAAACCTAATTCTTCGTAGTGTTGATGCTCAAAAGACTGCAAAGAAAATGTGGGATCATATTAGTCTTCTTATGGAAGGATCTGTACTCAATCGGGAAGATTTGGAATCCAAAATTTACTTGGCTTATGAACACTTCATGATTGAACATGGAGAGACACTAGAGTCCTATCATCACCGATTTTCAGACATCATCAATGATTTGGATAAACACAACATCATCATGCCAAGAATTGCGGTGAATACTAAGTTCCTAAGTAGTCTTGGTTCTGAATGGGAGAAGTATGTCATTTTTCTCCGTCAAGCGAAAAACATGCATCATTCTACCTACGGATTGTTGTACGATTACTTGAAGCCTCATGAAAAGGAAGTTGATAGGTAAAGGATTCTCCGTGCTCAAATTGCTCCACAGACACATCCGGAAAATCAACAACTTGCCTTATATGCTCAAAAGGTTATTCTCCTCAACCCGCAACTCAACCAAATGCTTCAATCCACACATGATCCTTCACAACCTCCATCTCAACAAACTCAATTGGTTCCATAAAACAACAACAATGCTGGCTGAAGCTAATGAGGACATCGATCCGTTCGAAGCATTGCAACAAGGATTTGCTCTGATTGCTAATGCCTTTGCTTAGTTATACCAACAAATCCAACAAGTATTAGTTCCTCATCTAATACAAGGAATCAAGCATTTGAACAATGGGCGAGTTGAAGTTGAGAATCGTGGTTATGGTCGTGAGATGGAGTGGTCAAGGGTTTAATCTTGTGGGTAGGAATAACAATGAGCTCAAGTGGTGGAGCAGGGAAATGCTCGAATGGGTTGAATGGTCTTCGATGCTACAAGCTGCAATGAGAAGGGACACGGCTAATGCATGCCCAAAGCCAGGACTAGGGGCGTGCTTATTTCAAAGAGGCTCTTCTTTTGGCTCTTAAGGATGAAGGCGGTGGAACTCTCACGAGAAACGAGCTTTATGGCAAATCTAGACTTCGGATGATGATATGGAGGACTTGCGGGCCAATCACGGTGTTATGTTGATGGCTAATATGCATGAGTTACACATGAGTGACACGAGGCCCGATGTATGACAGCGATGGCTTGTCTCGGTACCGAACAAACCATATTTATCTCGATCTCATATCTCGCCAACATACGAATCGGCAAGGCTCGGAATGTTCAAAATGAGTCATCCACATATCATTCCGACGATTTTCAACTAGACCCGTAGTTATATTTGACGATCAAGATGACCAGCGGTTTCCCTTGATAATCAAATTGACTCCGTGGTTATACTTGAGGATCTCGGTAATGATCATGTTGAGACTCGCGTTGAACCGCGCCGAACTTTGCCTCATCCAGATTTTGCTCGTTTAATACAAGACCAACAAACCATAGTGGAAAAATGTCATGCCATTAATCGGGACTTGAAATGCAAAAATGCCTTTGTTAACAAGGATTTTGAATGTTTACAAAAGCAACTCAACTTTTTCAAAACTCAAGAAAATCGTGAAAGCGGTTTTGGCGACCTTTGCCAAATCTTATCAAAGCGAAAAATATTTAGAAAGGCAGATCATTGATCTAGCGGCGAAGAATGCTTTGTTATGCGAAATAGAACAAGCTGAAACATGAACATAAAAAGCAAATGCCTCTCACCTTGGAAAATCAAAAAGCTAAAGGTGAGTTGTTAACTTGTCAAAAAGCATTCTCTGCATACAAAAAGCATTCAACGAAGCGAATAGATGATCATCTTGAAGAAATCATCGGCTTGCAAAACAAACTTAAAGAGTTTAAAACTGTTGTTTACAAACATGGCGAGTCGGTCACGACCATTGAAAAGTTTACTTTAAAACCAAATCCAAATGGATATGGACCGAATCTTCCTGATTACAAACCTAAGCTTTCAACAAAGCATTCAAACCAAATCTGAAGTTTCGGTCACGAGAATATAAAGTTGATAATTACATTTATGAATGTTGTTGAATATCATCGTCAAGAGGAATTAGATCACGAGAAGGCGAGTCGATCAAAATTAGAAAAAGTTGTTTACAACAAACCTTTTAACTATTCAAAAGCGGTCACTTCGTCACACCAACGGATTCTTCTAACACACCAAGGGTTATCATCAAAACACCCGAGTCTTCTAATGTTAATCCCCAACCAGATTATGCACAAATTTATGGTCCTTTACCTTCCATCAGAGAAGTAAATTCAAAACACGAATCGAAAAATTCTTAGATATTTTGACATTTTCATGGTTGACCTCAAAATTTTACAACATGAGATAGAATATCATTACGAAATCAAAGTTGAACATTTTCAATAAGCGCGAGAACAAAGAGACATTTTTGAAAAATCTTTTACCTAATGTTAAAATTTGAAAAATTGTGCATTGCTTGGGAAAGGATTTTCATAAGGAACTTGGATTGATGAAGGTAGTTTTAGAGAAAATCTCTATTTCTAATACTAAGCGTAAAAGCTGTTGAGAAAAGATGTTGATCGACTCTTGGAAGATGTCATCATCTTTGATGTCCATAATGTTGTGTTTTGAATTCTTTGTCATATGCATTTGATCATACTCTGTGATCTTGTTGATTACGTGATAAATGTTGAGAACGATAATGTGCTTGGTCGAGTCCTAAAAGTTGAAAACAAGCGATTGTCAAGCGAACTTTCAAATGCAATTACTAAATCTTAATGGTGTCAAAAAGATATTCACGATCAACAACTTGCTTTTCAACACAAAATGCTCGATTCGTGCAAAATCTTGATCATAAAATTGAGCAATTGGATGATCAAAGCGTGTCTTTTAAGTGTCAAATCTCAAAATATGAACAAGAACTTGTAAAAGTTAAAAGGAATATGGTGTCATATTTGATTTACTCAAAAAGACTCGTGATGAAGCATCAAATGAACTTGATAATTATCTTGCACACACTAAGGAAGTTATGCATTTTCTTTGGAAATGTTAGGTCACGAAAATCAAGATCGATTCACACTATCCTCAAGTTAAGAGAAATGTTAGGAAAGTATGAACAACTTCAGCCAACCATCATTAAGAGATTAGCCCGATAACACTTAGTACTCATGAACCTAGAATCTCTCTTGCCAAATCACAAGTAGCTAGCGTGCTTCCTTCTCTTGAAAGCAGGAATAGTTGAGCCTTTTCCAAGCGTCCGCACTTCGGCCTAGGAGCACTCAATCGAAGAATAGGAAGTTGCGACCTAAGAAAAGATCAATCAAGAATGCTAAAGTAGAAGAACACCCTAGGACTATGAATAAGACTCATGTTGCCTCCACTATAGATATTGCGTCTGGCAAATGTAATAGAAATAGTGATGTAACGAATGCTAAACCGTTAAAGTACTTTTGATATTGATCGATGCACCTTGTGTTATTTGTGGTAAAAGTATGAATTCCGATTGTCATGATAAATGTGTTGCTAAAGCTATCATCTCTCGTTTAAGGAATCCTAAGAACAGGAATACCTCTAGGCCCACTAATCTTTCTAAGTGCATGGCTTGGTAGACCGCCATCTTTAGATTCTAAGAAGCGCATTCTTGTCCTGTAGCTCCGTTTCACCTCCTAGGAATGTAGTACCACCTAGTGCATTCACTAAGACTAAAGCAAATACTAGTTGGAGATGGCAGAAATGGATATATAACACACTATGATTTAAATGGATACCTAAAGCTATTGATGTGTGTATATCTACTATAGCCTCACGGAACCCTCTAACATTTCGGGTTCCACATCTACTTCTATTCCATCATTATTAGTGCATTGTGTAATGCGGTGTCTGAGATCATTCTGGATTGTTGATAGCGGATGTTCCGACACATGACAAGCAATCTTAAAGCTGTTATCAAACTTTATTGCAAAGTTCATTGCCTTTGTCGAGGTTAGGGAATGATCACTTAGCAGCTATCATGGGCTACGGAGACTATGTCAATGGGAACATCGAAATTAGCGGGGTTTACTATGTGGAAGGCCTCGGTCACAATCTGTTTTGATGGAGTCAATTTTGTGATGGAGATTTGGAGGTTGCTTTCAGGGAGAAAACTTGTTTCATTAGTGATCTACAAGGAAATGACCTTATGTCTGGATCGCGTAATTCTAGTCTCTACACTATCTCTATGCAAGACATGGTTGCTTCATCTCCCATTTGCTTACTTTCAAAGGCAACATCAACAAAATCACGGCTATGGCACCGTCGTCTCTCACATCTAAACTTTCAAACCATCACCAACCTTGCTCGACACAAACTAGTTGAAGGACTCCCACGATTTCAGTATTCTAAAGATCACCTTTGCTCAACTTGTGAACAAGGCAAAAGCACTCGTGCTCATTTTTCTTCAAAGGTGGAACCAGACTCTCGGCATGTGCTTCATCTTCTTCACATGGATTTGTGTGGCCCGATCGCGGCGTGCAAGCGATCAATGGCAAACGCTACATCTTAGTAATTGTTGATGACTATTCACGTTGGACTTGGGTCTACTTTCTTTGAAGCAAAGATCAAGCTCCACAAATGATCATCACCTTTCTCATGAAAATACAAGTTCACTCTACGAAACCGTTCGACTAATCGAAACGAGATAAAGGCCTGAATTTGTTAATCAAACTCTTCGTGAATTCTATGAGAAAGTGGGAATTGACATCGGACATCTATTGCACGTACACGAGAACAAAGCGGAGTTGTTGAAAGCGAAGAGCGTTAGTGGAAGGCGCAAGAACAATGTTAATCAATGCTAAACTTCCAGATTACTTATGGGCGAAGGTATCTCTGCATGCTATACTCAAAACCGTTCTATGATTACAAGCGCCACAACAAAACACCTTTCGAGCTTGTCCATAACAGAAAACCGAATCTAAAACACTTTCATGTATTTGGATCTCTTTGCTATCCGAATAATGATCGTGATGACTTTGGAAAGCTCCAAGCGACATTGGAGTCTTTATGGATCTTGTGATAATTCCAAAGGTTTCGAATCGGAATCGTCGTACAAAGCGGTGATGGAAGCGATTCATGCTCATTTTGATGAACTTACGAAATGGCTTACGAGTATAGCTTAGAACCGGTCACAACCGCTTAAACTTCCCAAACCCCATCATCAATTTGAACAAAGCCCCCGACTTACTCGTCAACAAATGGAAGGTTATTTGCTCCGGTGTTGGTGGCGATATTGATGAGCGTGCTCGGTGTATCCATTTGTTTCCGGTGCTCAACGATAATACTCTTATACGATACACACTTTACAACAACTCATTGAAGATGCACCTACACCAGTTGACTCCACCACAGCGGTTGAACAAACGCTTCCAACAATGATGGCTGGCGATGATGCGAGATGAAGTACCCCCACACCGATTTTGATCCAAATCGTTCTTCACCCGTTTGCTAATGAAGACTGCTTTGCGGTGTATGGAATCTTCAACAAACCATTTGAATCCTCGGGAATGCACAGCATTATATCAACATCAACCCTCCACACATAGATGGGCGAAAGACCATCCTCACGGAAAACATTATTGGCAACTGAATCAACC
>OU343217.1:141470030-141510062 GCA_910596185.1 Chrysanthemum makinoi
AACCCTCGAAAATAACACTCTAAATCATGATTCATTCAATAGCAACCATACTAGATATATTCATGTGTTTTCAGTTCCATGTTAGGCTCGATACAAATACCAAAAAATATGCGTATAGTCCAGAGGGTCTAAAGTCGATTCAAAACCCATTCTTGATGCACACATTAAGCGACATATATCCGGTTTACTTCCATGATTTTATAACGTCCAAAGTTTGGATTCTTCTTAGTTTTAGTTAGACCATTAAATGAGACATGCACTAATTATAAACCAGGCGCATGGTGCTCCAAAACCGACGGAGATTGATTCCACAAACGGGATATAGGCCATACATAACTCGACAATTTCAAAGGTTCTCTCATGGATTTTATGCGATGATATAAAGGTTTTCTATTTAGTACTTAACGTTTTACATGACCAATATTTAAAGGCTAAACATGCGCATGGAAAGACCCCATACCACTACCAGGTTTTAGATTCAAAAACAAAAAAAAGGTGCATTTGTTCGACATATATACAAGGTTTCCTCATGGTTTTATGTTGTTTATAAAATACTAGTTTTAATCTTTATATAACACGTTTTTATTAGACAAACCATGCGAATGGCATGCCTTCAACCACGACCAGAATCACAAGTAAAACGAGGCAAGCGGGGGTGTGGCGATGATACCTTTAGCGTGTGACAAGGAGAGGAAAACAAGACCCGGGCCAAACAATCAAACCTGGTGTGCACAAACTCGCGACCACGGCGGCAATAGCGAATCCCACACTCGAACCAACCAATACCCGTTACCAATACGTGAAAACCAGCCTTGTAACGAAGCCTAGAACCTCTACTTGGACTGCCTTTGTGTCGACAAAAGGTAATGGAGAAGGTGAAATTTTAGGTTTGGTATACTTTTCTTAAGTGAAGCTAGGGTTTTCTTTTTGTGAAAGGCTTGAATGAGACTAAGGAATTTAAGGGATAAAAATGAGACAAATCAGAAAAGTATTTTGGGGCCTAGGCTTTATAATAGAGCGATCAAGAGGGGGAGGGGGTTTAAAGACCAAAATCACAATCTTAATACTTGCCAAATTATCTTGTACACTTATTATTTGATTGAGTATATTGTACATGTGACACTTTATTGTGTTACATAATTATTTGTAAATTATTCATAAGTTTTATCCTTAAATATCCCATGTAATTTTATTATCATAAGTACTTAACGAGTTTATTTATTTCTGGGTCGTTAGATGAGGGACATTATAGTCATTTCACGCGTTAACGATTTTAGGGTTTTACACCAATAATGACTTTCAGAAATGTTATTACTGTTCAAGTAAATGTGTTAAAGATGAAGGGCTAAAATATAAATGTGTTATCAAATTATAAATGTGTATGGACTAAAATACCCTCGACTACAAAACAAAAATCAGACATTGACTTTGTCAAAGGACTAGGTTGGCATATAAAGGCCATGTTTTGACTTGTGTAATGATAATGCCAGTTTGTCAACGAGCGTATGGCCAGTTTAGGGACCAACCGTGTATTTTAGTCTAGTAATATTTTTACCTACTATGATTTTACATCTTTTCCCTATTTAACAAAATTACAAGTTCCGTGGGCGTTCGTAGAACAGACTTCCTAATTCCTAGTCATCTTCATATAAAAGAGTGTATGGTCAAATCTTGAAAAGTGAAATGTGATGGAAGTGAGAGAAATCATGTATGGTATCTACATTAAAACAAAATTACTTAAAAGTCAATAATTTATTGCATTGTACAACCAATTAAAACATATATATACAGTTAAAATAACCAATTACAACGCCTTATTAAAAAGTACAATAAAATTTTCACAATGTACAATTTAAACAAGCTACAACATAATCTTAAATATAAAATAATTAAACACACTAATTAATGTTATTTTTAAAACACCTAAAATGAAAAGTACATGTTATTATACACATTATACATATTAATAAAACACACAAAGAAAACATAGCTAACAAGTTGATGGTATATATAGTTTTGAAAACCGGACATGACCAAAAGGTTCAACCAGGAATCGACGTCGCCAGGTTCGACTAACCAATAAAACCATCCGAAAAGCGAACAGAGAGGGGCCGTGTGAAACCTGATACAGGTGGGGTCGGTGCTTATCGAGATCTATTTATCCGATTAATCGTCACAGTGCCATGCTGAAACGTCTTTGCTACACTCTATAGTATATATAAAGGAAAAACAAAGTAAAAAGGAAAAGTTGAAACTAAAAAGAAATGTGAAAATATATTTTGAAAATTATTATCTACTTATCAATAAAGTTTGGCCCAATGCTTCAACCGTGGGTTGACCCGGTTTAATTGACCCGTTTTCGACCCAACCCCGCGGGTTGACTCGGTTTAAATCGACCGTTTTTCGACCGAACGGTTCAACCGGTTGAACCACCATTGGCAGGGTTTCAAACATATATTTAATCTCCAAATTTACAAACATTTATTATTTTTCGTTTATAACCAATAAACTTTTTTATGAGTAAATGAATAGTCGATATAAAATTTCGTTGCTATGCACGGGTACTCGTCTAGTTTCTTTAAAAAGAAGAAAACAGGGGATAAAAAAAACTTACCTCGAGTAAATGGTGTAAAACTTGACTAACACACCACGTGTCAACCTTTCTTGTCCACTCTTGAACCCACAAAACCCCTAAACAAACACCCCACCAGTAATTAATCAATGGCACTCTTAAGATCACTGAGAAACCTTGCTAGAAAAACCACCTTCAAAACCCCAAACCCCAAACCCTTCATCATCACCACCAAAACCAATCCAATCTTAACTACTACTACTCGCTCACCGTTAAACCCACCCTGGAAACTATCTACTCCCTTTTATTTTCGATCCGGCGTCGTTTCGATACGCCATGTGCATTTTCTCAGAGATGATAAGTTGAAGCTTGAAGGACGTGAAGGACGTTGTTGGGACACGTGGCGGCGGGGGAGTGGTTGGGAGTTGGGTGAATTGGCCGAATTTTATTTCGGTTAGTAGATTGTTTTCTGGACCTGTTCTTGGATGGTATGATGCACATTGCTACTTGCCTTTAATTTACGCCTTGTTTCGGATTTGTATGTTGGAGATTGCTTATGCAAACTGCTTGTTATGAATTGGCCTTTGCTAATGTTATATAAGCAGCTTATCGCTTATATGTCTTAAGCTCATAACTGTATGTTAAATGTTTGGATTAGCTTATGTTTAATAAGCTGATAAGCTCAAGTGTGTGGTTTAGCTTAGGTTGTTAAATGACTAGAAAGGACATGGGTTGAAAAATTGTAATTTGTAATGAAGCATGCTATATAAGCACAACCACTTTTTTTAAAAAAAAACAAAAGCCACACTTTTGGGGCTTATCAAACCCCCTTATATAAGCTCATAAGCTCACTCATATAAGCTTAACCAAACACTTAGTTTACGCTTATGTAACACATATAAGCTAATAAGCTCATAAGCTTATCATATATGCTTAGCCAAACACCCACTAAGAGCTTATTAACTCGAGCTTATGTCTTATATAAGTTCTTAAGCCCAAAAAATTTAGCGTATTGGCTTTTCAAAATCTTAATAAGCTAAGCTAAAAAAAAACAACCCTTAACTGATTACATTTTAGATTCTATATATGGATGGAATATAGATAAAATGTTACATCCTAGAAGATAAGGGATGGAATATATTATAGCAGTTTCTTGAATGTGTAGTCTTACGATTAAACCATGTAACTCGTTAATTGCGATCATTAGAACAAACCAATTATTGGGAAATGAAGAAGATGCTAAATTGCACTTCTATAGGTTTAATAAGATGCACTAAAAGTGATTCATTTTTTTGGGTACAATTAAGTGTCTGCCAGTGTGGAATTTAAGATTCCAGTTTTATGTAGGCTACTAACAAAATCTGTTTGAAAAAAGAGTTTTAAAAGGCTCTTTAATGGTACTTGATGAAAGAATTATTACATACTAAAAAGGAGATTCTTGTGACAAGTAGTATTAGTTTGGAAATTTTGCATGCATTCGTGAGTCTATACTGCGACACCTTACTATATTCCACTTTGTAATTAAAGAACTCTAGAGTTTCTTTAATATTAAGATTTGCAAGTTGTAATGAATGCGAGCTAAATAAAATATCGTTTTTGTAGCAACAATCTTTGGTTTCTTTAGCCTGTTACACATGTTGGCCAAACCCCACAGTTGGGTTTTATTTAATAGACATGGCCAAATCCTTGTTTAAAAAATGTTACTTGCTAAGTAATCCAGTTTTTATTCCACTAGACACGTCTAAGAATGTCATTTTTTCAAAAACATGACGTCATATCTGTACCTAAAATACTGTCTTTTGATTTGCTTCAGAAACATAAGTTTGCAGTTAGGTTGTTAGGGAAATGTGAAGGAATTGGGATTGTTGGAACACGTGGCGGTGGTGGATTGGCGTAGAGGTTTTTAGTTCAATCACTAGATTGGTTTCTGGACCTGTGCTTGGATGGCATAACGTCAAATTTCATGATTGATTCTCTCTATGTCTGTGTAGTGGAAATTTGGTGAGGTAGTTAATGCACATTGTTCCATTTAGTAACTACTACCTCTTACACATTATAAAGTAGATTCCTGTTGAGTATATTTGTTATTCTTATTTTGAAGCTAATATAGGTATGTTTACTAAATGTTAAAACTGCTTATGCTAATCTAAAAGCAAAAGCAGATCATTTAGCACTCAATATTTCAGGTACCTTGCAGTTGTCTTATCTGAGCCCAAGTTTTTATCTGACTAATGTATATCAAAAGTTTTAAGCATTATGTATTAATACGCATTAGCCACTTTTAGCAAGTCATCCTATATGGGTCTATTGTTAGCGAAGGTGGAATGGAAAGATGTTACGCCCTAAAGTGCCTAAACATGAGAAGAGATGCATTTAGATATTGATGGTGTAGAAGTTTCTGTAGGTTGGTTAGTGTTTATATGTGTAGTTGGAGTAATTAAACAAAGTAATCACATAGATTTGAAGAAAATGCTAAGTTTGAACTTCTTTAGTTATTACTAGGGATACAAATATTTTAATTTCACTTTATGCATAGACACAAACATTTGCACAGAAGTGGTTGACGATGTGGATTTAAGTTTTAATTTTACTAGCATGTTTCCGACTATCTGTTTTTTGAACTGTAAGCGTAGAAAACAAAATCCACATGCACTTAAAAGGGTTTTACAAAGTTACAAATGGTACAAGGAGGAGGAATTGAGTTAAAGGTAAATTGTTATGTATTGCAAAGGAGATTAGCTTGACACAATTAGCATAAGTTTTAGAAATGTATTGCATGAATTCACAAGTTGATATAACTAAAGTTCACGTGTAAATGTTACTACTTATTTGAAAACGAATATGTAGTGTTTCTTTTAGGATACATGAAGACACAAATTTTCTAGTTGTAATGGGAGTAACTGAATAAGATAGTAGGTTTTAGGATATATGAAGACACAAATTTTTTTTCTAATATTTACTTAAATTTATTTTGTACATAAAAATATAATATTTACCTATTGAAACTTATATAAGTTTGTATAAATGACTATAACTATATTAATTATCCAATTTATATATAGAAAATCTCAATCCGCCGAGGCCCCGACTAGAACCGATTCTAGCTCGAAGGGTGGTCGGCCGCGACTACCACCTAGCGATTTTTGAACCTTGAAGGCTATTTGGCGCAACCCACAATTGTTTAGATCTCTATACGAATGGTGTCATTTCTGATAACGTTTTACTAACAAGGTAAATCTAGTTTAAAATTGACCTGGCATGCTAAGGCTATAGGTGCAACCCCACCAATTGGTTAGATCACTATACGAAATGGTATCTTTTCTGATAAGTTTTTACTAAATAGGTAATGTAGTTTAAAATTGACCTGACTCGTGATACATCTATGAGTGATTGATTTAGGTGTCGCGAGAAGAGATAAATTTAGCCCTACAAATATCTACTGCTTCTTGTCGCGTTTACGACACATTATTAGTCCGTTGTCATCTTATGGAATTAACTCTAGAGATGAGAGAATTTTGAATGTTGAATGGGCATTGGTTTCATAACTTGTAGATAATCTAAATTTTTCTTGATCAAGTGATTCGGTAATGTTCAGCATGCCCTTTGATTGTAGTATGTTATCTCTTCTGTAGTTCTGGAACCCTTGGAGAGGATATTTCGGTTTTACTTACAATTTAACTTTATCAATGCAGGATGATCATGCAGGATATGTATCTTCCTGCGTTTATTGGGCTTGCTCTTTCTGGAGCAACAGACTGGGTACGACTCTGAGGCCTTTGGTCTTTGGATATCTGGTACCAAGAACATCCAATATTTCTTACTGTGTGTCTTACTTTTTCTTGCAGCTAGATGGATATGTAGCTAGAAGAATGGGGATCAATTCTGTGGTTGGATCGTACCTTGATCCTCTTGCTGACAAAGTAAGTGATTTCAGTTAGGTCTTTCATGGCAATCTGTGTTCTAGGTGCATACCGAAACATGGTGGTTAGATTTGTTTATAATCATATGGAAACTTGTTAATATAGGTTTTAATTGGATCTGTTGCGGTGGCCATGGTAGAAAGGGGTCTTCTTAACTGTAAGTATGCTTCAGCTTTCCCCTTGTTATTGTTGCAGGTCTAGAATACGTAAAGAATTTTCTCTATTCAAAGATTACAGGTGTGTTTGCTAGGAAGGTTTTAGATTTGGGTTTTGGTTTTTTCTTGCGTTTTGGTGTTGGGGGTTTGGAATAAAAAAAGTATAATAGTATCACAAAACCCAGCCTTTGCCCTCTTTCTCTGTTTCTCTCTCACACATACTTCTTTTCGCTCTTATTCTTATTTTTTATTTTAAATATTAAGCTTATATTCTTCTTATTCCTCATTTTCTTTACACCGATACCCATTAACAAAACAAGCGCACACCCTATGTTTCCAAATTGAGTGTACTTTTTTCATCTGAGACTTGCAGAGATGTTAGTGCCCTTCACCTTAGCCTAATTACATCAATGTCGAGAAGGGCACTTTTATGGAGAAATGTTTCTTTTTGACTGATTTTCATGATGATCCATTGACAACTCATCATGCCTAATTGGTCACACTCCCACAATCTGTTACTATGTCCGCGTTGCTACTCATCCTGCAATTCACTAAATGTCATGTTTGGCACCATCGGCACATCTTTATTTATTTCATAATTTCTCAGCAGGACTGGTTGCACTGGTTGTGATGCGAGATCTTGCTCTAGTTGGCGGTGCAGTGTATGTAAGGGCTAGCCATTTAGGTTTCAAGGTGGGAATTTTAAAGTGATTTCAAGAGTTATTTGTTTGAGTTTTGTATATATTGTTGATCTTGTGTGTATATTTTGCAATAGTCAAGGACCTGGTCAGAGTTATTCAATCTTGATGGAATTCGCCCACAGAAAGTTGAGCCCTTAATGATCAGTAAGGTGAACATTATGATCTTTTCCCTCATACTATAATTCATACTATTCAAACAAGAATTTCAGGATACCATGATCATTACTTTTTGAATCTCCTGCGTAATTCATTGATTTCATAGTCATTTTTGTGACAAATTTTATTACTTTGGATAGAAGGATTTCAGAATGTATTCTCTTAGCTCCTTTTATCTATATAGAGCATTGCTCCATCCATATCCGTTTGTTTACATGATTTAGTAGAAGTTCTTTTATTAATAATCAAATCCTAAAATACCCAGTACGTGGTAACTTAAGTGAAAACCTGTGGACCACCATCAGTCACAACTCACAAGATACCCTTTAATGATTACAAATGATGATGGAACAGTTTACGTAATAAAAATGGTTTGTAGCCATCTAAAACATGTGTAGTTAGTAGTGAAACTAGAGGTGGCGATCCGACGATGGTTTACATTTAAATGGGTAGGTCTCATGTCAAAACAATCAATAATACTGAAAGGGTCAAATAATTTGAAAATCGCCAACAATCTATTTCAAATGCAAATAACATCCTAGATCTGACTTGTTCAAATAGATTATTTCTGTAATTTGCGATATTATTGTTTTTGTAATCATGATTTAGGTAATCATGTTTTTGTGATCTAAGAAGTGTTTGTGGTTCATCACGGCTTTGCCTGTTTTACCTGTTGCGAACCCGCCACCCGCTCATCTTGCCACCTATAAGTGAAACTGATGCATAATTTTGATCTGCTAAATACTATTTTTCCACAGGTTAATACATGCCTCCAACTAGCCTTGGTTGCAGGAGCACTTCTGCAACCTGAGTTTGGTACTCAAGAAACCGAATCATATATCACATACCTAAGGTAAATCTACTTATCTACATTATGATTTTATCAATCTTACTCTCCATGTCTTGAAAAGAATTGCTAAAGCTTTTCGATATTGGTCGAATGTAGTTGGTTGGTGGCTGCAACAACAATGGGCTCTACTGTAGCTTATGGTAGACAGCATCTGAAGAACAAATCGATTTTCATTCAAAAGAATGCCTAATTTTAATACTGCTTGTAAATAGTAGATGAGTTTTTCCAATGAGGACTTAGGTTCGTTGTAATACCATATTTTGGCATACAACACTCGGATTAGACTAAAAAGTAGTTGACAAGTTCACGTGATCTTTGACATTGTAGCTGTGCACTCGGTGGAGATAATATAATAAAAAGAAATTAAGTTTCTTTCAGCCGTCTTGAATTTGGCCTGCTTATCTATATGGCAATAGATGTGACCAGCTGCATATCAGCATTACTAGTTTGTTGTAATTTGACGAAGCTGTGTTAGTGATATGGTTGTCATATAACAACAGAAAATGAAATTAATTTCACAAGTCACATATGATATTTAAAGTAATAAATCACACGTGATTTTTCCGAATCATATGTGATTTATTTTTGTGCAAATTTTGAAAAAAAAAAATCGTCAAAAATACATAGAAGTACATATATACTGAAAGATAATTTAATTGTCGTCGCGATGGTATAATTAATTTCGCGTAACAATTAACGGTTTGCGAGATATTTTAATTTAAAAAAAATAAAAATGAGTTTTTTTCTTTGATAAAAAAGTGGATGGCCGAGATTGCATGGATTTTACTTTAGATAAATATTGTTCCGTATAAAACTTTTGTCATTTATATAAATACGTATATAAAAAATAAATATGTACATGAAGGCCTAAACAATTTAAGTTCGTTTATGTGTTTCGAGCTGGTTTATTGGCTCGGGAACAAGCTTCTATTCGACGGTTGAGTCAATTTCGAACCGAGATTGCGATAGGCACGTTATCAAAATTACTTTAATTTGTCTTCCGCGGCTGAGTTCAAATTCAAAGAAAAGTTGTTTTATAGGATACAACTCACTAGTGGTAAACAACTAAACAAACTTTTTAGTCTAAGAATGTCACCCACAGGCCACAGATCCACCTTCCTACACTTCGTATGGCCTGTTGTGAGTTGTGACTAGTTATGCTAGCAATCACGTGCTTATCTTTAACCCCGAGATGTAGCCTATGACATTGCAACATTGTGTCAACTTAGGGAGTATTGTTAATATTTCGATCTAACTCTTAAGATGTTTTGGTTTTACGATTCTGCTGCTAGCGATGCGATTCAATCCTCCGTAGGATTTTAAAGGCATAAAATCTTAAGTGTGATCCTGATCTTATTATAGTTAAAGGGTCGATCCGATCGAATCATACTTCTCTTGAATTAACTAACTAATAAATGATAAATTTATGAATGTTATTAAAGTAAAAAAACAAAACTAGCGTGGTCAATTATAAGTGTTTTATAAGATTAAAATATATACCTCTTGGATTACAAGATTCAGTTTCTTCAATCACCGATTATATATATTAGTATTTTAAAATGACATTGGTTGCATTTTCATGCCGTTATAAGTTTTAGAATTCTTATTTTTTTTTTCTTAACTTTGTTATATAATTAGTTTTGAACACGCATTACCATATATATAAGACATTCAAACATTTAAATAGGATTTTTCGATCTTGATCCGATTTTGCAATTTCAGTTTGCAACGACAAAAACGATCCATAGTAAGATCTCGATATGGAAAGACTTAGGGTGCGTTTGGTTAATGGTTTTTGAGGTGGGTCAAAGGGATCAAAGTAAAAATCAAATGTTTGGTTTATTTTGGTAGCTCCTTTCAATACTTGATATTTTCCATGTAGAATTCTAGGCCAAAATCTCAAGATTACAAAATATTTTTATCTTCCTTGCTTACAAGTGGGACACAAATTTACCTCAACCACTTGATATCTTTATCCTTTTCTTTATATTAAAATTATATCAATTTATTAAATAAACAATAATTAATTTATTTTATATTTTTATTTTATTATCCCTAAATCCAAACCCACATCCAAATCTAAATCCAAATCACAATCTTAATCCTAAATCTATTTATGTTAGGTCCTAGTTTCAACCACAAGCATAAGAAGAGATAGAGAGGCGATTGAACAATAAACAAACACACACACACGTTAGACTTAGACGGTTATGCGTAGAGTATGTGTGAGAAAATAAATTGAACAACCAACCCTCAGTGATGGTTATACAAGAGTATTTATAGGAAAAGCTGGGAACACACTCTAGTTATCCTTTTCCTTATTGGGTAGGCAAAGGCTTATGGGCCTACATAAGCCTAAGGCTAATAACAAACATAAAGGCATTTGTAATTAAATTAACTATTGCATATAAATTACTAACACTTGAATTAAGGTTTAGGAGTGATTCCAACAATCTCCCCCCCAAGTGTTGGTGAGATACAAACGGTGAAATCTTTGATGTAATAGTAGCTTTGTCTTCGACATTCTTCTTCTTGTGAGAAGAATTGCCTTGATTCGAACAATCTCCCGTGTAGAAATTGTTTTCTTTAAACAGTTTTGCTTTGACGTCATCTTAATCTTTGTTCTTTGATCATTGTTCTTTGTGAAGGTAATGATAGTATGTTGTTGTTTTCTGCATCAAGTCTCTCAGGTCGCCCATTTGCTCCTAGTGTCTCCGTCATTCTTAAACATGCTCACACGCTCTTTGACGTTGGATTTCGATCTTGATGAAGTTCTTTAAGTCTTTAACTTTGTAGATTCTTTGGTTTGACGAAGAATCATTCTGACTTTTGTGTTGCTTTACGATAGAACTTCTATTAGTGATGATGTTGGCGTGAGCATGAGAAGAATCTGCACGATCATTCCGCTCAGAGCTTCCATAAGAAGAAAACATGAACGGTTAATGTCGCGATTCCGGCACTTAAAGTTTGAACTTCGTGAGTGTTACAGACTTAGTGTGAAAACACAACTCTAATTCTCAGCCGTTCCGAACCGGAGTCCCACAAGTGAGATAACGCGATATACGAAAGTACATCTACGATTCGGATGAGTGGTACCCAGAAGCATCACCTCACGCCTGAGGACCGTTTGAGACCACTAAGCGTAATCCACGGGGATTACCAAGCGACCTGCTGTCGGGTTTGATGTTGACCTGGCGGAGTTTCCATTCAATCACTGAGAATCACAGTTGTGAACCTCTCATAAATGTTCTCGACAGATTGCTAAGATCTGAGAATCGATAACTTACTGATGTTCTTATTGTTGAACAACAAGTGATGAAATGTCAAGTGTACCTAAGAGATCTTTTGATGAATCTCGTGGCTCTAGACTCAATTTTGCGTTTTGGTTTTCTGGAAACTAAGGGAGAGGGTCTCCTTCTTCATACAGCAATCTCTAAGAGAAATCGATAGTTCATTAGGGTTCCCTGTGAGAATGAACAAGCTTCTGTTGAGAGAAACTTGAGTGGCTAAGAAGGTTTAGTGCATGCGTCATTGGGTCCATGACGAATTTGATCTTCAATACGGCGTCATCAAGTGACAACCCGTATATGAATTGAACCCGGTTATGCCCTAAGTTGAATAATTTGGAGGGCTTTTTTGCTACCCTTTTCTTTGCATTTCTTTTTAATTCTTCACTCCTTTCTTTCTCCGATTCTTATTTTCTCCTTTTTACAATCATACCTAAGGAGTTCTAAATTCTAACTATTGGTAGTGTCCTTGGGTAGATCCCTCCGGCTCTGGATCATAGAAGGGTTATTCCTAACCTTAATCTCCTTATAACTCCATTGCCATAAAACCATTTTCAAGAAAATCTCTCAAAGTGTTTGTAAATGAAAAACATGTTTGAACCACTTGTGAGCGTTTATCTTATAGCAGAAATACTCCCCCTCATGTGCTTTAGAGTTTTGACGGAAATGCACGATGAGGAAAGAGGCACTTATGAATTGATCGACTCAAGATAGACAATCCTTGCGAGACCGATTACGTTGTATAGTTAAAGAGATACATTGTCAGCTTTTAGGTGACAACTAGCTCTAATAACTATCTTGAAGGTGTGGACAACCCCGGAAGGTTGTCAAACCCGTCAAAGTTCATGTCTACCAATAGTTTCTCAAATGGTACATTCTACTCGGACAAGTCCTGCGAGAACGTTTACATCACTAGCGAACTAGCTTGAAATTATACCCGTCCAGGACAAGTCTTTTCAGTTACTCTGATTAAGATCTCGTCAATTCGTTGGTTAAGTCTATAGCACAAAGATTCATTTGCAGTTACACTACATATTTCTTATCACATAAATTTTCTCCCCCTAAAAAATGGCATACAAGTTATTTATTTTGAAGAAATGTTGAGAATAAATATGTCATTTGAGTTTGTGGGAAGATGACCCTGTGAACAATTAGTGAACAAGGTTTTAAAGTCAAATACTCCCCGCCAGTGATATAAACGGTTGAGGTTTTGAAAATTATAAGGGAAGTACTTGTTCTTTTAGCAAACCTTGAAAATTGAAAGGTTTGATAGGTTTTACTCAAAGTAAACTTTTCGCTCCTTTATAGTTGTGGCAGGCGTACCCAGAGGTCCTTTCTTGACAGAACGGGTTGTACACTGTTATGAGTGCACAAGCCATAGTCATAATAAATCATACATCCAAAGTTATAATAAAAGAAGCAGTTCAAGGGGTACCAGGTAGTCCAGTGATGTTGCCAGGAGTGTGAACCGGGCGTTTGGATACATCCTTCATATTCTGGAAGAATGCTACACTTGAATTGCTACACTTCATATTCAGAGCTCAACTAGGAGGATGCTTAGTACTCCACAATTGGTATCAGATCTTGGGGAGCTCGTTACCTAGGGATTCACAAGGTTTCTTGGCGAAAAAGAATGAAGAAAATCGAAGTTATACAAAGTTCGTATTTTTCTGCAGCACTGTTTTAAAAACGCGATAACTTTTTCGTTAACCATTGGATCATAACGAAATTTCTGTTGGGCGTTCTCTATATATTTATCTAACTTTCACCGGAGGATTGTCAATTGGAGCTTTCAGGAAAAAGTTATACTATGTCGAAGTCTGCTGCTGAAGGGTTTTTCAGAAATTCGATTTTTAGGGTTTATTCCTAATTATTTGTAAAGATCGATTTGATTCTTGTGAACGTGGGTTTTAGAAGAGTTATGATTATTGCTGTGATATCAAATTTTTTTGATGGAAGGTCGTGAGGAAAACAGATTCTATGTTATTTTTTTTGGACGTGGGTTATTCAACATTAGTTTCGGTTTGATCGACTTCACATATCTACTGAGATGATAATCATGTTTGGAGTTAGGATCTTTGATACGTTATTACTGCTCGTTCTCCGTACTACTACTCTCGACAAGTATCTTACATGGTTACGTTTCCACTTCTACAAGAATCCACTGCTACTTTGATCGTAACCACTGCTAGTTCGTTGTGTTACCACTGCTCGAGTTATTCGGTTTCCACTGCTAGTATGTTCTTGTTTGTTTATACTGCTATTCTTTTCTACTTGTTTTGTGTTGCTCTCGATTAAGGTTACTGGTACATTGAAGCAAATAATACTATGGTTTCTGGTTAATTAGGAGGAGTGGTTGATACCTTTACTTTGTTTTCGTTTGCTACGCTCTCAGTTACTGCTACATGTTTTACTGGTTAAAACTGCTCGATATGATGATTAAGGTTTGCTACATGATTGTTTAAATATTATATCGAGGGGATCAAATGCTGTTGTAACGATAAAAAGGTGTACTGATTGTTATCATAAATTATTGGTTAATAATCCATATATCATGACCTAGGATCATGGGTCGGTTCCTTCTTGCTTTTGTTTACAGGTCGGTGGTTCTTTGGAAGGTTTAATTTGTGCAACAGTTAATGGTTGGGGTATGTTACATGAAGTTGCATGCATGGTTCTACACTCTTTTTGATTGGTGACTTTTGATTAGTCAATCTTATTCAAATAACTTGATCATGGGTCGGTGCTATTAAGAATGCATGGTTATATATTTGCTTTCATTAAAGTCTTCATAGTATTATATTCATGCATGGTTTATGAATTATAGTACTTCTGATTAAGCTCATGACGAGAAGTAGAAGTCATGAAATATTAATCTTTGTCCAAGGAATTGTTTCTACAGCTACTTTTATTCGATATCGGACAACGAATGATTTTTGGTTCTCGAATAGTTTTTGGAATTAAGGGGAAGCTAGTCGATCTTGATTTGGTTTATTAGATTAATTGATTACAAAGAAGGTTAAATATCATTTATTTGATGTTGTAGTTGAGTTACACAGGTTTGTGTTCTTATCATATCTCAAAGTGGGTGTTACACTTTGGAGATAACTTGTTCGTGCTTAAAGGATGTTGACGAAGACTTGCAAAATCTAGTTTTCATAGGTCAAGGGGTGGATGGATGAAGACCTAGTTAACTATCACTTAAGGAGTTACATTGTAGTGCTCAGTGTCTCATTGAAGATGAGGATTTTGTCAAGAGATGGGTCCTACTTATATGGTGTTAGTATAAGTTTGGAGTCCGTGGATAGTACAGACATAAGACACAAGTTTGGGTTATTTTACTTCTTCATCAAATTCGTTATACTGTTTTTTCTTAAAGTAATCATTACAAGGACTTCTTGATTTGAAGAATCATTTTCATGCATCACTCAAGGGGAAGTTTTTACTGCTTATATTCTCTATTTGTTGATAACAAAAAGGGGAAGAAATATTGGAGTAGCGTGGCATGGATTAAGGGAAGACAAAGGAGACAAGATTTGTTTCATTTAGGGAGATGTTTACATCTCAATTCGCTACTTCGAGTCACAGGAAGTTAGTACACGACTTTGTTTTGTTTGTCATCATCAAATAGGGTAAGATTGTTGGGTTTAAGGTTCCTTGGATTTGATGAGACAAAATAAATACAAGAATGAAACAAAGGGACTTAAAGTGAAAGAGATGAAACCTACCAAAAGATGGAAGGACTTGCTTGCAAAGAGATTTATTATTTAGTCCTTTGTAGTATTTTGTAAACCCTAATCCTCTAGTATATAAAGAGGACATGGGGTGTAGGTTTAAAAAATATAAGTCTTTCAAGTAGGCGTCTAGTAAAAGGTGTGTGTGTCCTAGAGTATAGTTCATTTAAACGCCTAGGTTAGTGTTAGTTGTTTACCTCAAGATCTAAGGTGTCTTAGATCCTATTCTGATTAGGTAACACGTATATTACGATCAAATAATATTTGGAGGAGATTGGGTGAAAGTAAAACCTTGTGTCAATAACATAGTTGTTTATATATTCCGCTGTGCATGATTCTTTATCTATGTTATTGTTTAACCCTAAGGCTCAAAACGATCTCAAGGAGTCTAACAAACTCCACAATTTTATATCATATGCTTTAAGGGGAAGAAGTGGAATACTTTCTATTATTTTGATTTAGAAAATAATGTGAGTTGATGAATTATGCAAAGAAAGTGATTAGGTTAAGGTTGAGCGCCAATTGGAAGTGGTTTGAGAATCAAATAAATGATCCGTCCGTGATTTTGGGGAGAGTGATATAGATTCGCCAATGTTACCAAACAGCCCCTGTACTATCCAAAACAAGACTCCATGCTATCAGTTTCCTACTACTATCCGTTAAAACAGGACCATCAGCAGATACATGAGATCAATTCTTCCAAATAACCAAGAGATATAACATGTAAATCAGCTCCTTATGCACCCAAAACCTTCATACCAGTAACACAAAACCAACACAGAGTAGAAAGTTGTTGTCAGTGGTTAGGAAGAGCTAAAAGTGGTTCCAAAAGACCTATCCGAGGTTTGAACAGGTAAGTCAATATGGTCAACTTCTAGAACTAATATTAGTCCAACTCCCAAAAATCTCATTAACTCCTCAACCACATTAAACCTTCCATATTCTGCCATAACCCTAAACCTCACTTATAAAAGAACCCAATTCTTTCATAACGCACCACATCAATATCAAAACCTAATTTCTTCAAAGTCTCCAATCAACTGCAATCACAATGTGGAACCCTAGTTGGAATAAACCAGAAGTAGCCAATCTAACATCCTCATCCCAACATCATCCTCATCATCAAGTGAAGATAACCCATGGCAATTCTACCTCCTCCACAAGAAACAAGACCATTAAAATCTCCATTTCTTCCATCATCTGAAGATAACAGTGTGGTGAATCAAGTAATGCATCGAGGACTCAGATGATTCCTCAAAGAGATCTTCATACTCCCACCTTGACATCTCAACCCCAAACAAGACCACGAGCAAGAAACCCACCACTTCCAAAGAGGTGGTTCTTGGTCTTCAAGTACCAAGTTATGGTGCTTCTTCACACATCGTAAAGGGGAAGGGAAAAAGGAAAATGGAATGATGCTTTTTGGTGATATGACTATGTCCTTCGTGCTTCATCTAATGTGGTCATCGTCATCATCAGCGTTTTCATCAATCCATCCTTTTTGATCCTTAGCATCCTGCGTCATAGTCATGCATCTCGACCATTGAGATAGAAAGAATGGGTGGTTATGCAAGACTTCACAACGAATCCGCATCTAGTGTGAAAGATGTGGCGATCATGCCTATCAACGCGGCTTTGTTAGATGTTGAAATAGATGAGATGAACTAGATTAGTAGATCATGTATAGCTCTGTTCTTGTAGTTGCATTTGATGTTGATTATACTCTGTAAGCTGTAGTATTTTTCTCTAATGAATGAATGAACACTTTGCATCACTACGTCTTTTACTTCTATAATGATCATTCTTGTATCGCAAAATGGTTAGTGAAAAACAGGACAACTAGCAGTGGTTTGAACCAAACTATCAGTGGTGAGAAACAAACTATCATTGGATAGAAACAAATAGCAAAACTAAGATTACAGAATAATAGTGCGATTACATATACAAACTGGTACAAAACAATTTGAGAATTTAGAGATTAATCATTCTAATACTAACAACAAGGTACTGAAACCTCCCCACCAAAAGCTTTGGTGAGAAGATCAGCAACATTGAAATCAGTATGGATTTTTACCATTTGAATCAACCTTTCTCATTACAATCTCTAATAAAATGATGCCTTATCTCAATATGTTTATTTCTAGAATGTAAAACGAGTTTTTTAATGATGCATATTGTATTGTTATTATCAATGTAAATCTTAGTATGCATAAAATTGTACCCAAAGTCCGACAATTGATTCGAATCCATAGAACTTGACCACAGCAACTAGCGGCAGCCATACTCAGCCCAGTTGTAGAATTTGCCACAATAGTTTGCTTTTACACTGCCATGAAATAAGTCTGCTTCCCAAAAACTGACATCCTCGGTTGTAGACTTCTATCCAAACTAGCACCAGCATAGTCACTATCTGTGTAGGCCACCAAGTCAAAAGGAGAATCCTTTGAGTACCAAAGGCCCAATTTAGGATGACCTTTAAGATACCTAAAGATTCTCTTAACAGCATTCATGTGTGATGAATTAGGTGTGACTTGGAATCTTGCACACACACATCGAGGAACATTATCTCGGCTAGATGCGGTGAGATACATCAAAGATCAATCATGGACTGTACAACTTCTGATCAACTCTTGTACTTCCATCATCGGTAGTAAGGGTTTCGAGTCTCCATTGGTGTATTAGCACTTTTCACATCCTGAAACCCAAACTTCTTCAAAACATCTGCTACATACTTGTCTTGACTAATGAAGATAACATCAGTCCTTTGTTGAACTGTAGCCTCCAAAAGAAAGTGAGTTCTCCCATAGAACTCATCTGAAACTTATCATGCATAAGTTTCTCAAAATCTTTGCATAGCTCTTTATTGGTTGAGCCAAAGATGATGTCATCTACATAAACTGAACCGTAAAATATCATCTTTGTGCTTTCTTATGAACAAAGTTTTATCAATTAGTCCTCTTTTAAACCCATTGTCCATCAAATAAGTGGACATGCACTCATACCATGCCTAGGAGCTTGATGCAAACCATACATAGCCTTCCTCACCCTGTAGACCTTGTCAGGATGATGGGATCTTCAAAACCGGGAGGTTGATAGACATAAACCTCCTCATCAATTGTGCCATACAAAAATGCACTTTTAACATCCATTTGATACACCACAAAGTTTTTAAATGAAGCATAAGCTAAAAACAATCTAATAACCTCAATTCTTGCAAGCTGAGCAAATACTTCATCATAATCCAAGCCTTCAGGTTGTGTGTATCCTTGAGCAACCAACCTTGACTTGTTCCTCACAACAATACCTCTTTCATCCCTTTTGTTTCTGAACACCCATTTTGTCCCAATGGCCCTCTTACCATTTGGAAGTTCTACCAATGTCCAAACCTCTTGAAGTTTGAACTGAAGAAGTTCCTCTTGCATTGATTACCCACCTTCTTCAGATAATGCTTCTTCAACTCTCTTTGGTTCCTTTTGAGACAGAAAACAAGAAAACAGGCAATTTTGCGAGATCTTTATGACTGTTTCTTTTGTGAAGAGATCTTGCAAAGAACCCATGTTCGGGAAAGGGTTCGTGTCTTTAACCTTGCTTCTTGTTTGAACTGGAGTATTCAAATTTCCAAGTATTTGTTCCTTGGGATGAATCTTGTGTATCCTTGTGGAGGTAATTGGACTTTCATGAATGACATGTTCCAAATTAGTTAAATTTAAAGAAATCATCCATGTCTTCATCATCCGTAGGAGTATCAATTTCAATCAAAGCAGGCATATCAGGATCATGTGGATACTCCTCTTCACCATGTAATTGCTTTGCATGTGGTCCAAAGAAAGTACTACTATCGATACTTACAGCCGTGATTTCACTTGTAATTCTGTGGTAGTTGTTGGCTTAGCGTGGTTGTATTAACTCTATCGTGCTTATGTTTGGCTTATCCGTTGCTTACTGCTTTTTCTTCTTTTCAATTTCTTCTACCAACAATTTTCAATAACTCATCCTTATCTTGATGATGAGCACTTTTTGCCTCAGTATTCAAGACATCATCATCGGTGGGACCTTGCTTATCAATGATGGGTGAGGTGAACTAGCTTTCCACTTTTCAAACAAATAGAACTCTTGAGGAGAATCAGCTTCCTTAGAAATTGCTTCTTCACCAGAATTCTTTTGAGAACCTGCATCAACATTAGTGGAAGTTCCCGCAATGATAGGCTCATAATTCATAGATTTGGTTAGCATATCAATGTTAAACAGCCGTCAGTCCTTTGGTCTCAACACTAGGAGTCTTTTCTTGAATTGAACATGTAGATTCTCTTCAAATTCTAGTCCTCTATGTATACTCTAAAGGCTTTACTATTTGATGAATAGCCTAAAAAGTATCCATCATCAGCTTTTTCTTAAAACTTGCCTAGGTAGTCTATGGTATTCAAGATAGTAACAGAACACCCAAAAGGTTTTAGGAATGCAATCATTGGCTTCCTATCATGTAACAGCTCATAGGGGTCTTGTTATGAGGCTTCACTACCTTACTCCTATTCTGCACATAACATGCAGTGCCAGCAACCAAAAAGGTAGTTGGTAGCAGACTCGGACAACATAGTCCTAGACCTCAATTAGTGTTCTATTTTTCCTTTCAACCACACCATTTTGTTGTGGTGTTCTAGCAACACTAAACTGTCTTTCTATACCTTTCTCTACACAAAGCTGATTCATCACGCATTCTTAAACTCGGTTCCATTATCACATTTGATTATCTTGACTTTATGATTCACTAGATTTTCTATCTTAATAATGAAACTCTTGAGAACTTCACTAGTTTCACTCTTAGCAGCCAAAAAGTAAACCCAAGAAAATCTACTATAATCATCAGTGATAACTAGGCAATACCGCTTATGGTTCAAACTCTTGACAAAAGTAGGTCCAAATAAGTCCATATGAAGCATAAGCAGTGGTTGTGAAATGGTGTTGACAGCTTTGGACTTACAAGAAGTTCTATGTTGTTTTCCTTTCGACAAGCCACACGTTCGCACTCAAAAACCTTAGAAGGTAACCCTCTCACTAAGTTCCCTTACCAGTTTATTATTGTTTTGAAATTAAGGTGACCTAATCTTCTATGCCATAATTTAGACTCATCCACAGATGCTTTAGCAAATAAACAAGTTAAGGACCTATTAGGAAGTACATCTTTAAGATCAAAACAATATATATTTTCCTTCCTAGGTACCCTAAGTTGTATAAACTTCTCATCAGGCATCTTAAACTCGGGAGACAACACCACACACTCATTTTCACCAAAAAGTACCCAGTTTTTCTTATCACACATTGAGAAACACTGAATAAATTGTACTTAAGTCCTGTACTAAGTAGACTTTTCAAAGTCTAAATTTCTGTTCGATTGTGCCTCTTCCAAGTATCTTTCCTCCCTTTGGATCATTGCCAAAAGCCACATATCCTCCATTAAAAGCTTCAAAATCTATGCACCTGTTATAGCCCAGTGGCTAGGGATTCCTCCACTGTGTTAAGTTCAACTCTCCACATTAGGAGTTGCAATGGTTGGGTCTTATTTATGTTTCCATATCTTTGATCGGCATCTGGCGTATGGTAGTGGAAGCTCTTCAATCATGTCACCTTCACCACTAGGTCCATTCATGAGCAACACCCTTGCCTAACTGAGGAAGCTTAGTGCCCATGCTCTCCTAGTCCATACAATAGGTGTAATCCCAGGTGGTTGGAGGTGTACTTTCGGTGATTTAGTTGTAGTATCAGTGGTTGGAGGTTATCTTTGTCCGGGATTTGAGTTGTAGTATCGAGTGGTTTGATTTTGCTTAGCCGTGTTTACTTTGCTTAGCATGGTTTGGAACCCATTTGGGAGAAGCAGTGACAATTGATTTTGTATTCCCATTCCTCATTAACACCGCTTTAGGAATCATGTTTCTGTTAGGATGAGGGTTTGTTTTCTTTGAAAAGTTATGGTGATTTACCCTCCTCCAATGATTCCAAACTTGTAGTTCTGTTTTATTACAATTTCTCTGTAAATGCTCAAAACTACCACATATAAAACAAGCCTTTTAACACATTGAAACTCATCACCTAATCTGTTAGAAATTAAACCATTTAAGCTTCTTTGATTACCCCTAGATTTATATTGTTGCATCTGGTTCCTAGGTATTTCCCTGTACTCTACTACTTTCTTGGTAACTTTAGCTCCAAATCTAGGTACAAAATTAGCTTGTCTAGTATCAACTTTTTTGATAGGTTCTAACTTTTGGTCGTGTTGATACTTTACTATCTTCCTCGAATCGATTCCCAATCTTCAATGATGGGAGCATCAGAGGACATATCAGAACTTATCTTAGGTGTCTCAGTCTTACTTATTCCTTCAACAGGTTTGTTAAAACTGAATTCACTACTAAATGACAGTTCTTTGGTAGGTGGTGCATGTTGCATAAGAGTAGGTGGTGGCATATTGTTGTATCCCGAACCCTTTTTCATTAGATGACTCTCTATAGATTTATGAACTAGATCTGAAGCAAATTGTGTTTTAGCTACCCTAACAACATGTTTTTCTTTTCATCTAGGGCCTTTTGTCTTTCATGCTCTGCTAGTTCAAGTTTCTCTTTAAGCATTTTAATCTCTCTATTTTTAAGATCAATTTCACCACCTAATATATTGATCTTATCTACATACTCAAACTCACATTTAATACAATATCTAAGCTTCTCTTCTACACTCTCTAGACCAACCCTATAACCTAAGTTATCCATAGTTAGTCTTTCTACTTCTTTCCTCATACTTTCAGTGATAGCTTTTTGAGATTCTAAGTTATCATTACATGATATAAAAGAACAAGTAGACTCATTAGATACCTCGAATCTGAACGGAAGATGAAGCATAAGCCATAAGAGCAAAGTTATGCTCTTTTGAAGCTTCACTAGCAAGAAAAGCTGCATTAGGTCCTTCTTCAATCTTATCACTCCAATCATAATCACCAAGACCATCTTGAGCCACCAATGCGAGAGAAGGGCGGACTCTTGGTGATCTTCTTAACACCTTCAATCCTCTTAGGAGTTCGACATTCCCTTGCAAAGTGACCCTTCTTATTGCGGTTTAAAGCACTCCATCTTGCTTTTGTCGAACCTTGCTCTCCTTTGACCATCATACTTAACTTGTCTTCGGTCCTCCTCAAAAACTTCCTTGCTTGGAGAGTTAACATTGCCATTTGCCATTGAAGATTAATCTCTTCTAGATCATCGGGATCAATTTGATCCAGATCTTGATTCAACACCGTAACACTAGTAGTTAAATCAGCCAGAAAAGCACAAATTGCACCATCACTAACATTATCACTAACAGTGGTATTGTTTGCAATAGTCATGGATATACCATAGGCGTGATGGATACCTCTTGTGAGCTCTTGTGATTAGTGGAGACAAAAGCAATGTTTGGATTAGCAGTAGATGCACTAGCAAAGTTATTCTCAGACTCATAAACCTTCAAGTTGTTGAAGAGATTATCCCGAGTCATCTTAGGAAAGTCCTCCTTATTCCTCCACACAATTGTATGAATAGCCCATTCAGATGATAGACTACTAATGAACTTCAAATTAATATCTTCTTGAAGAACCTTATAATCTCTGAGACTTGAGTTGGCTAATAAGTTTTGAAGTCTATTGTATATGCCATCAATCTTTTTCTCCGAGAAGCGTGAGAAGTTTCAAATTGATGCTTGAGCATATTCATCCGGACTTCTTGGTAGCTTCATTGCCAGGCAAACCTTGTCTCAAGAGCATCCGGTAACTCTTTAGCAGATTCATATTGCTCAAAATCCAAAGCATAATCATTGGATATTCCCATGGAGAGATCTTTGTGAGCCTTGATCTCCAGCTTTCTCTTAGCCTTATCAATTTCACTAACAATGGCAATTTCTTTGCCATCCTCACCCTTCTTAGGAAGAGTGTCTCCCTTTTCAACGACATCCCAGAGAGCATAGTCAATCATGCGAATGTATTGCCTCATTCGCATTCTCCAGATTTGATACTCACCGTGTTTGAGCATGGGTACCTGCAAGCGATCACCATGTGAGTTTCGTCAGACATCTTATCTTCTTTGAACAAAACTTAACTTAACCTCTTCTTGATTACAGTTTCTAGATCACAAGCTCTTATACCACTTGTTGATCGGTTGAGCAAGCGATCTAATATAGAAGCTGACTTAGAATAACAACTTATTAAGTATTATGCGGAATTTAACACTTAACCTTAAGAAGAAGAACAGTTAACATTCAACACCTCAATATTATTTATTAGTACGAATACTCTTACATATAGGGTTTCACAACCTTGAAGTGTACCGACTTTAGATATAAGAACTTACGTACTTCTAATCTAACCTAGAACCTCCTTTTATAAGCCAAGGAGTCCTATACATTATACAATACGTAACCTACAAGATAAATATCTTTTCCATATTTATCTAATACAATAAACTAACGGACTATACAAAACACTAGCAGTGGTTACAATATATCATCCGTGGTTACACATTACTACTAGTCGCGGTTATCTTCATCCGTGGTTACACTCTTCTGTCCGTGGTTCTATCAAAGCTGTCCGTGGTTCCAGTACTTAAAGTAATTCTTGATGCAAGGAACCTAAAACAATCCTCCCTAAACTTGATACATTCCATGAGAATTCTCAAGTTTCCTTTAAGTTCAAAACATCTGAAATGGAGGATGTAGCCAAACACTTACTAGCCTTAAGTATATTCTCATATTTTAGTAACAAATCGTAAGCTTGTATCATAAGGTACTAACATCTTGATACAACCAGGCTTCACATCGAGCAATTATTCTGGATGCTTATTAGGTTGAGGGATAATCACCTTACAAGCATATGAATAACCTTTCGAGAACAGTCAAAACAGACTCCACAATTTTGATATAAAAACCATCTAGTAACTTGACCATTGTAGAGTCCTTGCCATTCAGATTCATCATGAGTAGGTTCAAATAGAATCTTCAAATGATGATAAACCAACCTCTCATGATAATCATTTGGATGTACTTCACCAAACTTGTTCTTGTAAAGTATCCAAAGATTCATCAAATCATCTCTATCAAAATACTGAAGCATTTGTGAAAATTTATTATACTCGGAAACTTCATTGTTGAGTCTTTTAATTTTCCAAACACCTTCACTTCCATCATTAAGCTTAAACTCATAAGAAATGATTTGATTTTCATTTTCAACAACTTTCAATCTTTTTAAATCAGATGACTCCTGAACCTCTGATTTTCTCTTCCTTTTACTTAGCATCCACTCATCATGAGTCTTTATCCACTCTTCTTCCTTCTCAGAATTCATTGGACCAATCATCTACATTAATTCTCATACATCTCTCATAAATTTCCAAAATTCTTTCATATGAAAATTTACTAAGATTATCGAAACATAAATGCAATTCTTAATAATTTTCATCAATACATTCCTCATCTGAGCCATAGTATGAGGTTTCTTTCTTATAACTGTTTCTTTTTTGCTAACCTTCCTTGCCCATTCATTCATCAATCTAGCTTTCTCCTCATCATCCCAGCATTCCCATTCTTGTGCGGTAAACTCATCAAGAATTTGTAAAAACTTGAAGATAGTTTTCTCGATTATACCATATAGCTAAACATTTCTCATTAGCTTCCTCCTCTTCTTTCTTTCTTTTATCCAAAGCTGCTTGTTCTTCAGCAACCATATTCTTTACAAACTCATCATAAAAGCTAGCTTGTTCGCTCTAGTTTTAAACTTCAACTCTGATACTGCAATACCTTTACCCTTTCCAACATCAGATTGAATCACCTTCTTCTTTGATGGTTCACCAATAACTAAAGTTCTTTCTCAGGTTTGGGTTTTGGTTAGGTAGTTTGAGCAGATAAAGAGGTGCAATGATGGGTGTAGAAATAGATGATGTTTTGCTCAGATTAATCAATGTACTTGCAGCTTCTTTCTCTACTTCTTTAGGCTTAGATGGTAATATAGAGAGAGTTGTTACAATAGTGGAAGTGGTTATAATAGCAGTGGGTATGATTGTTGAAGGTATAGTTGTAATGTTTATAGTTGCTATGTGCATTATGGCATCGGTGGTTAGAAGTGTACTAACCATGGTTTCGGTATACCATCCGTGTTGTGTTCAAGTACTACATCTTCTACAACCTTCTTCACATTTTCAAGAACTGCCTCATTTCCATCTTTATCAAATACCACAAATGTTTGATCTCCACTATCAACATCTTCGTCCATAGATATATTAACATCCTCCCACAATTCTTGCCTTCACTCCTCCCTGTTTGGATACATCCTTCATATTCAGTGGAAAGGAGTTCACTTCTTTTCCTTAGCTTCCTCAAGCGAGCAATCCGGCCTTTTATCTTCTCCAAAACCAAAACCACATTGCCTCAAGCGCGAATATCCTTTTCATGAAACCCAGCCAATTCCATGAGATTAGAGATGCGTCTCTCCATTTTGGTACATTTGGCCGTCAATTCATTTAAGCGTTCAAGAATATCCTCCCCTTCGACTGTGTGGCTGGTGAGAGGTGGTTCATTGGAAAAGTCGGTATGTACAAACTCAGAATCCGTCAATTCATGTTCAGGTTCCAACCTATCCTCATCACCGATCAGTGTTAAGCTGGCTAGAGGTGAATCTTTGGTATGGCAGCATCGGACCGAGCACTGAACATCTATGCACCTGTTATAGCCAAGTGGCTAGGGTTCCTCCACTGTGTTAAGTTCAAGGAACTCTCCACATGGAGTTGCCAATGGTTGGGTCTTATTTATGTTTCCTTATCCGATCAGACATCTAAGCATGTGCTCATGGTAGAAGCCCTTCCAATCATGTCACCTTCACCACACAGTAACTGACCTCGTGAGCAACACCACTAGCACTAGCTTGAGGAAGCTTAGTGCCCTTCTTTCCTCTAGTCCATACAATAGGTGTAGTAACAGTGGTTGGAGGTGTACTTTCAGTGATTTGAGTTGTAGTATCAGTGGTTGGAGGTGTACTGTCAGGGATTTGAGTTGTAGTATCAGTGGTTTGATTTTGCTTAGCCGTGTTTACACTTTGCTTGATGGTTTGGAACCCATTTGGGAGAAGCAGTGACAATTGATTTTGTATTCCCATTCCTCATTAACACTGCTTTAGGAATCATGTTTCTGTTAGGATGAGGGTTTGTTTTCTTTGAAAAGTTATGGTGATTTACCCTCCTCCAATGATTCCAAACTTGTGGTCTATTTTTATTACAATTTCTCTGTAAGTGCTCAAAACTACCACATATAAAACAAGCCTTTTTAACACATTGAAACTCATCACCTAATCTGTTAGAAATTAAACCATTTAAACTATTTTGATTACCCCTAGGTTTTATATTGTTGCATCTGGTTCCTAGGTATTTCCCTGTACTCTACTACTTTCTTGGTAACTTTAGCTCCAAATCTAGGTTACAAAATTAAGCTTGTCTAGTATCAACTTTCTTAATAGGTTCTCTTTTGGTTTTGTCATTTGATACTTTACTATCTTCCTCGAATCGATTCCCAATCTTCAATGATGGGAGCATCAGAGGACATATCCGAACTTATCTTAGGTGTCTCAGTCTTACTTATTCCTTCAACAGGTTTGTTAAAACTGAATTCACTACTAAATGACAGTTCTTTGGTAGGTGGTGCATGTTGCATAAGAGTAGGTGGTGGCATATTGTTGTATCCTATCGAGAACCCTTTTTCATTAGATGACTTCTCTATAGATTTATGAACTAGATCGAAGCAAATTGTTTTTAGCTACCTAACAACATGTTTTTCCTTATCATCTAGGGCCTTTTGTCTTTCATGCTCTGCTAGTTCAAGTTTCTCTTTAAGCATTTTAATCTCTTTATTTTTAAGATCAATTTACCACCTAATATATTGATCTTATCTACATACTCAAACTCATTTAATACAATATCTAAACTTCTCTTCTACACTCTCTAGACCAACCCCAACCTAAGTTATCCATAGTTAGTCTTTCTACTTCTTCCTCATACTTTCATGATAGCTTTTGAGATTCTAAGTTATCTTGACATGATTTAAAAGAACAAGTAGACTCATTAGATACCTCAAAATGCGAACCGGAAGATAAAGCATATAAGAGCAAAGTTATGCTCTTTTGAAGCTTCACTAGCAAGAACAGCTGCATTAGGTCCTTCTTCATCGATCCTCCATCATAATCACCAAGACCATCTTGAGCCACCAATCTGAGAAGAAAGGCGACTCTTCAACGTGATCTTCTTAACACCTTCAATCCTCTTAGGAGCTCGACATTCCCTTGCAAAGTGACCCTTCTTCTTGCAGTTAAAGCACTCAATCTTGCTTTTGTCGAACCACTTCCTCCTGACCATCATACTTAACTTGTTTCAGTTCCTCTAAAACTTCCTTGCGGAGAGTTAACATTGCCATTTGCCATTGAAGATTAATCTTTTCTAGATCATCAGGATCAATTTGATCCAGATCTTGATTCAACCACGGTAACACTAGTAGTTAAATCAGACGAGAAAAAGCACAAATTGCACCATCACTAACATTATCACTAACAGTGGTATTGTTTGCAATAGCCGTGGATATACCATAGGCAGCGTGTGGATACCTCATGTGAGCTCTTGTGATTAGTGGAGACAAAAGCAATGTTTGGATTAGTAGTAGATGCACTAGCAAGTTATTCAGACTCATAAACCTTCAAGTTGTGAAGATTATCAGAGTCATCTTAGGAAAGTCCTCCTATTCCTCACACAATAGTATGAATAGCCCATTCAGATAAATAGACTCTAATGAACTAAATTAATATCTTCTTGAAGAACCTTATAATCTAGAGACTTGATTTGGCTGTGTCTCAATATTAAATGATATCTCAAAATATATTATAATCATTCATCAATTATCTATATAACTTAGCAACATAACTTCTTGATTCACGGTCACCGCCGTAAATTGTGAAAGTCACATTACCTCCACAAGGATACACAAGATTCATCCCAGGAACAAATAGCGATTTGAATACTCGGTTCAAAGCAAGAATCCAAGGTTAAGAGCAGCAGAACCCTTTCACGAACATGGGTTCTTTGCAAGATCTCTTCACAAAAGCAGTCATAAAGATCGCAAAATTGCACGTTTGCTTGTTTTCGTCTCAAAAGGAACCCAAAGAGAGTTTGAAGAAGCATTATCTGAAGAAGGTTGGGTAGAATCAATGCAAGAGGCTTCTTCGAGTTCAAACTTCAAGAGGTTTGGACATTGGTAGAACTTCAAATGGTAAGGGGCCATTGGGACAAATGGGTTGTTCGAAACAAAAGGGATGAAAGAGGTATTGTTGTAAGGAACAAGTCAAGGTTGGTTACTCAAGGATACACACACCAGAGGCTTGGATTATGATGAAGTATTTGCTCAGTGCAAGAATTGAGGCTATTAGATTGTTTAATAGCCTTCATTTACAAAAACTTGGTGTATCAAATGGATGTTAAAAGTGCATTTTGTATGGCACAATTGATGAGAGGTTTATGTCCTGTCAACTCTCTGGTTTTGAAGATCTGATCATCCGACAAGGTCTACAGGGGTGAGAAGGCTATGTATGGTTTGCATCAAGCTCTAGGGCATGGTATGATGCTGTCCCACTTATTTGATGGACAATGGGGTTAAAAGAGGACTAATTGATAAAACTTTGTTCATAAGAAAGCACAAAAGATGATATTTCTTGGTTCAGGTTTATGTAGATGACATCATCTTTAGCTCAACCAATAAGGAGCTATGCAAAGATTCAGAAACTTATGCATGATAAGTTTTAGATGAGTTCTATGGGAGAACTCACTTTCTTTTTGGGGCTACAAGTTCAACAAAGGACTGATGGTATCTTCATTAGTCAAGACAAGTATGTATCAGATGTTTTGAAGAAGTTTGGGTTTCAGGATGTGAAAAGTTCTAGTACACCAATGGAGACTCGAAACCCACTACCTTATGATGGAAGTACAAGAGTTGATCGGAAGTTGTGCAGTCCATGATTGGATCTTTGATGTATCTCACTGCATCTAGGCCAAATATTATGTTCTCGGTATGTGTGTGCAAGATTTCAAGTCACACCTAATTCATCACACATGAATGCTGTTAAGAGAAATTTTAGGTATCTTAAGGGTCATCCTAAATTGGGCCTTTGGTACTCAAAGGATTCTCCTATTGACTTGGTGGCCTACGGATAGTGACTATCTTTGGTGCTGGATTTGGATGGAAGTCTACAACCTGGAGGATGTCAGTTTTGGAAATAGACTTATTTCATGGCGTGTAAAAGCAAATTATTGTGGAAATTCTACAAGCGGAGAAATTTGATGGGTACCGCTAGTTCAGCGTGGTCAAGTTCTATGGATTCAGAATCAATTGCTGGACTTTGGGTACAATTTTATGCATACTAAGATTTACATTGATAATAACAGTACAATATGCATCATTAAAAATCCTGTTTCTATATGGAAGTGAAGGTGTTTGGAAAATTAAAAGACTCAACAATGAAGTTTCTGAATAATTTTGATATAAAAACCATCTAGTAACTTGACCATTGTAGGGTCCTTGCCATTCAGATTCATCATGAGTAGGTTCAAATAGAATTTTCAAATGATGATAAACCAACCTCTCATGATAATCATTTGGATGTACTTCACCAAACTTGTTCTTGTAAAGTATCCAAAGATTATAACTTAGTACCCAAGCTCTGATACCACTTGTACAACTTACAGCTTTGGGTACACTTCATATTCTTGGCCCAAGCCCTGATACCAATTACATCTTTAGGCTACCTGGTATCGGACGTAAGTCTGATATCTAAAGTCGGTACACTTCAAGGTTGTGAAACCCTATCATAGAAGTATTACTAGTATATAAATAATATTGAGGTGTTGAATGTTAACTGTTCTTCTTCATAAGGTTAAGTGTTAAATTCCGCATAATACTTAATAAGTTGTTATTCTAAGTCAGTTTCTATATTAGATCATTTGCTCAACTTGTTATTCTAAGTTGTTATTCTAAGTCAGTTTCTATATCAGAACAGGAAATTTAGACTTTGAAAAAGTCTACTTGGTACAGGGACTTAAGTACAATTTATTCAGTGTTTCTCAGATGTGTGATAAGAAAAACTGGGTACTTTTTGGTGAAAATGAGTGTGTGGTGTTGTCTCCTGAGTTTAAGATGCCTGATGAGAAGTTTATACAACTTAGGGTACCTAGGAAGGAAAATATATATTGTTTTGATCTTAAAGATGTAATTCCTAATAGGTCCTTAAATTGTTTATTTGCTAAGCATCGTGGATGAGTCTAAATTATGGCATAGAAGATTAAGTCACCTTAATTTCAAAACAATTAATAAACTGGTTAAAGGGAACTTAGTGGGAGGTTTTTCTAAGGTTTTTGAGTGTAAGGAGCTGTGTGTGGCTTGTGAAGGAAAACAACATAGAACTTCTTGTAAGTCCAGCTGTCCAACACCATTTTCACAACCCCATTTTGTGCTTCATATGGACTTATTTGGACCTACTTTTGTTAAGAGTTTGAACCATAAGCAGTATTGCCTAGTTATCACTGATGATTATAGTAGATTTTCTTGGGTATATTTTTTTGCTGCTAGAGTGAAACTAGTGAAGTTCTCAAGAGGTTTCAGTATTAAGATAGAAAATCTAGTGAATCATAAAGTCAAGATGTCTGAGATAGTAATTGACTTTGAGTTTAAGATGCAGTGATGAGTCAGTTTGTGTAGAGAAGGTATAGAAAAACAGGTTAGTGTTGCTAGAACACCACAACAGAATGGTGTAGCTAAAAGGAAAAATAGAACACTAATTGGTGCTAGGACTATGTTATGAGTCTAAGTTACCAACTACCTTTTGGTGACATGTTGGCCGCATGTTATGGGAATAGGAGTAAGGTAGTGAAGCCTCATAACAAGACCCCTATGAGCTGTTACATGATAGGAAGCCTATGATTGCATTTCTAAACCTTTTGGGTGTTGTTACTATCTTGAATACCATAGACTACCTAGGAAGTTTCAAAAAAAGTGATGATGGATACTTTTAGGCTATTCATCAAATAGTAAAGCCTTTAGAGTATACAATAGGAGGACTAGAATTGTTGAAGAGAATCTACATGTTCAATTCGGTGAAAAGACTCCTAGTGTTGAGACCAAAGGAACTTTGGCTGACGTTTAACATTGATATGCTAACCAAATCTATGAATTATGAGCCTATCATTGCGGGAACTTCCACTAATGTTGATGCAGGTACTCAAAAGAATTCCGGTGAAGAAGCAATTTCTAAGGAAGCTGATTCTCCTCAAGAGTTCTATTTGTTTGAAAAGTGAAAGCTAGTTCAGTCTCACCCATCATTGATAAGCAAGGTCGATGATGATGTCTTGAATCTTGGAGGCACGTGCTCATCATCAAGATAAGGATGAGTTATTGAAAGAAAATTGGGTGTTGGTAGAAGAAATTAGAAACCAAGAAGATACGAGAGGCAGAGTGGAAATTCAAAAGCACGGAAAGAAACATAACAGAAGTAGAGGGTAGTTCAAGCCAAGTACAACCCTGCGGACAAAACGTGCTTATTGGAAGAAATTCACATTTGTAAGTATCGAAAACTTAGGTACTTTCTTTGGAGGCTAATACTGTTCCACATTGTATTGATTTTATGCATGTAAAAAAGAATGTTGTTGAGAGTCTCGTCGGAACTTTGCTACATGTTCCAGGAAAGACGAAAGATGGACTGAATGCTCGATTTGATCTGGCTGGGTTGGGGGTAAAACAAGAGTTGTTTGCTATGCAAGAACAACACAAAACAACACTACCTCCAGCAAGTTACACATTAACGAATGTTGAAAAAGATATTTTTTGTGAAACTTTACACAACATAAGGGTACCACAAGGCTATTGTTCAAATTTCTCTAGTTTGGTCAGCCTAAAGGATAGGAAGCTCATTGGCCTAAAATCGCATGACTATCACATGTTGATGCAAGAGTTTCTGCCCATTGCAATACATTCAATCATGCACCCACCCACACGATATGCTATTATCAAGTTTTGCTTTTTCTTTAAATCAATATGTTGTAAAGAAATAATATTGAAATAACTAGATAATATGCAAGCAGAACTGGTAGTGACACTGTGCCTACTTGAGAAGTTCTTTCCTCCATCATTATTTGATATTATGATACATTTGACTGTGCACCTAACAAGGGAGGTAAAATTATGCGGTCCCATATGCTTTCGGTGGATGTATCCATTCGAAAGATGTATGAAGGTTATTAAAGGACATGTGCGGAACAGAAATAGACCAGAAGGATGCAATGCTGAGGAGACTATTGCGGAAGAAACAATAGAGTTGTTTAGCAAATATCATAAATCCATGAAAACTGTTGGTATCCCCACTTAAACATGAAACAGATGAAAATGAGGAAGGAAAGCCATTGTCGGGCGGCAATCAAGTGTTTCTTCTGCGGAACTCTTTCAGAAAGCACATTTGTATGTAATAAATAATACGGATGAAATTGTACCGTATATCGAGTAAGTCTTACTAATACATGTCAATTTCGTTACTGAAAATGATGTATCAAATGTAATAATCAAACACATTGTTTCAGGCGACACAAGCAAGTTTTGAAAACAGAAAACTCGGTAAAGAATAGCATTTCGTAGAATGAGCACACAAATCTTTTGCCAAGTGGTTATGCAAAGAAGTAATTAATCTTATATTACTGAACATACCCTTTCTAAACCTTATTTCTCAGCTCATTTTGATCTGAAAATTCGTGTACTTATTCTTTGAGCTAATATACTTGTAATGAAATTCAAGTTGAGAGAGAGTTAGTAATCGACAAAGAAAGTGTATCAGAAACTGTAAGGTGGATATCCTATGGACCACGCGCCACCGTAGTGAAATACGATGCATATCACATCAATGGGTATACTTTTCATACGAAAGATCATGAAGGAAAAGTTTACCAGAACAGTGGGGTTAGTGTTGAGGCATTAGATATGCACATATCTAAAGAAGTTGCAACCACAAGAAAAGCATATTATTATGGGTTTTACAGAGATATGGGAACTAGATTACCGTTAAATGCAAATTCCTCATTTCAAATGTGACTGGGTTAATCACAAAGCTGGTGGTGTGAAACGCGATACTACTCTTGGGTATACATTGGTTGACCTGAATAGTTTAGGCCACAAGGTTGATCCATTCATATTAGCCGCACAAGCACGACAAGTGTTTTATGTGAAAGACCAGGTAGATAAAAAGTTGTCTATTGTGTTTAAGACACCTCCCAGAATTACCAAGATAAGTATGATGAAGCGATGAGGAATTTAGTACCATCATTCACTAGCCATGATTACATAGGCCACGTGTGGATCGACGTGACTTGGGTAACGAATCACAAACGACTACTATCGAACCGACTGTGGAGGTGTTGTTATACGAAAATCCAAGTGAACCATGTTATGCTCAAGTTGTCACACTCTACCTTTATCATATTTCACTCTTTTAAAGCATAAAACATCATTTTTTGTACTTGTTTAAGGATTTATTTTTAAAACAAGACTTAATATTAGTTAAATCTGTTAGATATATTATTTTGTACTTGTTTAAGGATTTATGTTGAAAAGCAAGAATTCTCACAGATTGGAGATGTATGGAAGTTGTGCTAGTTGATGTGCTATAGTACAAGTTAATTCGGGTGATGTCATTGTTAGTCTGTTTGACCATTCTTTAGTCTGGTAGTGCAAAATTAAAAATGATTTTATTACTGTTTAATAGTACCATTACCTAATTTTAGGTGGTCAGAAGTATTTTATGGGTAATTTTTCTTTTAGAATTCATATTTATCCTTTAATTACTTTATCCTAATCTTTAAAAGTTTAAATCTTTTCTTTCGATTAAGTCTCCTTACCAGCACTAAACCCTTATTGCGCTGCACTACCAAGTACTTCAATTAACATAAAAGATGGCACAATTAAAGTTTGTAGACAAGCACAATCAAGTGTGATTTCTCAAAAAGCGCTAAAGCAAGGCTTCTAGCAGATAGTGGAATTTCTAAAGGGTAGTCATATCAGGTATGCTCTTACTCATAATCCAACTATCTATGATTCCCTAGTCAAACAGTTCTGGCAGACTGCTACTGCTAGAACTATTGCTGATGGGACACTAGAGTTAAATGCAACTATTGATACTTTAGAGTATTCAATCACTGAGGAATCAGTCAGAAGCAAGCTTCAATTGGCTGATGCCTCAGGGATTTCAATGTTGCCAAATAATGACCTCTTTCAGGGATTGGAAAATATTTGATATCTAACTGATGGAACATTCACTTTTTGGAAGAGTCATTTTACGCCACAATGGCGTTTCCTTGTGCATCATATTTTACATTGTATAAGCTTTAAAAGTGGTGGATGAGATCAATTTGGAAGCAATATTGCTTCTGCATTGTCTGTCTCTCACTATGCATACTCTTCTATTTTCAAAAATGATTTTTGATGCCATGGTTGCTAATGCCAAGAATAAGAAAAAGTTTTTGATGTACCCAAGTTTTTGCAAATGATCTTAAATGTTGAAACAGCAAGCAAACATCCTTACATTGCTGTCCCTTTCACTAAAAAGATATTTGGTAATATGAAAAGGGGTTTTAAAGGGGTACACAAGCCACTTTTTCCTGCTATGTTGCCTGCTATTGCTACTGACCCTGCATGTACATCTACATCTGTTCCATCTCCTATTGCTACATTAGGAGCTCATTTTAAACCTACATCTGAACCAGAAAAACCAGAGTTTGAACAGAGGACACCAACACCCCCACCACCTTCACCTTCAGTCCATGAGGAAGAACCACTAGTGATTCCTCAACCACAACCTCCACACCCACCCTACACAGAACCTAGTTCTTATCTATGGAAGATCTACTTCAACTGTTTCCACACTGATTTCAAGGTTGATGATTGGAGAAAAAATTGAAGAAGACCAAGAAGTCACTGGGGACTACTCTTAAAAGAGTTAAGAAATTGGAGGGGAAATTCAAACAGACGGGGATAGACATTACAGACTCAGAAGGTGAGGAATCCTCTGAGGAAACTCAATTATCCTCAAGGATTGGAGCAGTTGAAATCTTGGTTAAGAATTTCAGTCAGAAGAAATCCTTTAGAAGAGACTGGATAATAAGGTGCAAGTTCTGGTGGAGTGGATAAGTCTTTGTGACTTTACTAAGATAAGTCTGGTGGTGAAGAAATTAAATCTGCTTTTGATGAAGATTTTAATACTCACTTTGATGCTGAAGTTAATACTAGTACTGAACATATTAATCCTAGAAGTGATCCAGGTAGTACTGGTGAGGAGTTTGTGCATAGGGAAGGCAAAGGAATAGTGCAATGTTGATCCCAGTTGAGCAAACGATCTAATATAGAAACTGACTTAGAATAACAACTTATTAAGTATTATGCGGAATTTAACACTTAACCTTAAGAAGAAGAACAGTTAACATTCAACACCTCAATATTATTTATTAATACGAATACTCTTACAGTATTAGGGTTTTGCAACCTTGAAGTGTATCGACCTTAGATATAAAACTTACGTACTTCTAATCTAACCTAGGACCTCCTTTTATAAGCCAAGGAGTCCTATACATTATACAATACGTAACATACAAGATAAATATCTTTTCCATATTTATCTAAAACAATAAACTAACCGACTATACAAAACACTAGCAGTAGTTACAATATATCATCCGTGGTTACACATTACTACTAGCCGCGGTTATCTTCATCCGTGGTTACACTCTTCTGTCCGTGGTTCTATCAAGCCTGTCCGTGGTTCCAGTACTTAAAGTAATTCTTGATGCAAGGAACCTAAAACCCAACAATCCTCCCCTAAACTTGATACATTCCAACAGAATTCTCAAGTTTCCTTTAAGCTCAAAACATCTAAAATGGAGGATGTAGCCAAACACTTACTAGCCTTAAGTATATTCTCATATTTCAGTAACAAATCATAAGCTTGACCATCATAAGGTACTAACATCTTGATACAACCAGGCTTCAACATCTGAGCAATTATTCCTGGATGCTTATTCAGTTGAGGATAATCACCTTCTACACGCATATGAATAACCTTTCCGAAAAGTCAAAACATGAACTCCACAAGTTTGATATAAAAACCATCTAGTAACTTGACCATTGTAGAGTCCTTGCCATTCAGATTCATCATGAGTAGGTTCAAATAGAATCTTCAAATGATGATAAACCAACCTCTCATGATAATCATTTGGATGTACTTCACCAAACTTATTCTTGTAAAGTATCCAAAGATTCATCAAATCATCTCTATCAAAATACTGAAGCATTTGTGAAAATTTATTATACTCAGAAACTTCATTGTTGAGTCTTTTAATTTTCCAAACTCCTTCACTTCCATCATTAAGCTTAAACTCATAAGAAATGATTTGATTTTCATTTTCAACAACTTTCAATTTTTTAGAATCAGATGACTCTGAACCTCGATTTTCTCTTCCTTTTACTTAGCATCCACTCATCATGCTTCTTTATCCACTCTTCTTCCTTCTCAGAATTCATTGGACCGAAATCATCTACATTAATCCTCATACATCTCTCATAAATTTCCAAAATTCTTTCAAATGAACATTTACTAAGATTATCAGAAACATAAATGCCTGAATTCTTAATAATTTTCATCAATATATTCCTCATCTGAGCCATAGTAGGAGGTTTCTTTCTTATAACCTGTTTCTTTGTTTTGCTAACCTTCCTTGCCCATTCATTCATCAATCTAGCTTTCTCCTCATCATCCAGCTATGCCCATTCTTGTGCAGTAAACTCATCAAGAATTTGTAAAGAAGCTTGAAGATAGTTTTCTGAGTTATACCATATAGCTAACCATTTCTCACTAGCTTCCTCCTCTTCTTTCTTTCTTTTATCCAAAGCTGCTTGTTCTTCAGCAACCATATTCTTTACAAACTCATCATCAAAAGCTTCTTGTTCTGCTCTAGTTTTAAACTTCAACTTTGGTACTGCAATACCTTTACCCTTTCCAACATCAGATTGAATTACCTTCTTCTTCAGTGGTTCACCAATAACTAAAGTTTTTTCTCTGGGTTTGGGTTTAGGTGCAGTAGTTTGAACAGATAAAGCAGGTGCAATGATGGGTGTAGAAATAGATGATGTTTTGCTTAGATTAATCAATGTACTTGCAGCTTCTTTCTCTACTTCTTTAGGCTTAGATGGTAATATAGAGAGAGTTGTTACAACAGTGGAAGTGGTTATAATAGCAGTGGGTATGATTGTTGAAGGTATAGTTGTAGTGTTTATATTTGCTATGTCTGTTACAAAGATCGGTGGTTAGAAGTGTACTAACCGTGGTTTCAGACATACCATCCGTGTTTGTGTTCAGTACTACATCTTCTACAACCTTCTTCACATTTTCAAGAACTGCCTCATTCCCATCTTTATCAGATACCACAAATGTTTGATCTCCACTATCAACATCTTCTTCCATAGATACATTAACATCCTCCCCTGAATTCTTGCCTTCACTCCTCCCCTGTTTGGATACATCCTCCATATTCAGAGCTGGAAAGGAGTTCAGCTTCTTTTTCCTTAGCTTCCTCAAAGCAGCAAGCCCAGGCCTTTTTATCTTCTCCAAAACCAAAACCCAGTGCTTCAAGCGCCGAATATCCCTTTCATGAAACCCAGCCAATTCCTTGAGATTAGAGATCGTCTCCTCCATCTTGGTACATTTGGCCGTCAATTCATTTAAGCGTTCAAGAATATCCTCCCCACTTCGACCTGTGTGAACTGGTCCGAGAGGTGGTTCATTGGAAAAGTTAGTATGTACAAACTCAGAATCCGTCAATTCATGTTCAGGTTCCAACCTATCCTCATCACTTCGAGCTATGTTAACTGCTCCGAGAGGTGAATCTTTGGATATAGAAAACATAGCATCAGACCGAGCCCGAACATCTATGCACCCTGTAATAGCCAAGTGGCTAGGGATTCCTCCACCTATGTTAAGTTCCAAGGAACTCTCCACATTAGGAGTTGCCAATGGTTGGGTCTTATTTATGTTTCCACTATCCTGATCAGCATCTAAGCATGTATCAGTAGTGGAAGCCCTTCCAATCATGTCACCTTCACCACCTGTGACAGCCTCATGAGCAACACCACTAGCACTAGCCTGAGGAAGCTTAGTGCCCTTCTTTCTCCTAGTCCATACAATAGGTGAAATATTAGTGATTTGAGGTGTAGTATCAGTGGTTGGAGGTGTACTTTCAGTGATTTGAGTTGTACTATCAGTGACAAGCAGTTGAGTGTCAAGACCTTCATCAAAATCAGGAGCAGTAGACAAAATAAGCATGTGAGGAAATAAAGGAACATCTCTAATTTGTACATTCTGTGGCTGATTCCTCATATGTGTAAAAACCTTAGGAAGCATATGATGTACTTCATACTCTCTAGAATGTTCAATAGGATCAACAATTTGATGTGCTACAATCAGTTGAACAAACCGAGGATACAAATAGTATTTACCCTTCTTCCTAATGTTTTGTACTAACCCCTCATAAATCATTCTAGACCAATTAAACTTCCTTCCCTCAGATAAACAAATAATAGCAGTAGCAATTTTTGAAGGAAAGTCATTAAAACCTGTGGTCTTGTTACTCATACACATCAACAAGGTGTGAATCAAAAACTTCCATTGTTGTGAAAAGAAAATCTTAAAGAATTGTACCTTGTCACCTCTATGTGTATATCATAATCTCTCTAAACCAGCAACAATCTCAACATCTGAAAGATTGTCAACCCCATCAGCATCATCAAACTGCAAAACTTTTCGAATGATATCCTCATGTAAGAATAACATGCTCATCTACTTCAGAACGAAACATCTCCACACCATCAACCGTTGCAAGTGTAGCATTCTTCCAGAATTGATGTATGTAGGCTTTAAGAATGGTGGGTGTAACAGTTAAAGCATAATGAATGGGACTGTGAACTAAGAAATCAATCATTTGATGAAACCCTTCAGATCGAGCATTCTTGGTGAGAATGGCAACTAAGTTATGAGAAGTGGAATACTTTTCAGCCATTTTGATTTAGGAAAATAATGATGTGAGTTGATGAATTATGCAAAGAAAGTGATTAGGTTAAGGTTGAGCGCCAATTGGAAGTGGTTTGAGAATCAAATAAATGATCCGTCCGTGATTTGGGGAGAGTGATATAGATTCGCCAATGTTACCAAACAGCCCCTGTACTATCCAAAATTAGACTCCATGCTATCCGCGGTTCCAAAACTACTATCCGTGGTTACAACAGACCATCAACAGATACATGAGTTCAATTTTTCCAAATGACCAAGAGATATAGCAAGTAAATCAGCTCCTTATGCACCCAAAACCTTCATACCAGTAAGACAAAAACACAAAACCAACACAGAGTATAAAGTTATTGTTGTCAGTGGTTAGGAAGAGCTAAAAGTGGTTCCAAAACACCTATCCGTGGTTACAACAGGTAAGTCAATATGGTCAACTTCTAGAACTAATATTAGTCCAACTCCCAAAAATCTCATTAACT
>OU343217.1:141510162-141703758 GCA_910596185.1 Chrysanthemum makinoi
CGGTTCCGTATCAGGTAAGCAGTTGGGTGTGATGTTGAATCAATGGGTCATAATGGTGTAATAAGCAGGGTTAATCAGAATGGGAATGTAATGCAGCTCCAGTGTTGGGAATTATGGAAATGTGAATCGGGTATCAAGCTAAGTGTTACAACTGTCCGGCGTGGGTCACATGGCAAGGAATTGTCCTACTCGCCGAAAAGAAGGATCTTGCGTATCTTCAGAAAGCTATCATGTTGGTACAAAAGGAACAAGTCGGACTTCAGTTGAGTGCTGAGGAACATGACTTCATGGCCATTATGGATGATTTGGAAGACCTCGAGGACATCAATGCAAACTGCATCTTCATGGCAAATCTTCAGAGACTAAGTAACGACACTACTCTCTACGCACACTCCTTCTACGACGCCAATGCAAGATCTGAGGTACCAATCATTGATCCATGCTATAACAATGTCATATTTGATGTGTTTTCTCATGACGAACAACATTCTGTGATGCCAGCACCTACTTATGATACATACATGGACAATCCAAGTTGTAGCAATACTAACTCTGAAATTCCAGATGTGGATCTTAGTGGAGGCTGTGTGGCACAAAATACTGAGACTGATGAGGAAACACGTGCTTATTTTGAATCATTAATCAATAACGGTGGCATTGAAATCGAGAAAGTTAAAAAGGTCAATCGCGATGTTAAGGCCGCGAATGCTAAATTGACCACTGAGCTTGAGAGTTACAAGGAGAACGCAAAAGCCTTTGAATTTCATAAAAACAAAGAATCATAATTAGAAATTGGTTACCAAATTCTGTTAAGAGAAAAGAATTCCAAATCAAGTATGACACACTTGATGTGAATTTCAACTTGAAAATAAAATCTTTAAACAAGGAAATTTCTGATCTAAATGACCAACTTTCTAAACAAAAAGCAACGTTTTCTGATCTTGAAAAAGAGAAGAAGAAGTTGATAACTGATTTTTCAAAACGAGAAGATTCTCTTCTTGATGAAATTCTTGATAAAAATTACAAAATCAAATCTTTGGAAAATTTGCTTCTTACAACGGGTCATTCAGCAAAAACAAACAAAATGCTCTCTAACCAAGTAAATCCGCATTTTCCTACTATTCATAAAATGGCACTTGGTAACGACCCTTCTTCGTTCCTCAAGAAAGCTCAGAAACCTCAGAATGTGTTAAACAATGGAAATGCTTTATATGAACCCATAATTGTTCGTGATTCTCTTGAAACAATAGAACTATCTAAGGAGGGTAGATAAAAAATGAAACAAAAACATCCGGAAATCAAACCAATCGACTACAACAAATGGAACAAAATTTCTGGAATTACTTTTGTTAATCAAAAAGAAAAGTCAAAGTTTTCCATCACACCAAGTGTTTCAAACAAAGAGTCAACACCAGTTTCAAAACCAGTTGTTGTCTCAAAATCTCTTTCGAACATTGAACAAATGTCTTCAAACAATCCTTTTAACACAAGTGATGCGAGAAGTATTTTAGAAAATGTGAAAACTCGAATTGCGGATCTTCAAGAGACTGTTAAAACTAAAACCAATATTACTACTAACATCTTGTTTAATAGTTTTGATAATGAAAATAAAAAGTTTTTTGAAACTGAAATTGCCCCTCAGCTGAATAACATCAACTCAATGGTAATTAATTTTGAACAAGCATTTTTGAAAGAAATAGCTGACTTTGTCAAGGACCATAAATCCCTGGTCAAGCAAGCTAATGACTGTGTTGAACACATCAAAGTTTTGGAAAATTTAAATGATTCTCTCTTCGAAGATGTTCTGACTACTGATATTATGTCCATTATTTTACAAACATACTCTGTTGAAGAACATGAAAGACTCCAGTCTGAGACCTCCGAAATTGTTTCAAAATATGAAAAAGCTCTTGAAAAACTTGAAAAGAAAATGTCTCATATTTTAAACAACTTGATCGAGAAACTGAGGAATGCAAGTATGACAAACTGTCGTATGAGCGTGCCTACAATGACATGAAAGTGAAAAATGATCTTTTGAGGGCTCAACTGGAATGTCAAAAAGGAAAGGCATGGATACTACATACGATACAAAACCATTGACTGAGGAGAAAGCAAATGTTCCAAAACCGTTGTCAAACCAAAATGTTTGTTTCTATGCCTCCTCCAAAAGTCAATGAGAAAATGATTTATCGAAACAGTCACTCCTCCACCTTCCTTGCCTAAAAACATGTTGACAAAGAAAAGCGGTTATCGAGAAACCAAAAGTTTTAGCACTTGGACTTTTTAAGATGAGTACCACTAATGCGTCTGCTTCCACATCTAAAACATATGGAACAAACGACATAAGTTTAGAAAAGCACTTTAAAGAGACTAGGATAGCCGAAACCACTTCTCTAGATAAAAATGTGAATCCTAATGAGTGTGCCTTACCTTCTACAGAACTAGGAAGCACCTCTAGGGCACAGACTAAAGCCTAAGAGCAATACAAGGAACAATAGAGCTCACCCTTCCTCTAGAGTAGTAGCTTGAATAAAGAAAAGAAAGTAGAAGAACACCCTAGGAATTTACCGCTTTGTAATAAGAAAGACATTTCATCTGAATGTAATGAACCTATGAAATCTGCTAAGTTTAATGAATCTGTTTGTTTAACTTGCAAGAAATCTTTACCTAATTTTCATGATGATTGTGTGTCTAAGAATGAGATTGTTAAGCCTGTTCAGAAGAATGTTCCTAAAAGAACTTATGCTAAACGAGTAGGAAGACTAGTTGCCAGACTTAGGCTTTACACTACTGATAAGAAGCATAGTGTTTACTTTAGGGATGACATTTGGAAACCCACGGGTAGAATTTTCACACTACAGAATGGTACAATGAGTGATCAACCAGAATACCCTGTAGAAAACTTCTTTGAGTGTGATAAGGATTTTACCTCTAACCCAAAGGAACCAAAATCAAAACGGTTGCCAAAATCTTCTTCTTCTTTATATTGGCGGTTATCGAAATATGTCTTTGGATCATCGACTTTCTTGCTCCAAGCACATAACCGGAATCTGAAGCTGCGATCAACTTCGCCTGAAATTCATGGAACTGTACGCTTTTGAAATGATCATGTAGCAATCAGCTATCATGGGTTATGGAGATCTACCTTTTGGAAATTATTTGATCACTCGAGTTTACTATGTCCAAGGGTTGGGACACAATTTGTTTTCACGGCAGTTCTTCAGGATGCAGATTTAGAGGTTGCTTTTAGAAAAATGCTTGCTTCTTAGAAACTTGGATGGCACTAATCTCTTAACTGGGAATCGTGATACAAACTTGTATGCTATCGACATAAAACAAATGGCCTCTTCATCACCAATATGTCTTATGATACGGCATCCGAACAAAGTCCTCGTTGTGGCACAAACGATTATCCCATCTCAATTTCGACACCATCAACAAACTTGCCAAAGACAACATCGTCAATGGATTTCCAAAGTTCAAATACACCAAGGATCACTTATGTCCATCATGCTAACAAGGAAAAAGAAAAAGAGCATCATATAACCTAAACCGCACCTAGTTCGGAAACAAAGTTGCATATGTTGCACATGGACTTATGTGGCCCAATGAGAGTTGAAAGCATTAATGGGAAAAGTATATTCTTGTTATCGTCGATGATTATTCAAGATATACATGGGTTAGGTTTCTGAGATCAAAAGACGAAGCACCGGCATCATCATCACCTTCAAGCGTATTCAAGTACTTCTTCAAACTCCATTAAGGGTTGTAAGAACAGGCAACGACCCTCAATTCACAAATCGAGTTAAGAATTATTTTGAAGATGTTGGAATCACACATCGTACATCAGTTGTTAGAACTCCAAAACAAAATGGGGTAGTTGAAAGAAGAAATCGAACTCTTGTGGAAGCTGCTCGCACAATGCTAATCTATTCTAGTGCACCGTTAATTCTATGGGCTGATGCGTTGTCACGCTTGTTTCACTCGACCCCGATCCCTAATCCATCCAAGATTCAATATAACCCCATATGAACTTGTGAACAACAGAAAACTTGATATCTCTTACTTTCACGTGTTTGGCGCTTTGTGCTATCCGACGAACGATAGAGAAGATCTAGGAAAACTGAAAGCTAAAGGTGATATCAGAATCTTCATTGGATATTCAGATAGCTCGAGGGCATTCAGGGTGTATAACAGGAGAACTAGGAGGATCATGGAGACGATGAATGTAAATTTTGATGAAATTTCACAAAGGGCTTATGAGAGACTCACTCTAGAACCCGCGCTTAATCCGATGGCTTCTAATCAAAACAGATTAGAACCCGCACCAAACCCGCAGACTTCTGGACACATCAGTTCAGGACTCGTACAACAAAGAGCTCCATCAACTTTTGATGACAAACCTCATGAAAAAGAATAGAAGAATTTCTTTGAGTTAATGTTCGATGAATACTATGGTAGAACCTCGAAAAATGCATCAAATCATCATTCCGCTGCACCCGCTCAACATCATCTACCACTACCAACAGAAAATGCATCTACAACGGTCAAAACCAATGCACCAACTCCATCAACATCATCTACATCTACTCCAGCAACTCCAATTCTTCAAACAGTTTTACCAGCAGGTGATGAGCAAAACCATAACATATCATTTCAAGGAGAACCTTCACAAAACCGAAACGATGCAACGTTAGATGAAGACTTATTTGAAAACCCGTTTGCTACGGAATCAGCTGAATCATCTTCAAGCTTACGAGAACCATCTAACTCGCACACTTTTAACCAACGGTATCCTTCTACTCTGAAGTGGACTAAAGATCATCCGATTGAACAAGTTATTGGTGAACCTTCATGGCCAATTCAGACGAGACGCCAACTTGCCACCGATTCCGACTTATGCATTTACCTTTGCTCAATTAGCAATATAGAGCCAAAGAACATTCGCGAGGCAATGGCAGAACCCGCATGGATAGAAGCGATGCAGGACGAACTTCTCTAATACCGTCTACATGACTCTTGGGAAATGGTTCCAAGACCAATTGACACTCGAGTCATTGATCTCAAATGGTTATGGAAGAACAAAAGGGATGAAGAGATGACTGTCATTCGCAATAAAGCTCGTCTTGTGGCCAAAGGATACAGACATGAAGAAGGAATAGACTTTGAAGAGTCATTCGCGCCGGTAGCTATACTTGAAGCGGTCAGATATTCTTAGCCTATGCACTCACAAAAACATCACGGTTTATCCGATGGACATTAAGACCGCGTTCTTGAATGGAACTCTGAAAGAAGAAGTGTACGTGAGTCAGCCGAAGGCTTCTGAGACATGGAACATCCGACTACGCCTACAAACTCAAAAGGCAATCTATGGTTTGAAACAAGCTCCGAGAGAGTGGTATGACGAACTGTCTTCTTTCCTTATCCTAAACAATTTCACCAAAGGAACAGTTGATCCTACCTTGTTTACACAAAAATGCAAAAAAGACATTTTGATTGTTCAGATTTACGTGGACGACATCATTTTTGGGTCTACTAATCCGAATCTTTCAAAACATTTTGAAAATCAAATTTGAAATGTCCATGATGGGGGAACTAAAATTTTTTCTTGGTTTACAAATACATCAATCCCCACGTCGAATTTTTATTAATCAAGCTAAATACACAACTGAGATTTTGAAAAATCATGGTATGGATAATTGTGACTCTGTTGGAACGCCAATGGTAACTTCACCAAAAATTGGAGCCGATTTGTTTGGGAAACCTATCGATCCGAAGAAATATCAGAGCATGATTGGTTCTCTCATGTACCTTACTGCTAGTCGACCCGATATTCATTTTGCTGTTTGCTTATTAGCACGGTTTCAGGCAAAGCCTACCGAACTGCACCTCAAAGAGGTTAAAAGGATCTTTCGGTACCTGAAGACATCCATTCACATGGGACTTTGGCATCCGAAGGAATCTGGATTTGATCTAATTGCCTTTTCAGATGCGGACCACGCAGGTGATCAAGTTACAGAAAAAAGTACATCCGGAGGAGCACAATTTTTGGGTGAAAAGTTAGTCAGCTGGTCTTCAAAGAAACTAGATTGCACCTGACTTTCAACGCATTTGAAGCTGAGTATATGTCTCTATCTGCGTATTGTGCTCAAGTTTTATGGATGAGAACACAACTCACAGATTATGGCTTTACTTTCGATAAAATACCTATGTATTGTGACTCGAAAAGTGTCATAGCCATATCATGCAATCCTGTTCATCACTCAAAGACTAAGCATATCAGAGTCCGCTATCACTTCATAAAAGAACATGTGGAAGAAGGAACTGTTGAATTATTCTTCGTGAAGACAGATTACCAACTCGCCGATTTATTTACTAAAGCTCTTCCAAAAGAAAGGTTTGACGATTTAGTTTGACGAATTGGAATGCGAAGCCTAACCCCTGAAGAGTTAGAACGTCTTCTCGAATCTTCTTGAAAATGATTTTCCAAAAAGCTTCGCTGTAAATATTTTTGAAAAACAAAATACAAAATTTGAAAAACCTTCAAAAGCAAAATATAAAAATATAAAACTTTCAAAAATACAAAAACAATATAAAATTCAAAAATCCAAAAATATTCTTCTCACGACATGTCTCTCGTATAATCGATATTCTGTACGTTTCTAGAAATGTCATTCAACAATGATACGGGCATGTACAGATGCTTGAGCAAGAGTTCTTTAAATGTTTTCCAAAACATGTCGTTTCTCAAAATTTCTTAAAAAATGGCTTTTGTATACTTCAGTACGAAACCCGTACCATAAATAATGACTTTTGATTATTTCAAATCAAAACTCGTGTTTTTAAAGAAAAATCAAATGTACGCTTCAGTGCACTACATTTAAAACTGGTGAGAAATCATCATCATCTTGAGCACCTTTTTCAAGATTGTTCAAAACGATTTTCAATATCTTTCAAAATATTTTGTGCTCAAGATAACTCCCTCTAAAACCCTTTAATTGATTATGCTTTATTAAAGGGGGAGTATAAAACAAAATGTTCCAAATTCATGCTTAAATCAAATCCGTTTGTCTCCCTACAAAAAGTTTCTATAATGTTGTTTAATCCGTTGATATAAAAAATATCACGAATATGCTATTTTTGAGGGGGAGAAGACGTGATTAAAATGTGATCAAAAAGTTTAATGATCGGTGTTTGAATCTCAAAATGAGCTCGACTCAGTCGGAACAAATGAATTGACGGGAATCAAAGTCAGTAAATGTACCATCTCGAGAAACTTGTGATAGATATGCACCTTCATGGGTCTAACCTCATTTTCAAGGAGTGTTTACAACTTCAAGTTAGTTATTAGAGCTAGTTGTCACCTAAAATCTGACAATGGAACTCTTTAACTAAGCAACGTAATCGTGTCTCGTGGGGAATTGTCTATCATGAGCCGATCAATTCAAAAAGTGCGAACTCTACCCTCTATGTGCAGATTTCTGTCAAAACTTATAAGCACATGTGAAGGGGGAGTGTTTCTGAAAATATAAAACTCACGGAGTGTTTCAAACATGTTTTCTATCATAAACACTCTGAGAGATTTTCAAGAAAATGGTTTTATGGCAACAATAGGACAGTCATGGAGTTATAAGGTGTCTAAGGATAGGAAAATCCGTCCTATGATACGCCAGAGCCGGAGGGATCTACCCAAGGACAATACCCATAGTTAGTATTAGAAGTCCTTAGGTATGATTGAAAAAGGAGAAATGTGAGAAAGGAGAAAGAAGGGGTTGAAGAATTAAAAAGAAATATAATGAAAAAGGGTGAAAAGAAATAGCCCTCCATAATCAACCTTAGGGCAGAAACCGGGTTCAATACATATGCTACTGGTTGTCACTTAGATGACACTGGTATTGAAGACAAAGACGTCATGGACCCAGTGACGCACTGCACCTAACTTTCTAGCCACTCAATTCCTCTTAAAAGGATTTGTTTCATTCTCACTGGGAACCCTACATAATCTATCGACTTTCTCTTAGAAATCGTTGGTATTGAAGAAGGAGACCCTCTCCCTAGTCTCCGCTCAGAAAACCAAAATGCACTATTGAGTCTAGAGCCACGAGATTCATCAAAAGATCTCATAGGAACACTTGACATGACATCGCTTGTTGTTCATCTATAAGGACACAAGTGATATATTCTAGAGTCCTACGCATATCTTAGCAATCTGCCAGAACATTTATGAGAAGCTTCACATCTGTGATCTTCAATGATTGAATGGAAACTCCTGCCAGGGTCAACATCAAACAGCCCTTACAGCAGGTCACTTCGGTAACTCCCCGTAGATTACGCTTAGTGTGTCTCAAACGGTCTACCGTCGTGGGGTGATGCTTCGGTGTACCTCAGCGACTCATCTGAACTGTAGATGTACTTCGGTACATTACATTTTCTCACTTGTGGGACTCTAGTTTAGGAACGGCCTTTGTGAGAATTAGAGACGTGTTTTCACACTATGCTGTTAACACCCTCGAAATTCAAACTTGTAAGTTCCGGAATCCGCTTATTACTAACCTGTTTTTATGTTTTCTTCTTATGGAAGCTCCGGAGCGGATTGATCGTGCAGATTCTCCACATGCTCATACCAACAACACATGAAAGTTCTCATAAAAATCAAAGGCAACACAAAGTTAAAGATGATTCTTCGTCAATGTCAAAGAATCTACAATGTATAAAGACTCGAGAACTACGTCATTGGTAATTAAAAGACAAATAGAAGTGTGAGCATGGTGGAGAAAGACGTGGAGACACCTAACCAACGAAGTTGACAATGGCAGACAACCACATGAAATGATCACAAAGCATGAAGGAAAAAAGATTCAAGACTAGTCTATATCTACACACAAAGTTCAAGCTCGAGAAAAGTAAAGATCTTATCAAGTGGAGCATCTTTTGAATGACCACCCCTTAGGGGGAGATTGTTAGCCTTAATAGTTTTTATTAGAAGTGATGGTCATTCACGTTTAGGAACTTTGTAACGTGTGTTAAATATCGTATTAGAATAGTCAACAGGCTCGTGGATTGGGCTAAGCTAAATGGCTAGAAGTTATGTTAAGCTAGCCTTGTATAAGATCATGTAACCCAATCCAATCCAAGTCCATCCACGAAGCCCATGGAAAGCCCATTAGGGCACCTAGTTCTTGTAGTATAAATACACCTCAAATGTGTCATTTGAGGTGTGTGCTTGAGTGTGTCTTTTCTTTCAAGTTATAAAAGTTTTCTTTCATCTTTATCTTGTTCATACACGACATACATCTTAAGTCACCAACTTCTTAATATTTTCTTCTTCAGCTTTTACGCATAGTATTTGTGTTTGTTACGTGTTCATCTTGTGTGTTGAAGGTGTATACGCGTAAGGTTGATATAAAAGTAAGGTCCTACAAATCTTATGTATCTTCTTCTTGATAAATAAAACATGCACACTTAAAGAAAACAAACGAAACCTTCGCATAAAATCGGCGGTAACACTATATATGACTCTACTAAACTAGGATATAATGCTTGTGGAATGGATGTTTATAGATTTTCTGGAAAATTAAGACCTGAGAAATTCCAAAAATTTATAAGTAGCACAAAAATAGAAAAAAAGTTAGAAGCTGTTTCTACTCCTCCCGCGGCAGTTGCGACTCTCCTGACGCCGTCGTTATCTGACAGAAACTGGTCTGCGATTTTCTGAAAAAAATTCTGGAAAACTTATATCTTTAGAATCTGGAAAAAAACATTTCTAAAAAACATCCATTATGACTCGATACAAGCATTTGACTCTAACAAGCACACATGTATATCTTTTTAATAATCGTAATTCTTATGTTCACGTTTTTTTTAAAAACGTGTGTAATCCTCCCTACACTTATCCCATTTGTAAAATACCTTTATATGTAATTAAGACAAGGTTAAAAACAAAATAAAGCTATTTTACAAATTTAAACATGAGAATAAACAATCAATAAAAGATATACGACACACAAACAAGCAAACAATTAAGCATTGGTTGCCTCTCACGAAGCGCTTTTCTTTATTTATGATTCTTGTAGCTAGACTTGAATTCGTGCCCCTACGTACCTATATAAGTAAGCTTATCCTCAAGAATGTCATTAGGATCAAACTTATCATTTAAGTTCCTAGTGGTACGCTTAGTTCGGTATGCCTTTTCAAACTTCTCTCCATCGGGGTCATAGATCGTTATCCTAATGTGCCACTCTCCATTACCATCACTAGGCGGTCTATCCCAATTCCACTTATGCTTAGGCTTATCACTCTTAACTTTCCAATTATTCATGACAAGGTTGATGGGCAAGCTTCCTAGGAACTCGGTCATCTTCCTAAACACTAAGGCGTCCTCGAACGGGTTCACTTCCATGTCCCTAGCCAATTCTTTTTCATGGAAAGTTGCTTTACTAGCAAAGGCTTCATCTAGATAGAAAGGTCGTTGGGGACCTATGAAGTCCTTATTAATCCAAGGTCCATATCTAGATGGAGTTCTATCCAACCTAATTTTATGGGGGATTTCCTCTTCCTTGTAGTAAATATGCTTTTTGACATCGTAAATTGACCTAGCACTCCCTTCTCCTACCACTATTTTAGACATCTTACAATCAATGATGGCACTAGCGGTAGCTAAGAATCTCCTTCCTACTAACAATGGGCATGTCGGGTCCTTATTCATATCTAGCACATGGAAATCCGCCAAAAGAGTCAATTCTCCTACGTGTACTACCATGTCTTTTATTATCCCTACCGGATATGCAATACTACCGTCCGCTAGACCTAAGATAGTTTCCGTCGGTTCTATCTTACCTAAGTTAAGGCTTCTATGGAGGGACAACGAAACAAGATTGATGCATGATCCTAAGTCGGCTAGAGCATCGAGAGGTTTGGAGGTTCTAAGCCTACATGGAAGAGTGAATAGCCCAGGATCGTCTAACTTCTTAGGTATATTATTTTGCACAAACGCAGACCCATGTTTTCCAAGTTTTAGTTCTCGCTCATAATTTTCTTTTAAAGCATTGTAATAAAGTGCATGAGTTAAGACTTCAAGAACCGTTTTTTCTTGGTGGAGTTCCTTGTACTCCTTCTCTAGGTTAGGTTTGGGTTCTTGGTTGACGGGTTTCTCAAGAGTGGGTTGTACCAATGGTGTGGGGCCTTGGTACCTCATTTGGGATCGCTTGGAACCCTTGTTGATAGCATTTACCGAGTGGACCTTTGGGTGTGAGGGGCATGGATGTGCACTCTCCCATGGTGAACAAGAACATGAAGTCGATGAAATCGAATTCACTTTTTGGTTCTTTATAGTATCACTTGGGAGTGCTCCAATTTCCCGGTCATTGAAGGCTTTCAAGAGGGCGTCAAGCTTTTTTGTCATCTCGTCTTGTCGTTGCTTGAAATCGGCTTCAAGCTTAGTCAATCGAGTTTCTTGAGATGACATGAGTCTAGACGTAATTGCCTCAAGACTAATGGGGTTCCTGGTGTTTGGAGGGTTGAACCTATTAGGTGGACTAGATGAGCTTTGGGGTGGGTTTGAATTTTGGTTCCACTTAAGGTTAGGGTGATTCCTCCATGAGGGGTTATAGGAGTTTCCTAAGTTGTTTTGTTCGGGCTTGAAGGTGTACCACTTCTCTCCCGCTCCGTCGGTACGCGTGGAGGCGTAGTCCGCAAAAGCTTGTTCGGGGAGTCTTGTGCAATCACGAGTGTCGTGGGGACCACCACACAACTCACAAGGTAGAGTGATTTTGTTCACTTGATGTGAAGACTTAGGATTTTTGTAGGAGCTCATTAGGAATTTGACTTGATCTTCAAGCTCGAGCATCCTACGGTCGGAAGGTTGTGAGTCAATGGGAGGCAAGGAGATTGCCTTTACGGTTTTGGGTAACTCACGGGGGTCATTCCAACTTTTGTTGCCATAGAGAGCAAGGTCCTCTATTATACCCCACGATTCTTCCGCGGTGAGATCACTAAGTTTACCACCGGCTGCTTGGTCGATGGATCGCTTAGTTGGGAAGTTGACATGATCATAAAAGAGTTGGACTTGAAGCTAAAGATCAATGCCGTGATGAGGGACTCTATGGAGTAAGTCCTTGAATCGAGTCCATGCTTCGTGGAGAGATTCACCTTGACGTTGTTGGAACATCAAGATTTCATTCCTAAGCTTAGTAGTTCTCCTCGGTGGGAAAAATTGGGCAAGGAAACGAGAGGTGAGATTAACCCAACTTGAGATAGAGCCAGCGGGAAGTCGCTCAAGCCAATTACTAGCTTGGTCCCGTAGAGATAATTGGAAGAGACGCAAACGTGTGGTCTCCCGAGTAGTAGCATCTAGGTCGATGGAATCGACGATTTTAAGGAAATCCTTAAGATGCTGATTAGGATCTTCGGAACGAAGTCCATGGAATGCACATCCGTTTTGCACCAACCGGATGGTGTCGGATCGAAGGGCCGTAGTTTGGGCTTAGTCGGGAAGCTCAATGGTGTTCCTATAGCCTAGGTGGTTTGGTCTTGAGTATTCACCAAGGGGATGTTTGGTACAATGGAATAGAATGAAAAGAAACGGAATTGGAGCTATTTCTCGTGTTTGTTAAGTCAGGGATGGAAATGGAGAAATCAGATTTGGATTCTCTTTCCACCATTTTGATTCTTTCTAAAATAAGGAGAAACGTAGAGAATGAAAAATTACCAAGGAATTCATTCTCTCTTCATTCATGATGAGAATCAAGAATGAGAATTAAAAAATTATGATATTAATAAAATGATCATGTGCAACGAACATGCTCTCAACTTCAAAATCTTTTCAAAACCCTATTACCCAAAATCCCTCTAGCTTGCTGATATTTCATCTTCTTTACTCGTTAACAAGTTGTATGTTCTTTTTTATATTTAGTCCACAATATGAAATTTATTATGGCCATAAATTTTCCTTGTTGCTACATGTCCCCCTATCTTGAGTTTTGATTTCATTGGAGCCACTGAAAAAAAATTGTATGTTCATCTTTATCATAATTGATGCGGGCCAAAAAAAAATCATAATTAATGACTATGCAATTGCTCATTCATCCATCGTCAACGTATATCCCTTTTTATGTGATGAAATTTTTCATCATTCCAACCGAGTTTATTCATTAATCACTTTATATATGATACGTAATTTAGTCTTATGTTGATTATCGTGGCTTGTGTTCTGTAACTCCGTCGAATAGTTCTTTATTAAAATGTCAACAAGCAATGCAAATCATCACTTGGATAATTATTCCACTTTTAAATCATTCAATAGCTATACAATATAATTAAAAATCACAAACTAATTTCATTGTGTGTAACATAAATGTCAAATTATAAAAACATATATTCAGGTAGTTAAAAAAACTTCATTGCACTGTCGTAATACAACCAAACAAGTGAATTAGGTTTTCATCATATTTCTTCAATTGATTCTTTGTTTTCACCAAACAAGATAATTATTTATTTTTGTACGGCCTCATTCTCTTTCTCTGCATTCTTATTCTACAAAGCTATTCTATTCTCAACCATTCCACCGTACCAAACATCCTCCAAGAGTACAGCCTCTTGGTGGGTCATTTGGTGGTGGGTTGATGAGTGGGGGTTGATTATCACCTTCCATGATGAAAAGTGATAGGATTACTAACAAAGGTCAAGAAGAAGGGGGATAGACTACAAGGAAGCTAAAAATGAGAAAAGATCTCACTTGATAGGAATCAAGCAAGGGAACCTAAACGAGGTGGAAATCTAACTAGCTATTCTATTCCCCGGCAGTGGCGCAAAAAACTTGATACGCGTACAACGCGCGTTCGGGGTCAAAGGAACTTCCTTTTCGTCGAGCAAGTGTTTCAACACCCTAGGCAGTGAACCTAATCGTTGTAGTATAGTATTAGGGTAAGCCTCGGGTATTGATATCGTTCACTAGGGGAATATGAATGCTAGTGAGAAATTACTACGCTAAGGTTGGGGTTGAGGAAGATTATTTGTTATCCTTTTTTATATTTTTTAGAAAATGGAAAAGTACAAATCTCGGGGTATTGGATTTGGGGGGTGGTACTTCTACCGATTACTCTACTATTATCTATTCTAATTAACTAAGCTAAGGGGTAGTCTATGTCTAATTGATGTGTGCTCGTATGATGATTAAAGATGTGTTTACCTAGATTCTACAACTCCCTAGTTATCTCCTATTGATGGTTGAATTGTCACGTCCTTATTCTTAACGCGTTGTGTCTTCTAAGGTCGTAGGGTATGCGTTTTTCTCTAACTCTTTGAGACTACCTTAAGGTTATTGCCTACGAAATCTCTAGGATTCATAAACTAACTCTAAGGTTATCTTTGGATGTTTAACATACAATAACTCTAGGTGAGTATAAACTAATGTTTACAAAGGTTACTCAAGCATTAAAAACACAACGAATGACCTATCGAAATCCTAGGTCAATAACAGTTAAGATAAGAGACAAACAATCAATATTCAATACCTAGGTTTCATAGATCTAAGCAAACACACAAGTAAATTAGCCGGACATGGAAAACATGCAAGAATACACATATACAATTGAAGACATAATTGAATCAATGAAGAAAATTACTTATCTTGTTGTAAAATAGGGTATGAGAACCCGAAGATACTGCCCAAGACAGCCGAAATTTGGTTTTAGGTTTTATTCCACAAAACTACCTCTCTAAAAGTCTGAAAATTCGAATTCTATATATAGAATTACAGCATGTGATGGCGTCACTCTTTAAATGTGACGCCGTCAGATCGCCGCCATTAGGGTTTTGATGCAGGTTTTACTGACCAGGTTTTAATATTTAATTACTCGTTATACCTATGGTCTACCCAAATGCACTAACAGGCAGTGTACCCGGTCGTGTATAGTGTAGTATTCGGTAAAACCGAGGTCGTCCCAAGAGCTACGTGGATTGGAAATTAACTTAAGTCTATGTCACGAGATTAATTGCTTTAAAGATTGAAATAATAAAATTAACAATGAAACAAGGAAATAAAAGAAAGCAGATATGGGCAAGAGGTGTGATTAATGAAGGATAGTGGTGCTAACCTAGTTATTCATCCTAGCTAGTAATGTCCACGTCTAATTACTTCTAATTACTTCAGGTGGGGTCAAAGTCGAGAGGACAACATTTGGTCAATTCGCCCTAACCTATCAACAAAGATGCCACCACAAGAGAAATCAGGCGCACCGTCATAAGTCCTGTTGTTCATGGTCCTCTAAGCCGAGTCATTAAGTACCGCTACATGCTAGATTTATAATAGTGAGTGCCCGGCCGTTGGAACTTAGACACTCACCCCCTAATTCTTAAGTTTATCCAAACGATAGGTGATCAGTTGGTCAAATCGCACAAGTAGAAAAGGGTCGTTAGTTGGTCATATCTTACCTTTCCCGTCTCAGTCCGCTCACCTAGGGTTAGATGGTCATATCTCCTAGGTAATTGGCCTCTACCGCCATTCAAAACTACCGAACCAAGGGTGGCTACCAATAAACTATGCATGCATGCACTTAGAAATAATTATACGGAAGTAATATAAATGTAAACAAAACAATTAAGAAATCATAACTAGGCCAGCACCAGGGTGCTTAGCCAAACATATAATAAATTACACCAACAAAAATGAATAAATCATAAATTGAATTGAACATAATGTTTGATACAAATTACTTGATGTAGAGCTAATAATGATGATGATTGCGAGTGAATTCATCCTTCAAAACTGGCTTCAGACTGCTCGAAAATGCCCTGGAGTGGTGCCCTAATCGACCCCTAAGAGAGGGGTGAAGAGAGATGCTTAAAAATGCAGATTTAGGGCTGTATTTATAGGCCCCGACATGGTTACGGCGTAACCTTAAGGGCTATTTACGCCGTAACTAAAGTCTGCGCATAGAAATTCGGATCTCGAAAAATTACGTCATAACTAAATTATTTAGTTACGTCGTAACTAAGTTACGCCGTAACTTGAATAATCTAATTACATCTTAAAATGCAACTACGTACTTTTCTTCTTCCTTTCATTTTCTTGAAACTAAATTGCACTAGATGTCGCTTTTGGCCCCTCATCGTACTTCATATTTTTATAACAAGTCCTTGAAGTAAATAAACTTCATATGAATTGTCACTTTTAGTCCCTGATCGTACTTGTTATTTTTACTTTTCATCCTCGGAGTAAATATTATCTTCATTTAGCCACTGGACTTCAAATCCTTAGTGCCCAAGTAATTAATTACGGCGTAACTAATTATCCGAGTTACGCCGTAACCCTTCGTCCGCACATAATTATCCATTCCGAAATCATCTCTACGGCGTAACTAAATTGCTACGTTACGCCGTAACCTTCACAAAAATAATTACGACGTAACTATAATAAATGGTTACGCCGTATCCTTCAAAGCTCATATTTATGCCGTAACATTATAAGCAGTTACAGCTTAACCTACACAAATAATTCATAGGCCCTTGTAAATCAATCTTCAGAACATATTTTTGGCCTTATATCACATCTTTTCCGCTCCAACGCCTCATTTATCCTGAAATGAACGAATATGAACGAATTAAGTATCATATTAATGCAAATGAGGCCATAAACACGGGAATTTGATATATAAAAGATCAGGCTAATTTGATGTTATCAAATATCCCCCCACTTGAATCCTACTTGTCCTCAAGTAGACCCTTTAAATAATTCTTTAAAAGATATCTCCCAGGATTAATTGGAAGTTATGAGTCTAAAAATCACCTAAGCTAGAAAATTCCAAACCGAGCACCTCACGAAAAGGGAATTGAAATCACACTCTCTCTAATAATTCACGTGTTTAATATTTTTAGGGTGATCACTCAACTGCTCAGTCATGGCGAGTATTCTATCATAGGCTTGGCAAAGATACTAATCTCCACCACTAGAGTCTATAGATGCAGCTATTCTAAAAGGCAATGGGTTGACACAACACAGGCTTATGGGGTTATTTTGTCATTACTAACGAGCTACGGCGAAGGGGACAAAACCAATGATACATGACCAAATCCATGGCCAAGACACCAATGATTGCTCGCTTCCTCACCTAAACTCGATTCATGACTAAGGGTAGGATAAGACATGGGATATTTAATGGGTGTAAATAAAAAGACACAAAACAAATAGATTCCTAAGTCCACAGTCACCCCACCACTAGTCGCATTCAATCCCATTGCAAAAATTGAGGGTCAAGAGTCAATGGGTATTCAATAATCCAATACACGAGTTAATGCATAAGAAATGTAATGTGGTGCCTCATAAACTCCATAATCAAGGCAAATAAGATGCATTAACTCGGCCTACATCATCAGTGAAAAAAGAATGTGCTATATAAAAAAAATTTAAAATTTGCGTCAATTTAGCACATATTTATATCAAAATCGGCCATTTCTATCTCTCATCCCCCCACTTGAAATGTACAATGTCCCCATTGTACGAATATTGATTAAAATTTGAAAGGCGAGATAGAAATGTTCGGGTTTCTAATTTTATCCGTAAGACAAAACGGATATGTAAAAAATAGCGCCCAGTTGAACAAGGCGAAAACACTAATTATAGACAAAACACTTGCTTGCATGCTTTTTTTTCGATGCAAGACAAGGTATACATGGATAAATGATACGAACATAAAAAGTATCCCCCCACTTGAGATCAACTATCATCTAAACCCGATTTTCTTCCACAACCCTTTATTCAAAACCCGCGACTTTCACTAGTGGAACCAAAATTAACCAACAGCGCCCGGACCATGGACATAAGGAAACTACAGGGTAGGCTAGGCGATGGGTGTAACGAAACATATATAGGGTGAACAAAATGAAAGGAAAGGCTCTGAAGGGTGTATCTAGTGGTATCTTGCATTAATGATGAGTGCAAACAAAAAGGGTTTAACAGGGGGATTGACTAATCGATGTGAAAAGCCAATATATACAAACATATATTGGCTATTTGGGTTTACTCCTAAAATTGCCTTATATCCTAGCTGCACCGATCACACCAAGTTTCCTCAGTGTAATGTTCATTATTGTGGTCTCGAAAAGATATACAAGGCCAAGTTCTAAAGTCTACTACAACCACCGGCACACTCATTTTTATGGAATTATGTATAAGGGGAAAACGGAAAGGCTTATCCTCACACAATGGAAATATAGGGTAGGCGTGCTCAGTCTAGATTAATCCAGTTAAGTAAGGAAAAACATGTCAAAATTTTATTAATGAAACACTTTTCATCAAAAACTAGAAAAATAAAGGCAAGTAAAATCAAATGGGTGTCTATGTCTAATCCCTTCCCCCCACTTGGGTCATACTTAAGCATAAAAATGAAATATAAGAAGGGTTAGAATTGGAACTGAAAACTCCCCTAGATTTGCTCGGCATGATCGAAGACTCACGAGTAAACGTGTCCCGCTTTGAGATCTATGAGCAAACTTTAATAACCTGAATTCACTTAAGACAACCAAATGCATCATACAAGAAAAACAGCAAGTAATAAAAGAAAATGAAAAACCTAACTCACTTTCGTAGGAATTACGGTTGCATTTAGCATATGCAACAAGCCTTTTAAACCACTTGGTGTCCCAAGTGGATGAGTGAAGTCTCGTGAGGGTTTACAGGGAACATACCCACAAAGTTCATTTAAAATACTAATACAAGGTTATTGTGTTTTAAAATGAAAGAATTAAAGCAGAGGAATACGTCGTAACTCTTATGAGGGAGTTACGCCGTAACTCGCAAAACCTGACATAAGTTGTAAAGCGGGTGGTTACGGCGTAACCACGGAGATGGTATTACGCCGTAATGATTAATGCGTCAAGAATTCTGCTGCTAAAAAGTTGGTTACGGCGTAATCACTAATATGAGTTACGCCGTAACTCTGGTCAGATCAGCAAACTGCAGCAACAATTACTTCCTCGTTTCCTGCAAAAATGGTTAGAAAACACAAAACCCAACTATACTAATAAAATGAAAAAGAAAAGATAGGCATGGGGTGCCTCCCACGAAGCGCTTGTTTTTGTTCGAGTCACGAGCTTGACTCCACCCTTATTTACTACGTAAAAGGGAGTTCATCCCCTCACTTGAAATCAAGTGTGGGTGAAAATAGCAATAAACACCATGAGGGTTCGAATTTGCTACGGGATGGGGAAATGATAAATTATGATCATACCTGAAAGGAGATGTCATTTCCTTCCATACCTTACCCGTTTTAGTTGATGGCATTTATGATTTGTTCACCTCGTGATGTAGCTGATTAATCGGCTCATATGTCTCCTTGTTAATCACTGAAGTGTCCAAGATCTTGTCCTCGAAATTCATTGCGAGATCAACTAAAATTGGTTCAGTAGCCGAAGCTACATAACCATTATCGGGTGATGTGATAGGTTGCACGATTTCATCCATAATTTTAGCATCCTGAATAGAAAAAAAAGCAAGATTGTTAGGAATAAAAGAAGAGTTAGAAGTAATACCGTTTTGTGTTATGGTTGATTCCTCATTAGCTTGTGGCGTTGCTTCATTACTCTGTAAGTTCTTTGCTTCCATTTTCTTTGATTGATCATTTCCTGTTTCTTCATCTCTCGCAACCTTTAAACGTCCTGGAAATGGGATAGGTGGGACATAAGGTCTGATATGAGGAACCGGCTCCTCGTTGTTGACTTCTTTCATCTTTCCCACCGTTGCTTTGATAGTTCCAACCGCATTCTTTTTACTTTCCAGGACCTTTTGGTTTAATTTATCAAGCATATCCTCCAAGCTTTTCCTCTTAGCATCAAGCTTCTCTAAATTCAAGTCCGCGCCCTCCTTGAATTTCCCAATCATTTCGTCATTCGAGCCGTGCATCCATTTAAGATTATCCGAGAATTTATTGACGGCTTCCTCCATTGACTCAACATACCTGACCTGCTCATATTCATCTTGGAGATAGTGTTCTTTTATAGCATGAATGCTCTCCTTAGCCATCTTCATATCACATCCAAGTCTATCAATCTGATTGGTGATGTCACCAATGCCATCCAAGCCTTTGCTATTTGTTACCCAAGTGGTTGCTCCATCATACCAATTTCGTGAATGGTCAGCCATCTTTTCAATTGATCTAAGGGCTTGTGCAGGTGGCATTGTAGGGATAGGTCCTTGAGAGTCAAGCATTTGGCGGGACAAAATGTTTAACCCTTTGTAGAAAATAAGGACCATTTGATGGTTGCTGATATCATGCGTTGGGCATCTGTAAAGAAGGTCATTATATCTTTCCCAAGCTTCATCTAGCGTTTCATCCATCTTCTGTCTGAAATTCCTTATTTCTTCCATCTTTTTGGCAATCTTTGAAGGAGGATAATATCTTCTAATAAATGCTTTCTCCAAAAGATTCCATTTATTGATCGACCCAGCAGGAAGCATCTTCATCCATCTTCTAGCTGCACCAGTGAGTGTAATAGGGAACACTCTAAGCATTAATGCATCTTGAGAAACTCCTGGAGTGTGGAAAAGATCTGCGATCTCCAATACTCTTCGCACATGCAGGTGGGCATCATCATCGTTAGTTCTCGCGAAAAGCTTTTGTCTAAGTTCCCTCATGTACTAGTAGCTGATCTCAAACTCAATGTCATCATTAAACTCGGGATATACGATGCCCGATCTTTGGTTACTTTGAGTCAACGCAATATATTCTTCCAAAGTGAGCATGTCAAAATCTGAATCTTCCATATCCTGAAATATCAAAAACAAACAAACACAAAAAAGAAGAGAAAAAGAAAACTAAAAACAAAAATAAAAGAAAATAAAAGAAAAACTTAAATTAAAATCCTCAATAGCTCCCCGGCAGCGGCGCCAAAAACTTGATGCAGGTTTTACTGACCAGGTTTTAATATTTAATTACTCGTTATACCTATGGTCTACCCAAATGCACTAACGGGCAATGTACCCCGTCGTGTGTAGTGTAGTATTCGGTAAAACCGAGGTCGTCCCAAGAGCTACGTGGATTGGAAATTAACTTAAGTCTATGTCACGAGATTAATTGCTTTAAAGATTGAAATAATAAAATTAACAGTGAAACAAGGAAATAAAAGAAAGCAGATACGGGCAAGAGGTGTGATTAATGAAGGATAGTGGTGCTAACCTAGTTATTAATCCTAGCTAGTAATGTCCACGTCTAATTACTTCCAATTACTTCAGGTGGGGTCAAAGTCGAGAGGACAGCATTTGGTCAATTCGCCCTAACCTATCAGCAAAGATGCCACCACAGGAGAAATCAGGCGCACCGTCATAAGTCCTGTTGTTCCTGGTCCCTAAGCCGCGTCATTAAGTACCGCTACATGCTAGATTTATAATAGTGAGTGCCCGGCCGTTAGGAACTTAGACACTCACCCCCTAATTCTTAAGTTCATCCAAACGATAGGTGATCAGTTGGTCAAATCGCACAAGTAGAAAGGGTCGTCAGTTGGTCATATCTTACCCTTCCCATCTCAGTCCGCTCACCTAGGGTCAGTTGGTCATATCTCCTAGGCAATTGGCCTCTACCGCCATTCAAAACTACCGAACCAAGGGTGGCTACCAATAAACTATGCATGCATACACTTAGAAATAATTATACGGAAGTAATATAAATGTAAACAAAACAATTAAGAAATCATAACTAGGCCAGCACCAGGGTGCTTAGCCAAACATATAATAAATTACACCAACAAAAATGAATAAATCATAAATTGAATTGAACATAATGTTTGATACAAATTACTTGATGTAGAGCTAATAATGATGATGATTGCGAGTGAATTCTTTCTTCAAAACCGCTTCGCATCACTGGAAAATGCCCTGGAGTGGTGCCCTAATCGACCCCTAAGAGAGGGGTGAAGAGAGATGCTTAAAAATACAGATTTAGGGCTGTATTTATAGGCCCTGACATGGTTACGGCGTAACCTTAAGAGCTAATTACGCCGTAACTAAAGCCTGCGCAAAGAAATCCGGATCTCGAAAAACTACGTCGTAACTAAATTATTTAGTTACGTCGTAACTAAGTTACGCCATAAGTTGAATAATCTAATTACGCCTTAAAATGCAACTACGTAATTTTCTTCTTCCTTTCATTTTCTTGAAACTAAATTGCACTAGATGTCTCTTTTGGCCCCTCATCGTACTTCATATTTTTATAACAAGTCCTTGAAGTAAATAAACTTCATATGAATTGTCACTTTTAGTCCCTGATCGTACTTGTTATTTTTACTTTTCATCCTCGGAGTAAATATTATCTTCATTTAGCCACTGGACTTCAACTCCTTAGCGCCCAAGTAATTAATTACGGCGTAACTAATTATCCGAGTTACGTCGTAACCCTTCGTCCGCACATAATTATCCATTCCGAAATCATCTCTACGGCGTAACTAAATTGCTACGTTACGCCGTAACCTTCACAAAAATAATTACGACGTAACCATAATAAATGGTTACGCCGTATCCTTCAAAGCTCATATTTACGCCGTAACATTATAAGCAGTTACGGCGTAACCTTCACAAATAATTCATATGACCTTGTAAATCAATCTTCAAAACATATCTTTGGCCTTATATCACATCTTTTCTGCTCCAACACCTCATTTATCCTGAAATGAACGAATATGAACGAATTAAGTATCATATTAATGCAAATGAGGCCATAAACACGGGAATTTGATATATAAAAGATCAGACTAATTTGATGTTATCAGGTTTCGTCTTGACCGCGTCAACCTTGTGACGGCGTCACCTTATGGTTGTGACGCCGTCGGCTTCAGCTTCTAACGACGTCTGGATCTGAATCTAGGCCGTCTGAGTTGTGACGCCCTACTCTTTAAAACCTGACGTCGTCGGGTGTAAAATAGCAGCTACTGAGTCGTCACAAATTTGGAGCATGTTGCGACGGCGTCACCTTCTAACTCTAACGCCTTCACCTTCTATTCCAGTAGCTTGAGTGTCTTGATCTTGACTTGGCCATTTATTTTCAAATATTCAGGCCTTTTCATCCGAATAAGTGTCATTCGAGCAATTTGCCTTCAAGAGACCTAAAAAGTGAAAAGGAACGAAATTAAGCAGTAACGAATATAAAAGTGGTTGATTAATGGCTTAAATGACCCCTCAAAAGTATACCTTTTAAATCCTTATCAGTAATGTCAAGTCAGGTTCATCGAAGCTTAGGAAGCTAATTAGTGATGGTGACGATTTTCAGCGTATGTTTGAGAAATTGAATGGTTTTATGAAGTATGTTTCTGATTCTGAAGATGAAGGTATTGCGCAGAAGTGGAAAATGAAAGTTAAGAATCAAAAGGGTAAGGTGAAGAAAGAGTTTACAGAAATTAAGAACAAAAGGGTAAGGTGAAGAAAAAGGATACAAATTTCGAAAATGAAGATGTAGGTAATGTTGGGAAGTATAAAAAATTGGGAAAGAAAAATATGTTGTTGTCACGGGCTGATCAAGAGCAGTTAGAGTATCTTGAAAAATTTCCAACTCTTAGGGTAATGAATGCTCCTTCTTCTCTGTTTACTTCTATCCATGAATCAAAGGTCGACATGGGTCCATTTCTTACTCAAATAGGTTTTCAGTCGTTTCATAAAATTTTCATTGATCAACTTCCGTCCAAGTTGGGTAGGTTTGTGGTTGCAAATTTCAAAACAACAACTAATAAGTTGAATTTGTTGAATGGTTTGTCGATCGATGTCACTCCAGAGAAAATTCATGATATGTTACGGATTCCGTTTGGTGCTTCTTCGTTGTTTTCGTTTGAGGAAAGACCTGTTGACCATCCTTTTGTGAAATCTTGGGTTGATCAGTTTTATCCAAAGTCGTTGAAAGACATAGGAACAACGGATATTGCTAGAAAGTTGGTTACTGCAACGATAGTTGATAATATTTTCAAACTTAACTTCGTAATGTTGTTTGCCAACACGATGGGTAGGTGTGAAACAATGAAGGGGAAACTTTGTTTAGATGTTGTTAAATATATTCCTGAAGATCTTCCGATATCTGACATCAACTGGTGTGATTACATACATTCATGCCTTCAATATAGTACTAACCCAAAAGGAGATTGCCATCACACTGGTCCATTAGCCGTCCTCATGGTAAGTTTATAGATTTAATTAAGTTTAAAAATGGTTCATGGTTCTAGTGATATGTAACTTTTATCATTTTTTTTCTTTTCAGCTTGTGTATCTAGATTCTACCAATTTTGAGAAGTTTCATGTTGTTCGTTTGCGTCCGGCTATCTTAAATTGGTCGACAACCTTAATGAGACAACGCATGGAGCTAGAACTTGCGGAAAAGAAGATGGGGCATTTAGAATTGAATGCTGAGTGGACTGAGGTGGAGGCTAAAGAGTCAGAAGGCTTTATTGATGCTGGTTTGTCTGAATCTTTTGACAAAGAGGTTTATTAATACATTTATAATTGTTCATTTGAATGCATTAAAAAAGAAATCACATGTCATTAGTCAGAATCACATGTGATTTTATAAATCACATGTGATTCTATATAAAATCACATATGATTAACTTCAATATTACGTTTCATTGACATCATTATTAAACACAGGTTTTGTTTAACAAACTTGATGAAAAGCTTTCCTTGATATATTCTGAAAGACGTGCTCTTGAAGCTGATATGGTAAAAGCATATTTAAAGTATGCTGATGATGAAAAATTCATTGAACTTAATGAGAAATATTGTGACCTATTCAAGAAACCTGTTTCTTTCGGCAACAATGAAAGTGAGGATAATGATGGTTCAGGTGCTGATAATGATGGTGTAAGTGATGACGAAAATGATAATACTGGAAATCGTAATGATGGCAATGTAGATGATATTGGTGATTTTAGGAAAATTAGTTTAGATGATTTTGAAAAAGATCCATCTCAGGGTGAGGAAGCGAATTCTCAGGTTGAGAAGGAAGCTGTTGTTCAAAAGGAAACAGTCATTCCTGCTGATAGTGAGAAGCCAGATGAAAATGTGGCGGGTGTTGAAGATGAAAAGTTAGAGATCACCGGTACGCCTGCGAGTTATAGTCAGTTGCTAGACAAGAATGCTGATTTGGTGAATGAGGTGATTGATTGTATTGTAGATGAATACCTATATGTAAACTTTGATTATTTTGTCTTTTTAATTTTCTTATTTCTTTTCTATTTAAATTATGTTGTTTTGTATCAGGGTGAAGCGGTTGATGAAGAGATGAATCTGAATATGGTCGTTCCGAATCAAGGTCCGTCTACTCCTGAGAGAGTGGCTACTTGTGCATCGAACATTAGTCCTGAGGTTGTTTTTCCTGAAAAACGAGCTGTGAAACCGTCTCCGTTCCTCTGCTCCCCATACATGAATAAGAAGACCAAAGTTGTACCATTCATCATAATGGTGGAATTTATGGTCGGAAACAACTTGTTTTCTATGCAGGGTGACAAGATGTAAGTTTATCTGTTTATTATTTTAGTTAAATTTTTTTGATAATCACATTTGATTCACTTTGAGCTTATGTCACATGTTCTTGTAATTTTGAGTTTAGTTTACCCATATCACATGTTATTTTACCCAGATCACATGTGATTTTACCCAGATCACATGTGATTTTACACAGATCACATGTGATTTTACCCAGATCACATGTGATTTTAGCTAATCACATGTGTTTTTTTGTTCATACAGTGAAACTGATTTTGAAACTCATTCTGGATACAAAGTTTCATCAGTTCGTTTAAGTATGGAAACTTTAACTCCTGGTTTGTAGGTTGATGTCAATGTCGTTGATTGTTGGGGTGCTGTTCTTAACCATGAATAGAGTTTCAAGGAAGTTGGATCCCCGTCAAGGCATTTCTTTCTGACTAGTTGTATTGTAAGTGTTTTTGTTATTTTTTATGAATTTTATTGTATAATTATATATTTTTGATTATACATTTTATGTTTGTTATTTTCTACAGACAAAGCAAATGATTGATGGTAGTTTGAATTCTGATGAGCAATGGAAAAGTTTTGAAGAACAAGTTTTGGGTCATTTTGAAGATAATGTTAATATAAATAAGCCGTAAAAAGGTTTATTTATATTTTACGATCTTCTAAAGTTTTGTCGATAACAAACGTAAAATCATTTTAACGAAACAAATAAAATACGTAATTAGTTTGAGCCAATAGTTTAATAACACACTTATGTTTTCATATAAAACACTAAACAAGCAATAGTGTTTTCATGGTATACTAATGCATATGTACAACAACTAGTGTTTACATGATGGGTAGATATATACATACTTAGTATGTATTATAATGAGTAATAAAATGGGTAGAAGTATAAGTATTTGACCCATTGACTAAATACATTGAATATAGTTGGGTAAAACCCAAAGTCTATAACCCATGCCCATGGAGCATGATCCATAACCCATGACCCATTGCATGACATCATTCATAAGTCATAATGGATATTATCCATGACCCATGGAGCTAACCCATGACCCATTGACTATATGCATTGCATCTTCTAGATACATTGTATATATTTGGATACCTATGGATCAGAGCCTACAACCCAAGATCCATGATCCATGACCCACAACCCATTTAGGGGGAGCGTCCCACGGATCCCTAGGATTACACTAGACGGATCCCTCAAGCAAGGGATCCGTGGGATCTGTGGAACAGTAGCATGTTTTTGTCTATAAATAGTGAGCCATTTCTTCATTGTAACCACCCCCTTTCACACACATTCTCTCCTAGTATTGTAAACTTTCTAACCTCAGATCCAAAGGATCTTTCTATGTAGTTTTGTGTTTGTGTGATTCTCTAGGTTCCTCTTAAAGGCGAGATCACCACCTCTTGAAGTCGAGCAAGCTCAAGTCCATGGGTTGCCAAGCTTCGTCATCATCAATACTACTGATGTTATCTTATTGATAGTTCTTTCTTCTCTCATTAGAAGTGTTGTGTCGAAGACATAGGTGAAAGGTGTCTAAAGGATCAAGTCGAAGGCATTAGTGAAGGGTGCCTAGAAGTCACGTCAAAGGCATTAGTGAAAGGTGCCTAGGGTGTACATTCGATATGGTGTGTCGATGTACAAGATAGATTAGTATTGGGTCAAAGGATATTGATATCCTTGTTGATGTTGTCATAAGGAGTGGATCTCCTTTGGGATAGATGTCGTGTAGTGTTGGGTAGTAGTTCCTCCTTTGTAATGGAAATCGGTATCTAGCCTTGTACCGGATAAAGTGTAGGCGACGTTGTGATAGGTTTGGTTCTACCTCGTAGAAGAACCCGGTGTCTAGCCTTGTACCGGATAAAGAGTAGGCGACGTTGTGAAGGCTTCTCCGCCACAAGGAGTTTGTGTTGTGTAGTGATTACGAACTCTTGAGTAGGTGACTCGGGGAGTGGAGTAGGGCAAGGAAGGTGTCCTTGTAGCCGAACCACTATAAATACTCGCGTTGTGGTTTTGTGCTTCGTACTCTTTATCTTTGCTTTATTTATTTATATGCTTATCTATCAACATCCAACACACAAATTTAAATAGATTGACATAAGTCGATCTAAATAGTTTAAAATGAAGATTTTAATCGGTAAAACTATTCAACCCCCCCTTATAGTTTTCTACAATTGGTATCAAAGCTTCGTTACCAAGTTTCTTAAGAGTATATTTTACTTTTAAAACTTGATACGATCCGTGTATGATTGAAAACTACAAGGAAGGAAATTTCTTAAAAACAAAAGGTCACGTTTTAAAATCATCATATTTTGTAATGTTGGATAATGATAAATCTTTCTAATATTTTCCTTGTTGAGAATTCTCCATACTAGGATTTGGGCATCCTAAGAAGATCATGAAGAATTTCTCTCTAATACTTCTTTTCTCAAAAAGAATATATAGCAAATGTATGATCTTTAATAAATTACTGACAAATAAATTATTTTTCGTATATTTTCTAGATGAATTAATAATTTCATTTTGTATAACCATGATTAAGTTTAGTAGTCTCATTACGCTTTCTTAAAAATCACTAAAGTGGTTATCTATATTGAACTCATCATCAAGAATAGTATTCTTCGTTGATCTATATAGACAAAACTACAAATTAGTGATAGTGATATCTTGGCGATTCGAGAGCCTTGATCATCACTCCTCACATAAGGTTATTGACATTTCTTCTGTGTCAATAAGTATCCATGTGAGACTCCTCAAATTATGATAAAATAGGATTTTATCATAATCTTTAAAACTTCCCAAAGAATTATGATTTATTCATAAAAAGGGAACCTCGTCAAATAGGACTAGTAAAACACGTCAAAACCCCAAACCATTAGTTATAGAGCATAAACATCAACCCTAGCCAAGTATTAGAACTCCCAAACCAAAATTATCAAAGATCACTTAGGCTGTCAATCTGCTGATATGCCGGATCCCTGTGCTTAAACTAGCCGGATCCCTCATACAAGGGATCCGTAGGATCCGTGCAACAGAAGATAGAATAAGAAAGAAATGATCACTGTGGAAGTTCCACTCTTCACTTTACTCTCTCAAAACTCACGAACATAAAACCCAATTTACTGTTCACAGGAGTTAATTCATCATCTTCTCTAAGGAAACAATCACTTTTGTAAGTATAATCTTCACTAAATTGTTATTTCCATTCTTCGATTCATAGGAGTACAATTTTCATCTTTAGAAATTGAGCTCAAATGGATTTGTCACCATTTGTTACCACATTATTTTCTAAGATAAACTAAATCAAAGAATCAACATTGTTAATACAAATTAAACTCATTTTTCGAATTCATTTAAGATGTATTGAGCAAAATTGTGATGAATCCCATTAGGTTACTATTCACACAATTAACACCACATTGTGGTTTTGATGTTTAGGACCAATCATGCCTGGCAATAGACAACAAGATTACCAAGACACCGCTCACTACATTCCCATGTATCATCGTAAGGATGGCTTAAGCCCGGATGATCGAAAAGCCTTCAAGATGTTGGAAAAGAGATTATTCCACGAAGGACGAGTAGTTGAACCCTCATTCATCAACAACACCTACATTCCCCAAGTCTTTGGGGCTATCAACTTCCATTGCCTCTTGAACATTAATGAGCAAATTTGTTCGGTGTTTGTGCTAGAGTTTTACAAGACCATGAGAATCATTCGAAATGAAGATGGAACCATTTCGATAGCCTTCATCATCAATGAGCGCGAGTTCACCTTCACTCTTGTAGAGTTTGCTAGGATACTCCGTATCCCATGTCAAGGAGTATGTATGTACTCAAATGAATGGTCGTTGGCGGAGCTTCATGACATGGTGGATCATCACGAGGTATACTTCACAGCCATCCCGGAAGCAACTACGGTAAGGGATACCGTCTTCATGGAAAGAGCCTCTCCATCAAGAGTCACGAGAAACTCCAAGGTGATCTATAAAGATCCGTTTCAAATGGAGCTTTCGGAAATGTTCCCATTATACAAGAAATGGGAACTCGTGCTAAGGGAGAACGTACTTTGCTTGGGAGGAAATAAGGATCATCAGAATGCTTGCCTAAGCTTCATGATCTATTGCCTTGTAACCGGCACTCACTTCAACCTCGCCTATTACATGGTAAAAAGAATGGAAAGTGTAAAAAGTATGGACAAGATGGTAGTCCCTTATGCCATGCTCTTGACTCGCCTAGCAAACTTCGTCTTTGCTCTAGAGGATTCTCCTTACTCCTATGACCACACCTTTTGTAACAAGGTTATGGTACCCTTATCCGATGGAAAGACCACAAGGATTATGATTGATGGCAAGAGACCTCACCCACCAACAGATTCATTGGATGAAAGAGAAAGAGAAGGAGAAGGAAGCAACCCCCTTGGCAACGTCCATCTCGACCCCTTAGCATACATTAACCAACTGCCGGATGTCCCAAGCCCTTCACAAGAGTTCCAACAAACAATGGGAATATTCAAGTGTTTTTCTAACTTCCTCATGAAGAAGAAGAAGTGGGGATGGAGGGGTTAAGAGTGAAGAGTGGAGGCGATAGAGATGGAGATGAAGATGGAGGTGGAGTAGGAGGATGAATGGAAGGAAGGTAAGGTCTTAGACCTTAATTTGTGAACAATTTATGAACAATGGTCTGGAAACAATCTAAAAAATATTTATGTAGTTTAGGACGTAGCTCGTAGAAGATGGCATAACTTAGACTAAAACATTCTAACTTAGGAACCGGGAAAATGAGAATTTTACGACAACTTGATCTCATTCAAGTAGTCGGTCCCACTCATTTTGCTTACATTCTAGTCGTCATTACTTACTATACGTTATATTTGTTGCTCGCATATGTTTATTGAATGTAGAAATGATTAGGATGAGTATTTGCTTAAAAGTGCAAAAACTGCACATTTGCTGAGAGGCTACTGGTCAGCAGTAGCCGGATCCCTGAGCTATAACTAGCCGGATCCCTCAGATGAGGGAACCGTGGGATCCGGGCAAACAGAAATGCAGTTGCAGACCTTTATACATCAAACCATTCCCCTAGACCACATCATACTAGCTAAACATGATTCTTTAGGTTCATTTATGTCCTTCTCAAGCTCTGTAGGTCTTACACTCACTCATAGCTAACTTAGGATCACATTCAAGGTACTTTTGATTTATCAAATCATCTAAACTCACCATATTTCCGCTCCAATGCTCACACATTGTTCCTCACATCTCACAACACGTAGTTTGATATTTCTCTCAATTTTAGCAAATTGATTTTAGTCATCCTTACTCAAAATAGGCTTAAAAACTAGTTTTCATTTCTTTTTATTTTTTAGGAATTTTCCAAAATTTCTCTTAAGCCACCATCTGATCTCTAGGATTAATTGTCCTCATTTGTCATCCTCAAATCAATAGTATCATCCTTAAATAATTAATTACACCCTCAAAAAGTCCACTTTCCTACCAAAAACCATCATTAGGTATACCCACTCCTTGTAGTTGGACATTTAAAGTCGCGTACCATTTAAGACACCAGAGAGAAGTTAAACCCTTAAGATTTGTAGGTACTAGACCTTAAAGGAGCATAATCACTTCACCACTATGTTGTCTGACAGACGGATCCCTGGTTTATAACTAGACGGATCCCTAGTGAGAGGGAACTGTGGGATCCGTGTCTACAGAACAGCTTGTGACCAGCTTTTCTTCCAAATTCAAACCCTCTTTGGTAATCTAAACACTTTTTCTTACCATTTAATGACTCCCTAGAGTAGAACAACACCATAGTTGACCTTGGTGCATGCCAAATTTCTTAGTGGTCAAGAATTTAATTCATTAACTCAACTTCATCCTTTACAAACCAAGCAATCTTAGGAGATTAAGCCACTATTCATACCACAAATCAGTAGTTAAGACTTCTACTACACCCTCTCCTTCACTATGACTAAAGCATCTAGCAAGAACTCTTCAACCAATGGTTCATCCAAAAATAATGCTCACATGGTCCATGAGATATCATCCACCGACTCATCACCCGTAAGAAGTCCAAATTCTAGAATCCCCCCTCAACAAACTCAATCAACAATAGCTAAAAGAACCGCTAGAATTAACATTCGACCTTTATCAAGTACTAAACCAAACACACCTAGCTCTAGTAAAACACCCAAGCCTTCATTTATAGAACCTAGACTACATTCCTTTACCGAACCTCTTTCCCATCCAAATATCTACTCATTAGAAGTCTCACCACCAAGGGATTCCCATTCACCAACCTTCTCGCTAAATAGGGAACCACCTTCATCACCAAATGGTCCATCTTTGGAGACAAGGAATCACCAAAGATCTAACCATATAGAGGACTTTCCATTACCACCACCAGCTCATGCATCATCACCCTTATTTTTAGTGGAACCACATCCTACGTTGCTCAACACACCTCCACCATCTTTTGTGGAACCTCCTCAAAACATCCCACCTCCTCCGGTTTCTAGTCATGACAATAATTGCTCTAACTGTCAAATCACCCAAGAACTTGTTCAAGAAGTACGAAATGAGTTGCATTTCATGTTTAATCATCTCCTTGAACGATTGGACCAAATCAACAAGTCTACTCATCCTTAGATTCAAGCACATTGATGCTTTTTAGGTTTCCATCACTTCTTAGAATTAGTAGAAAATGTATTACATGTTTGAATCATTCTCTTAGTTTTAGAGATATGTAGATCATTTCTCATAATTTTATTGAATGAAATTACATGTTATATGCCATATTGTCTTGAGAATATGTTTGGTGCCTTAATACATATCTCATTCTGATGTTAACATCACATTTTTCATCACCATTGTTGTCTTAAGCTTACAGACTGACGAATCCCTCAAAAGGAGGAACCGTGGGATCCGTGCAACAGAAGACTTGTTTATTACTAACTTGAGTCTTATTTGCAGGAAATTATGCATTATATACTTGTTTTCTAACCTTTGTTTTGTAGATTTTCAATATACACGTGAAGACTTTGACACCCTTAGCTAGGGGGAGTTTCTTGTCAAAGCAAAACATTGCAAAATCATTTGCAATACTTTCAAATTAGTTTACATTACTTGACATCCTCCTCACAAAGGAGCACTCGTCAAGGGGGAGCATGTTCCTCAAAAAAAGGAAGAAACCATTTTGCAAACATAATTGCAATACACTCGCTTAGTATTCCTACTTACTTGACGCCCTCACAAAGGGATGGAATCATCAAGGGGGAGCTAAGACGAGAATACTTCTCTTCCCTTACTCTCTATTTTTCATATTTTTTTCCTTTTCACATGTTTTTCTTAAAACAATGTGTTAGTTTCTTTACGACGCTCTTTTTGTTTCGACAAGAAGGGGGAGAAGAGAGTAAAAACTCCAATTCAAACTTTCGAGTTTTAGTTTTTCCATAAAATAATCTTATTTTCTGTCATCAACAAAAAGGGGAGATTGTTAATATAAATAAGCCGTAAAAAGGTTTATTTATATTTTACGATCTTCTAAAGTTTTGTCGATAACAAACGTAAAATCATTTTAACGAAACAAATAAAATACGTAATTAGTTTGAGCCAATAGTTTAATAACACACTTATGTTTTCATATAAAACGCTAAACAAGCAATAGTGTTTTCATGGTATAGTAATGCATATGCACAACAACTAGTGTTTACATAATAGGTAGATATATACATACTTAGTATGTATTATAATGGGTAACAGAATGGGTAGAAGTATAAGTGTTTGACCCATTGACTAAATACATTGAATGTAGTTGGGTAAAATCCAAAGTCAATAACCCAAACCCATGGAGCATGATCCATAACCCATGACCTATTGCATGACATCATGCATAATTCATAATGGATATTATCCATGACCCATGGAGCTAACCCATGACCCATTGACTAGATGCATTGCATCTTCTAGATACATTGTATCTATTTGGATACCTATGGATCAAAGCCTACAACCCAAGATCCATGATCCATGACCCACAACCCATTTAGGGGGAGCGTCCCACGGATCCCTAGGATTACACTAGACAGATCCCTCAAGCAAGGGATCCGTGGAACAGTAGCATATTTTTGTCTATAAATAGTGAGCCATTTCTTCATTATAACCACCCCCTTTCACACACATTCTCTCCTAGTGTTGTAAACTTTCTAACCTCATATCCAAAGGATCTTTCTATGTAGTTTTGTGTTTGTTCGATTCTCTAGGTTCCTCTTAAAGGCGAGATCACCACCTCTTGAAGTCGAGCAAGCTCAAGTCCATGGGTTTCCAAGCTTCGTCATCATCAAGACTACTGATGTTATCTTGTTCATAGTTCTTTCTTCTATCATTAGAAGTGTTATGTCAAAGACATAGGTGAAAGGTGTCTAAAGGATCAAGTCGAAGGCATTAGTGAAGGGTTCCTAGAAGTTGTGTCAAAGGCATTAGTGAATGGTGCCTAGGGTGTACATTCGATATGGTGTGTCGATGTACAAGATAGATTAGTATTGGGTCAAAGGATATTGATATCCTTGTTGATGTTGTCATAAGGAGTGGATCTCCTTTGGGATAGATGTCGTGTAGTGTTGGGTAGTAGTTCCTCCTTTGTAATGGAACTCGATATCTAGCCTTGTACCGGATAAAGTGTTGGCGACGTTGTGATAGGTTTGGTTCTACCTCGTGGAAGAACCCGGTGTCTAGCCTTGTACCGGATAAAGAGTAGGCGACGTTGTGAAGGCTTCTCCGCCACAAGGAGTTTGTGTTGTGTAGTGATTACGAACTATCGAGTGGGTGACTCGGGGAGTGGAGTAGGGCAAGGAAGGTGTCCTTGTAGCCGAACCGCTATAAATACTCGCGTTGTGGTTTTGTGCTTCTTACTCTTTATCTTTGCTTTATTTATTTATATGCTTATCTATCAACATCCAACACACACATTTAAATAGATTGACATAAGTCGATCTAAATAGTTAAAAAAGAAGATTTTAATCGGTGAAACTATTCAACCCCCCTTTTAGTTTTCCACAGATAATCTGCTAGCATTAGCCTAAAAGACGTTGATTTGGTAGTGTCATTATTTTTTTAGAATTATAATTGTTAAATTCATTGTTTCTCCATTTTTATTAAGTATACTTTTTTTTTTCTTTTTTTTTGTTAAATCGGGCATTTTTTCCAATTTGCAATGGTGGGCATTTCTATGTTGTTGTCTTCAGCCTTTCTAAAACAATCACGATGACAATTCTTGATAACATTGACAGTGGGGAATCTTATGATAAAAATTATAAAGGAGGATGTGATGTTCTTGTAAGTTTGAGTTTATTTTACCGAGATCACATTTGATTTTACACAAATCACATGTGATTTTACCCGGATCACACGTGATTTTTACCCATATCTCATGTGATTTTTATTCAATTAACATGTTCATTTATTTATTTTTTTTTTGTAGAAAAAAATGTTTTCCCGTAATCTACAGTTGTATGGCAACAAAAAGTATGCTAGCATCATTAAATTGAAGCCTAAGATCCCAAAGCTGAAATGGAGGACAAAGTCAAATTACCGTGATTGTGGTATTTTCGCCATGTTTCATATGGAAAACTATATGGGTGAAGCTCCTACAAAGTGGGATTGTGGCCTTGTTCCTGAATCAAAGATACTGTTCGACATGTTGAGGAGGCTGAGGTTCAAGTATTCTACCAATATGCTGTTACATGAGCTTAACGTGTATCGGGAGAGGATGCTTAGGGAGGAAAAGGAGTTTGACAAAATTGATTCTGGAACAAAGTTCATAACAATTGTGGAAGCATATAAGAACAAGAAAAAACGTGAAGACGTTGAAGACATGCGCATGATACAACAGTGAGTATTATCGTCCAGACTTGAAGAATTGTCTTTTGTGCATTTTGTGAAGGTGTATAAAACATTTCTAGATCAGTAGTTTTAGTTTTATTTTAAGTATGTGAAGTTTAGTAATTTCTAGGGTTTAAACGCTAAGTATGTGAAGTATAGTAATTTCCAGGGTTTGAACACTGGTCAAACTGATGGTAGAATAGTTGTTTTAACATAGCAGGGTTTATTTTTTTGTTTTTTGGGAAGTCAATACTGGTAATTTGGTCCTGTTTTTGTTATAACTGATTTTAACAAGTAGTTCTTTCTTTTTAGTTTCTCTCTAGTGCCTTATTATTTATTATTTTTGTGCATATACTTATTGAGGAATGAAACATCAATCACATGTGATTTTGTATACAATGACATGTGATTTCATACTTTAATCATGTGATTTCAACACAAAATCATATGTGATTTTTACATTATTTCATATTTTAATTTACCTAAATAAAAAGTAACAATAATTCAATGTATTCAACAATCTTTTTGTAAATATTCCATAAGTAAACAAGACTTCCATAAGAAAAGTAAACAATAATTCAATGTATTCTAGATTTGTAAAAATTCTAACGAGAATCATTATATTTTTTGAAGTAAAAATGCTCAACCATCAACCTCAACACAGATGTTGAATACATCTGCTTGACCCAGAGATGTTGGCTCACTTGGCCCAGACCCGCCAACCTCAACACTAATGCCTGACACATTAGGGTTAACCACATCCGCTTGACGAGCCACACCATTCACTTGACCGGCCTGACCCACCACCGACCCTGACCCACTTGGCTCATAGACACCAACCTCAACACCAACACCTGACCCACTAGGGTTAGCCACACCGGATTGGAGACGGTTATGTGGCGCCTTTCGCCTTGCTTTAGGGTTCAATGGACAAGTTATTTTTGTATGTGAGTTGGTCGGTCTTCTATCCACATCGTCCACAAGGCTTCATTTGTTTCTTTTTAATTTGAAGTGCTTTTTCTCTTTCACTCTTTCGCCTTTTATTGCGTTCTGCTTCTGAAATATTCCCTTTGTTACTTGCTTTTGTTGGATTATTAACTGTTTTTTTCTCAGGTTTAGAAATATCAAAATGTCCACCAATCACATCTGCCGTTTTTCCCGAAGGAGCATTTGGCACCTCATCCTCTACTTCTTTCTTCAATTTCTTCATCTTTTCAACAAATTCACCCATCTTTCCTACGTCATTGCCCAACCAAAATAAACAAGCATCTAATAGACAATTTGCTTCATTTGTAAGTCTTTCAACTTCTACATTTTTTCCCCATATCTGCTTCTTTTTCTTCTCAAGTCAGGTGGAATTATATCCCTTGTCCACCGCCTCAAAATATATTGATTTGGAATGACATCAATATCACGATTCTTGAAGACATAAAATATGTGTCGGCATAGGAAACCGTATCGAGCAAAATGTCTGCAAGAACATACAACTGACCCATCTTCTATAGTACGAAGTACCTTTCCAAATCAAAATAATACAATAATTATATCCTGTAAATGTTATTTATATGAGATCACATGTGATTGATATTCATATCACATGTGATTCAACAAGAATTACACGTGATTCAACAAGAATCACATTTTATTCATCAAGAATCAGATGTGATTCTTTGTAAGAGATCACATGTGAGTTCTAAGAATCACATGTGATCCTCGTAAAAGAAACATATATTTTTAGAATTCCAGATAACATACCTTATAGTCTACAACTGTTTGTGCTTCTGTTTTGCTTTCGTCATCAATTTCCTTGTTAAGTGTTCTATAAGGCATTGCATTTTTGTCTCTAACCATGACAATCTCACAACCTTCATCTATTTTCAAATTATATATACTACAAGTCCAGCATGCTTCATTTATTTCCTTTTGAACAAGCAGAAATATTGTCCTAGTATACACTTTTGCTGCATGCCGCTCAAATTTTAACCTTGTTTCACACTTTGGGGCTGCGTCTAGAGTTTTAAAGTCTAAATGTTTCTGCCTATAACGTTGCCTTTCCATTGTTGCTTCATAGGACATCATAAAACTAACTAGCGTTGCTCCTGGGCTTGTGAAACTTTTCAAGAACGAGTTTTCTCTCTCAGACCTTGATGTGGTTCTCATCAATCCAAATAATGGAGAGTCTATAAAATAAGATGGAATCCACATTTTTCTAAGGTTAAACATATTTTTCATCCATTTGAGGTTTCTCAAACCAAAATCTTCAATCAACTTGGCCCATTTCTCTTCAAATTCCAAAGGTTCCATGAACATATTCTAAATAATCTTCTTAAAATGCTTCTTGAAATCAGTTTCTTTGTATATTGCTTTACAAATCTGTTTTATTGATAAATAGAGTTTTAGTGCCTTATTTTTCAGCATAAATCACATTATATATTCACATGAATCACATGTGATTCATATGATTTTATAAATAAATCACATGTGATTGTCATGTGATAATCATGTGATCCACATTTAAAGTGAATAAGAAAACATATTGTTTAGAGAATATATTTACCTTTGGTGGAATTTTTTGGTCAATATGCCACATGCAAAGTCTGTATTTTGAGTTAGTGAAAACGGCTTCAATAGCTTTCTTTATTGCTCCATCTTGATCTGTTACAACTATGGTCGGTTCTTTCTTGAATGCAGTCATAAATGCGTTTAGTAGCCACGTGTATGATTCAATATCTTCTTTTAAAAGCATTTTGGAACCAAAGGTGACACACCTTTTGTGATTATCTACGCCAGTGAATGGTACAAACACCATGTGGTACCTAAGAACATTAACATATATTTACTGTAATGCAGAAGTTATTCACATGTGATTCCTATTATGATCACATGTGATTCCTAGTATGATCACATGTAATACATCTAAATCACATGTGATTTTTGTTATAAATGAAAACATATAAAAAAAATACTTACTTGTTACTCCTAAAGGTTGCATAAAAAGATACTATGTCTCCAAACTCTTTGTAGTTGTATTTTCCAACTTCGTCGGCCCAAAACATTGCCACTAACTCACTGTTTTCTACCTTATATTGAAATGTAAAGTTTGGCACATACATCTTTCTATTTTCCATTTTGTTTATAAGCATTTCTGCATCACTTTCCCCTATGAAAGCATTTATATCCCTTTGGTGATTCTTAAAATCATAAGATGTCCCATGAACGTATTCATACCCACCTTTCAAATTGGTTAAAAAGTTTGTGCCCGTGTTGCACCAATCTTGTTGCCCGTGTTGCACCAATCTTGTTTGTTGCTGCTTTGACAATAAACATTTTGTCTGCTTGAGTCATTCTTCTTTGTTTTTTTGTTAAATGTTTGTACTCTTTTGGTATTAGCACATGGTTTTGTTTAGCAATAAATTGAATTAACTTGTATCTTCCAGAAACTTGGTCCAATTCTAACCTTATACGAGCTTTACAACCTGTTATATGCAGAGTTGTATTTCTCTTTTGTTTGTCACTGTTTTTAGGATCCAAAGTGTCGATATTAATACGTCTTAAGTTACCTTCTTTGTTACACATGATGTATTTTTGTTGTACCATTCCAGATTTTGTAAATCGTTGCCCTGGATTTTTAATTTGAAAACCTCCTTCTTCAAAGATAAGTACTATACATCTATATAGCTTCCTCTAAAGTATCATATATAGCTTCCTCTAAAGTATCCCTTGCGTAAGCACATAAGCTTTTGGACTAGTTTTACGCGTAGAATTTTCGTACGCCTAAGACTTGCCTTACGCTTAAGCTTACGCCTACGCCTAAAGCTCCTTTTTACGCATAAATTCACATGTTTACGCTTATGCCAACTATTCACCTTGTTTTGATATGTTACGCGTAGACAAACTTGTAACTTGTTACACTTAAGTTACAAAACCAAAAGTTACCAATAAGCTCTCAAATGTTAAAATTTTGTATGTATAAGTGAAATTTGGACATTAAAACTTCAATATTAACATATTCACGTAGCTTATCACATCAACTTCAAAAAATTGGACTAAAAGGGACTTTGGACTTGTAACATTCATAAATATGATAACTTCAATCAAGTAATTGGACAATAAATCAAACTAAGACTAACACAATGTGTTTCAATATGTTGGTTCTTTTGTCTAAATATCTTTCAGATCACGAAACAGCTGCCAATCAAGAGAACCTCAATGCCCCCAATGAACTCACTATGGCTAATATCTTCCCTGCTGGCTATGACAAAATCATTGGAAAGAATAATCTTCGTGTCAACTTCAACAACTTCACGTGTTCTGAATCCTCATGCAGCGTTGCTGTTGACATTCTCAAGGATCACCCTTTCCACCTCATGCTTACCAACTCTGCCACCGTACCCGATATCTACATTCATCAGTTTTGGCATACTATGGACAAAATTGACGATCAAGATGCGGTTAAAGTGACTCTTGGCACTAAGGAAGTCACGGTCACTGTGGCGGATCTTCGTGTCATTCTTCTTCTTCCGGTCATTCCTTCTAATGAATACGTCCCGATTCCAAATGAAGAGGAAGTATTGGATTTCTTGATTAACATTGGATATGACAAAGCTTCTGGCATCATCTCCAAGCATTCCAGAGTTGATCTCAAAAATATTCCACAACCCTGGAGGACCATATATATCATGATCGCCAAATTAGTCCCAGGTAGAGATAGTGGTCATGAACACCCGAAGCTTATGCATCTTCAGACTTTCTGGGGAATGTGTTAGGATCGTATATTTATGTTGTTTAGATGATTCGGGTGGTCTAGGATTATGATGATACAAGAAAGCCATTTTAGAGAGATGAAGAGAGTAGAGAGAATGTTCTTGAAAGAGAGTTGTAAAACAACAAATACAAGGTTAGATTCCAAGAAGCAACACCCTTCCCTTAGTGGGAAGGGTATTTATAGTTACAAACTAAACGCCATCCTGACGGGCTGTGGATCAGGCATACAATGGGTAAAGACCCGTCCTTCCTCCATGGTGATACACTAAACTAATAACTAAGCTATCAACTAACTAATTGACTACTTAATAATGTAAATAACGATATGTATACGAGCTAACTTATGCTAGATTGTATTTGGGGTGATCGACACTTCACTATGGAATTTCCAATTCCTAACAATCTCCCCTTAAGGGAGGTCACCCCATGTTTTACATTTCGAATCCTAGCATTCTATTTAATCTTCAGTCTTGAGCTCGTAGACTTAAATTCTTCAACATATGCATCTTTGTGCTTTAGCAGTGATTCTTCAAAGTCCGATTACTTTGTACTTTAAGTGGAGGTCTTTGATCTGATCCACATCTTGATGATCTTTGAGCTTTCTTTGAGATCATCAGCCACAGTAAATCTTTGGATCACCCTTTTTTTGTGTGGCCATTATGTGATGTTGTGACTTTTGGACCGACATGCTCACACTTTCTGGATCATGACATCTTTCCATCAGAGTAGTGGAAGCTTTACTGGTTCATGATATTTGCAGCAGCGTAGCAGAAGCATAGTATAAAAATATCAGAGCCAATTAAGTGTGGATGCTGTGAGCATGCGGCTTTGGATTGACTTCTCAATTCTAATCAGCTACAACCGTCCAAATGTACCTGTAACATATTGGATTTCACAAACACATCAAACCATGATTATAATAAGGCGTACACTATAGGTTTTTAGAGAGAGAAAGTTAAGAGGTGTGGGAACTTAGTGAGAGAAAGTAAAATCTTATTATGAGCTCCAACCCTCTACCTTGGGAGGTAGGGGTATTTATAGTATCATACATGAAACGCCACCAACGGGCTGTGGATCAGGCATACAGTGGGTAAAGACCCGTCCGTCCTCCACGGTGTTACTAAACTAAATACTAACTAACATTAAATAACTACGACTACGAACTTTCTAACGATTACATATGCTTGAGGTGACCGACACTTTAATATCTGGATTTACTAAATCCTAACAATCTCCCCCTAAGGGAGGTCACCTCAAATTACATTGAATACAAACAGATATTACATTAAGATTGTTCTTGGATTCTTGTTAAAGTTCTTTGCTCTGTAGCCTGTAGTCTTTGATTCTTCATGTTTTGCATGTTTGGTTAATCCGAGTGGAGGTCTTTAACTGATCCACGTGATAATGAGTTTTGAACCTGCTTTGAGATCATCAGCTACCATAAATCTCTGACTCTTCCATTGTAGTGTTGACATTATGTGAAGTTGGGACGTTGGACCGAGATGCTCACATTTTGGATCATGATTTCTTCTTATCAGAGTAGCGGAAGCCTTTTAGTTGATTCATGATATTTGCAACAGCGTAGCAGAAGCATGGAGTGATAATATCAGATTTGTTGATGCACTTATCATGATTTCTTTAGAAATGGATGTGTTGTGTGAGCATGCGGCTATGGATTGACCTCTCCATTCTGATCAGCTGCAAACGTCGAGTGTACCTGCATACAACAGTTAGCAATAAAGCGCAAGAAAGTGTCTTTGATCACTTTCGTTGAATTGAGGTACACGGCCCACGGTTCCCCGTTGATCAGTACAAGTACTGCCTGTGATCAGGTATAATTCCAAAGAATCTCCTTGACAGGGTTTCGCAGCTGCTCTAGCTGTTCTCAAACCGGAACGTCCCAAAGAAGACAACACGGATTGAGTGAACCAACAAATTTGAGATTCACTGATTGATGAAAAGAGATTTGAAAAACAATCGTGTACTGCTCAATAAAATGTTTTTGCAATACAATGAAGGTTTTAAGGAAAATCAGTTATCAATCATAAACACCTTTTATTTTTGAAATATTAATACACAGTCGATGTGCTAGAGAAAAGAATTTTAAGCACAACGACCGGTTTTTCAAAGATATCCGTCAATCCATAACCTGAACCAGGATTGATTCATAATTTTGAATCGCCCCATTGTTTCTGTTCAGTTGTCACATGGTTGATCTATTGGAAAGATCTCACATGCCACCTAGGGGAATACTATGCTTATCGCTTAAGACTCTGTGCTTAGTGATCATGTGAGCAGTCTGAATGGTATTCCCTTGTACGTACAACTTATTTTCAAGCTTGTTTTTCAAAGTTTTTAGATTGGAAAAGTCATTCAAAAGTTTTGATTCTTTAGCATTAAATTCTTGTTTAAGCACTTTAACATTATCTTGAGTTCTTGCTTTTGCTTAACAGTTTTAGAAAGCTTTTCTTGTAAGGAATTTAACTCTTGTTTTAACACTTCTTTTCTAAAATTACCTTTTCTAATAATTGTACGCATTTGGTCATCCATTTCCCGCTCACGGGTAGTTAACTCAAACTTAGCACGTTGTTCATAAATAGCAACTTGTTCTTTATAGGCATTCAGTTCAGAGATAATAGAATCATCAGGGGCACATGCAGTGTATTCATCAAAAACATTGTCATCATTGACTGCAGAAGATGCATCACTTGGTACAATTTCACTTTCACTTTGTATCACATATTGATCATATGGGACAATATCACTATTATCCACATTATCAATATCTGATTCATAAGTTTCATCAACTTCATCGTATAGTTTTAATACCTCTGAAATGATTGAATCTTTGGATGGACCAGCCTGTTGTGGTGACGAGACCTTTGGAGAGACCATTGGTGAAATGCAAGCCATGAAGATTGTCCGGCAAGAGGTTTATCATCGACATCGAGTCAAATGCATCACACTTGAAAGGCATTTTGATGATTGTAACCTATTTCCTGAATTGGCTGCTCATCCACATTAGCATCATAGGTTTTGGCATTTCCCTCAGCAAGAAACAACAAATGTTCTTCATTCAAAACCGCTCCACTGTCCTGAGCTTAAACCAGCAGCATCTTGTCCCTGAAATACTCTGCATTTTGAGGGCGTTTTGGAGACATGCAGTTCCTTGCAATATGTCCTTCACCTCCACAGTTGTAGCACTTGAATGGCTTTCCTTGATTTGCATTCCTTCCACGGTTTTGATTAGCCACATACCCTCCACCTACTCCACCCTTTCCTTGTTCATACTGTCTTCCTTGCACTGGTTGCACCATGATCTTACCATCTCTGATAATAGCATGATTGTGTAGATTGAATGCAGTTCTGATATCATTGTTAGTGTGTGGAGTGAGGTTCAGATTTTGTTTAACCATAAGAGCCAGTTGATTGATGAAATATTCCATGGTTGCTTCAGCATCAGGTTGCTTAAAACTTGGACCAAGAATGAGTTTGTGGTTACCATTTACAGTAGGTATGACTTGTGAAGCTTTGGTAGTAATCCCTACATTGGTGTAGAAGGCTGTTGAAGCATTTGACGAACTTGCAATACCGGAATTTGAATTGAATTTTTCCAAGATCATTCGTTCAAACGTAGCATGTCTCTCATTTTGAAGCAAGTATGCATACAACTGCTCATAGTTAGTGTTCCTCAAACCTTTTGTTAACTTGACTGAAGTGACAAATTTGTGCCATTCGGGATTCATGTTGTTCACAAACTTTGAATTTAGCTGAATATTTGGCATAGTCATTTTAATATTCCTTATGTCATTCACAAGCTTGTAGAACCTCACGTAATATTCAGTGACACTTTCCCCTGATTTCATCTTAAAGTGCTCAAAGTCATCATACAGTTGAGATTCTCTGTCTTCTTTAGTTAATTCAGAACCAGAGAGAACCATCTTAACATTGTCCCAAACTGCCTTGGCTTCAGTGTTGTTATTGATTAACTTGTAGATGTCTTTTGGAAGACCCTGAAGTATAATGTTTGAAGCCCTGATATCAGCATCATATCTCTTTTTCTCCTTATCACTGAGCTCATCATATGTCTTTGGTCTGTCCAAACCTAAGATCACTGTACCATTCACAGCAGTTTCAAGTGTGTCTCTGGTAGTTTCAATCTGATAAGGTCCTTCATCAATTGATTTGAGAATGTTAACCCCATTCTCCTTTCCCAAATAGTATAACCTAATTCGTTGAGCCCATGAGTCATAATCAGTTCTGTCAAGCATAGGTGGATGAGTATCGGATCCATCAGCTTGAACGTCTTCAGCAACAGAAGAGATGATAGTGGGTACGTTGGTAGACATAATTACTGATTCTACAGGATTTTAAAACTTTTGGACTAAACCGGGAAATAGATTCTTTCACGGGATTTTACTAAATAAAGAGAAAACTGTAAAATGTAATCAAGAAGAAAAGCACTAAGTCACAAGAGACAAATCTCTCAACAAGACAAATCGCTCAGACAACAAATCGCTCAAAAGTGACAAGTCGCTTCAAACAACAAATCGCTCAAAACAGACAAGTCGCATCAACTAACAAATTGCTTAAACAATCAACTCGCTTCAATAAGCATGTCGCTTAACCATACAAATTGCTTAAACCAACAAACCTCTTAAAGTGACAAATCGCTTAACCAAGACAAGTCGCTTAAACTTACAACTCGCTTCAATAAGCAAGTCGCTAAAAATGACAAATCGCTTCACCGCACAAAACGCACAAGTACAACCACTAACCGGACAAATCGCTTAAATAAGTGATTCACAACTGACACAAGTCGCTTCCAGACAAGGACAAATCGCTCGTCAGAAAAGGTGTACGAGGCACAAATCGCTTCCTTTAAACCAAACAAGAACGCCACTTTTTAATCCAAAACCAATCCAACCACAGTGATTCAAGCCTTCCAAATCACAACCTAAACACTTATGATGATTGTAAACACAAGAGTACAATCAAAATTCAAACTTTAACACTGGAAATAGTCCAAATGATGCAAATACCACTAAACTTTTTCAAACCCAAAAACCATATAAAACCACTAGAAATCCAAGAACATGTAAGAGAGATGATCAAACCATGGCTCTTGATACCATTTGTAACATATTGGATTTCACAAACACATCAAACCATGATTATAATGAGGCGTAAACTATAGGTTTTTAGAGAGAGAAAGTTAAGAGGTGTGAGAACTTAGTGAGAGAAAGTAAAATATTATTATGAGCTTCAACCCTCTACTTTGGGAGGTAGAGGGTATTTATAGTATCATACATGAAACGCCACCAACGGGCTGTGGATCAGGTATACAGTGGGTAAAGACCCGTCCGTCCTCCATGGTGTTACTAAAATAAATACTAACTAACATTAAATAACTACGACTACGAGCTTTCTAACGATTACATATGCTTGAGGTGACCGACACTTTAATAACTGGATTTACTAAATCCTAACAGTACCTGCAAACAACAGTTAGCAATAAATCACACGAAAGTGTCTTTGATCACTTTCGTTGAATTGAGGTACACGGCCCATGGTTCCCCGTTGATCAGTACAAGTACTGCCTGTGATCAGGTATAATTCCGAAGAATCTCCTTGACAGGGTTTCGCAGCTGTTCTAGTTGTTCTCAAACCGGAACGTCTCAAAGAAGACAACACGGAGTTAGTGAACCAGCGAATTGAGATTCACAGATTGATGAAAAATTGATTTGAAAACAATCGTGTATTGCTTGAAGATAGAGTTCTGCAATACGACGAAGGTTTTATGAGAAAGATCAATTTTCAATCATAAATACTTTTTGTATTTGAAAAGAGTACACATTCAATGCGCTAGAGAAAAGAAGAGATTCACACATCGAACGGTTTTTCCAAAAGTATTTTTTCAATCAGAGATACTTTTTGTGTTTGAAAACATGAATACACATTCAATGTGCTAGAGAAAAGAAGATTTGCACATCGAACGGTTTTTCCAAAAGTATTCGTCAATTCATTTCCTGGACCAAGGTTGATTCAAGAATGAATCGCCCCATTGTTTCTATCCAGTTGTCACAAGCTTGATCTTTTGAAAAGATCTCACATGTCACCCACCAAGAGCTTGTTTGATGTTGGCTTTAGAGGGATTTCCATCTTCATCGTGAGTACTTTTACATATCACTCGGATGTTCTGGCAAAATCACAAGGATAATGCGCAGGACTCTTAATATATTATTACTTTCCACATTGTGTGAAACAGCAAGTGTTCATTAATTTTGTGTCCTAATGAGATTTTTTGGATGGTCTCTTCGCTCTAGACTCAATTGTGCACTTTGGTTTCCTATGTCGGAGACTAGGGAGAGGGTCTCCTTCTTCAATATCAACAGTCTCTAAGAGAAAGTCGATGGATTATGTAGGTTCCCCATGAGAATGAAACAAGCCCTTTTAAGAGGAACTTGAGTAGCTTAGGAAGTTAGGTGCAAAGGCGTCACTGGGTCCATGACGTCTTGTCTTCAATACCAGTGTTACCGTAGTAAACACCAGTAGCATACCCGGTTTCTGCCCTAAGGTTAAATTGTTGGAGGGCTATTTATTTTCACCCTTCTCACATTCATTTCTTTTTCATTCTTCAACCCCTTCAGTGCTTACCGAGACTTCATTACTAGAACCTTGTTGGGTTTATTCCAGTTCTAGCTCTATCTCAATCCGCACTCTTCCCATATTCTCATTTTTATCCTTTTTTCATCATACCTAAGGACTCTACACTATCTAGTGGATTGTCCCTGGGTAGATCCCTCCGGCTCTGGCGGGATCGTGGGAACGAATACCTAACCTAACCATCCTTATAACTACATGCATAAATTAAATTGGTCGGTCTTTTGGTATTGTTCTTTCCTTCTCGAAACCAATTGAAAAATCATTTGGAAAATCAATCAAGGTACTTGTGATGTAAAATCAAAGCATTTTGTACCTTAATTGTTTTTTATCTTTTAGAAATGTTCCCCCTCAACATGTGCATATGACTTTGAAATTGTTTAGCACATGGAGGCAAGAGTTCTTTGAAATGATTTCTTGATCACAATTTCCTTAGAAAAAGCCATTTGAATTTCTTTGGTAAATTCTCCCCCTCAATATGTGCGTAAGATATTTTAAATCATTTTATCACATAGAGGAAAGAGTTCTTTTGAAGTACATTCATGATCACAAAATCCATTAAAAATCATTTGCTCCCCCTCAATATGTGCATAGATAAACGAAAGAGTTTAGCACATATTAGAGAGAACTTGCACTTTGAATCAAAACGATCATCATTTATCAGATTTCATAATTAAATCACAAATTCTCCCCCGATCAAAAATATCAAACCCTTTGAGATTTTGGATCTCAAGTGATTTAATCAGGTTTAGAAAACATGGGAGAAAATGTGGCCTGGTTTAAATACTCATCTTGTTTTTGGATAAATGCTTCTTCTCAATCATGTGCATCATATATATTGAAATCGTTTGGCACATGGAGGCAGGAGTGCCTTTAAAGGACTAAAACAGATTTGAGATTTAAATCACGATCTCTCCCCCGATCAAAAATATCAAACCATTTGAGATTGGTGATCCCAATTGATTTAAATCTTTTAGAAAAAATTTTAGGGGAAAGACGTGGCAAGATTTAATTTTTGAAATTGACTGATGAGGACCAATTATAGACATTAAAGATTGTTAGTGTCAGGTATGATAGTTTTTAAGAGATCTTTAAGTAAAAATAAAACAATTTCACAATCAAACAAGAACAGAAAAAAATTCATTTTGAAAGATCTTTGGGTTTTAAAGAAAATCATACCATGACATAACATTAAATCTTTAGATCACCACTTATTTTGCACAAACGGACTTGATTGATGAAATATTGTTTGAAAATATTTTTATTTTAAATCACTCTCCCCCTCAATCGATGACCGTAGTCGATGATTGAGTGACTTAAGTTTTGATAAAATGAAGTCCAGTGATTTCCAAAATTAAGTCCAATTTATTTTCAAAACAATATTTTTCCATTTTCAAAACAATATTATTCAAAAATTGTTTAAAAAATGGTATCATCACTATTATCCTGCACAAAGATACGTTAGGTGGTTGAGATGCTTTTGTTGTTGTTGCTGAAGGTTGGAAGAAAACCGTCTGCTGATGCAGCGAGACCTCTGAAGTTGCATCTATCGTGCCAACTATCCATGGAGAGATCTGATTAAGCTCCGTTTCTTCTTTTGTCGACCCAAGATATAGTTACCCTTTCCTTTCGGCATCCAATCATCTTCTTATGTGGGATCCGGATAGGGAACATTCTTATATACCAATATACCTGCATACGTTAGTGAACACACATACAGATATATGGTGGTCGACATCACCCAAACAGCAATCGACTAATAAAAGTCAATCCAACATATCAAACAGATCATACAAATGCATGGGAATTATGTGTTTATCAAACTCTAATCATCTAATCCTAACAATCATATCCTAGGTACCTAGTCCTTCAACATAGGTTAACATGTTTTACATTTAAGTATATAGGATAATTAGATAAGCTCGTTAGATGATATAGATTTGAAAACATTCTCCCCCTCAATCAATGACTTATTTTTCTGAAAAGTTTAAAAGCACTGAAGTCATTGATTGAGTTTTCAATTTTTACGAAAACTCTGAATCTGATTGATTTACAAGCAACTCATTTACCACCATTTTTGAACAACAAATATTTTTCTGAAGAATTTATAGAAGGAAAAACATTTGTGTAGGAACAGCAGTCCTTCGACATACTTTCCTCAATTTGTTTTTAGGATAAGTGCACAAATTTTTTGAAAATCGTTTAAGCGTAGCACTTTACTTTTTTGAAAAACGGGTTGCTGTCTGAAAAAATAGCAAGCCATAGTTAAGCACGGGTTACAGTCTGAAGTAACTGTAAGCCATGTTTTGAGACATGTTTTGGAAAAGAATATTTACACCTCCTGCTCGAACTTCATCTATGCTCACGTGCCATTATTGAATGACATTTCTAAGACCGTAGATGTTATCGATACCAGAAGACATGTCTTGATAAAAGCAATATTTTTGGTCTTTTTCAAATTTTTTTGATTTTTATGGGTTTTTGGTGATTTTATATTTTTCTATTTTACTTTTTGATAAATATATACACAGATAGAGTAGATGATATAGTTTAAGAAGATGATGATACGAGTACCGAGATAAGGATATCGAGCAGCCCCGTTGTAGAAGATAGAAGACATCATCTCTTAAACATTCACCACCAAAGCCTTCGAGGCTCCTGAATTGAGAGAAATTGAACCATCTGAAAGTGAGACTTTGGCAGCTTCCCCTCAAACCATAATCCTTTTGTTGAGCAGATTCGAAGCTCTATTTCAAGCTTGCCTTAGCCAGGTACACAAAGAAGCACACCATTATCATCGATCTTCTTTGCTCTTTTAAGAATAATCTTTGTGATTCTTCATTCTAGGTTATATCATCCAATAGAAGAACAAAGAACGTATCATCCTACGTTTAAATAATCTTCTCAAATTCCTTTTTCACTGAAGTCTGAAGCGATCCATACCAAAAAGTTGTCCAGAGACCACTTCCCCCAAGTAGATGAATTGATGCAGTCAGTCTCTTAGACTAGAGCTCACGAATCCGAATACACATATACCCGAAGACAGAGAAACTTATACCATCGAAGTAGCAGATTAAGTCCAATAGCCAAAGAATAACCCCGATGTATACTTTTCTGTCCCCCAAAGAAAGTGTATGAAGCTCAAGAACCCGAAGTACCCGAATGCCCAAAGAGAGAATAACCGATAACATTGAAGAAGTAGGCCGAATCATTGATTATCTATGCGGATGACTATCTCTGCGGATGTCAACTCCAGAATAAGTGATTATATCTCTGAATCACTGATTAAGCACTCAAGTGAAACAGTTGAGCGTCCCCAATGTACACAATCTCTCTCCCCTGATGATTGCGATAGCATCGAAATCATCACACACTTGTGTACCTCTTTTATCACCAGAAACTAACTCTTCCATCTCTTCCCCCACATAGTTGGAATAAGAACACTAAACGCCATGAGTCAAACCCTTAGTTTCTCTGCGGTAATGACATTAGTCTTCCCGGGATATCTTCAATCACTTAGAAGTATTAAGTTCATCAATGTTTACTCGCGTTTAGATGCGTGTCTCCTTCCCCCTTGCTGGTTTTGATGCTTCAGAATCAGCAACACATAATAAGCCCGTATACTAGAAATCTGTTGAGAAGAACACTTGAACTCTTGTGAGAATCAACTTGCTGAAGAATAAGAGCAAGTCTCATTGGGATTGAATCTGATTTCACTCTCCCCCAGTTAGTGCTCTCCCCTAAACTGACAATCTTTATGATGAATGCTTGGATTAAGAAGAAGTCTTTAGATTGTTAAATGCAACTCGTCTTTAGTATTCTAACATGTAGCAGAAAATGTAGAACCGATTGTAGACTCGACCTTCTTCAAGATTGTCTAATTGGGGAATAGAAAGTCAACATATTCAACTCACCAAATGCATTCCCGGTAACTTACAAATAGCAAATCCCCTTAAGTCAAATCCCTCCCAATCAAACAAGAACAGAAAGATGTTCATTAAGGAAATCAGCCCCGCAACTAGAAGCACTTTGTCATTAATCAAATCAGCCCGTGTGAAGATGTTAACCAACGGCTCTTAGAAGAAAACTACATGTGAAGATGACCCGATAAGAAGAAGCTCGGTTCTTACATGAGTTTGGAGCCGTTTGACCATTTATTCTCAGAAATCAATCAACCATGCAGTAAATTCACACTTCTTCTCCCCCTCAAGAATTGCATACGGAGTTGCCATTCTTGATTGAATAAGTGAATATCTTCAACAAATGTAGTCTATTCACACTTCTCCCCTTCAAAGGTAGCATATGATGTCGCCATCATCATTATAATTGAGCAAGTGGAATAAGAAAACAATCAACTGTAGTCCGGTTCACTTGATAATTGAAAGCGCAAGGAAAAAGTATGAAGCATGTTGATGAGAATGGTCATAATTGAGAAGATTTCTCTTCTTCAGAAGATAATGCGCACTGAAGCGTACACATTTCTTTTCTTTAGAGAACGAGGCTTGAATTGTTGTGTTCAAACGTCATAAGAAGATTTTTCTTCTTTCGAAGATAATGCGCACTCAAACGTACACATTTCTTTTCTTTAGAGTACGAGGCTTGAACTGTTGTGTTCAAACGTCATAATCTCTCTCTTTTCAATCTCTCTTGGCAAAATTTGTAATCAACCCCATTATCATTTAGTAGGCTCTTTGTCGTGACAGCTGATGGAGAAAACCCAATATGATGAATTTGACCCTGAAGTAAACTACCCTGAACTCATTACTTACACTTGCACATATGTAACAAAGAGCGGTGCCGATTTCCATTAGAATCTCTAAGTACTCTCTAAGTACTCTATATTATTCAACCAACCAACCATCAAGTATAAGACGTACATCACCTCTTGAAAATCCACAATTGAATGTGACACTGAGCACTACAACGTAATTCCTTAAAGTGATAGTTATTTTGTGGTGGTAAGAGCCCAATTCCCCCAAGTGGTAAAAGAAAAGGAAAAAATCACCCAACAATAACTAGATTTCCAAGTATTCGTTTTTGATAATAAGCTAGAACAAGGATCTTGAAGAATCTTCATCCAACCATCCACGATACCTTCAGATACTAAGTACACTCGCCCATGAAATTTCACTTCAACCTCAAATAGATAATAATGAATTAACGCCATTGTCACATTTTCTAGATAAAAACTCAAATCTAGCCTCCTTTGACGTTTTAAGTGAACTATGATAATGGTTTTCATCTCGACCATGGTTAAAAGCACATAACCCCGTAAAACCATGTAATAACCAAACTGCCATGACGAATATCCAAACACACATCCAATTCATGAAGTACACCCTGTTATTCATTCTTCAAAGTAGAAACCGTAGCACCAGCATCAAATAAGATCCCGAAACACGCTTTCCTTTCTGCAGGATGGTTCCATCATTACGGGATTTTACAATTCTATGGTTTAAACTGAGAAATAGTTTCTTTCGCAGGATTTTACAAAACCAAGAATAAACCGTAAGATAGATCTGGAAATGCACTTTACAATTACCAGGATGTTTCCATTGTGACGGGATTTTACAAGTCTATGATTTAAACCGAGAAACAGAGAAATAGATTTTTTGGCGGGATTTTATAAAATCAAGACAAAACCACAAACAATGTCAGCTTGAATGTGTTATGACAACATTGGTTTCTATGAATATCTGTTTTAGGGGAACATGCAGCGGTTCATCAACGGTTCATTCTCCATCTTCAACAATAACATCAACAATTCTTTACCCATATGTAGACACCTTCACAAACCATACTAAGTCAAGTAGTATAAAATACTTCCCCCTGAGGTTGACCGTAAACCAAAGTACACGTTTCTCCTTTATGATGGTTTCGAACTTTCAGAAGCATCATAATGTGTACGACCATTAGCACAAGAAGTTCATGTCATAAGCAAGCATCTTGAAATATCATGACTGTCGTTGAGAATTTTTTAAAGATTTTGCTTAGACTGTGAAGAGTCATAAACATTCTGAATATCTCATGGGAATTGCTGATCACATCTCATCCATTCAATACTTTGGTACACACACCATTCACGTATTCTGACGGCTATAGCAATGACCACTTGGAGAAATAGACCCGACATCTCAAACTTGAACATGACGTAAAATTCCCCAGATTTGTTACTTAAGCTTGCACTAATTCTTGTGAAGAAGAAACGGTGTACCCAATGTACAAAACCTCTTGACGTATCCTCAACTGCGTGAGACACCGAAGTGATAGTTACGTTGTGGGTTAAGCGAGAAAGAATCACAAACGTAACTAAATAGCCAAGTCTTTATCACACTCTATAAATGCCCAAACAAGTCATCTTCACGGAATGGTAGAAAGAAAGAAGACGAAGTAAGTAAACATGCCCGGAAAACCTTCACTGCAAGTCTAAATAAGAAATACCGTCCAAACAACCCCGTAGTCAACATTTTCCAATAAACATTTCAGGCCGTGACAAAATATTCATCGCGATAGTGTATAAACCAAAGTATCAAATCTCATAACACATCAAATCTCATCATCACACCCAATCTCATCAGCATTATCACCAATTATCGACAAGTCTCATATCACAAGTCACATCGTCAAGTATTTTTAACAAATCTCATAGAAACAATCCAATATTGAGAAGCCCATTTTTCTGTCATCCAAATCCAAATCATTGCATATACTACTCAAGCTTGGTACAAAGACTATTATCAAAACGCACCATATGGTCCAAATAGCAATCCCAACATTACGCACACAAAGTGTTGATCATGACTTAATAACCGATCCATTCCAACTAAAGCCCAAAAAACATTCTCTAAATATTAGCATCCGGTATTAAGAGCCCATGTCCATATCCGAGTCAGAATAATACCATTGTATCCAAATTATAAGCATTTCGAATAATAAAATCTTAATACCACCCCATACCAATAGTAATTATTCACCAGACCATAAAAACCTTACCAATCTTAACAAAAAAATTTAGTAAAGCCAACACCTAAATCCAATATATTCGATACTATGCCCATTCAAATCCTGATCCAACACATTGGTACAATCTAAAACCCTTTATAGCATAATTGCTGATCCAATACCATCATACGACCCAACAATATACCCAATGGACTTCAATCTATATAAAATCACATGCATTACCTGGTCCAAGCTTATGACAACAACGGATACCCTAATTATAGGGGATATAAATTGCACCATAACACACACACCTCATTTGCAACCCTAAATAATCTCACACTAACCCTAGTCGCTTCTATCTGCCTCTCTCTTAACACTCTTCTTCTCAAACCTGCTTCTCAAATAAAAAAAATCCTCATCACAATCCCACATAACCAACTCGCATATCTATCTTATAACCATATATGCCTCTCCACATACTTTCATTCCACGATAATACCATCAATCACAGGGCTCGCCACAGAGATGGCTCGAGCGTCATTACATGGCAACAGGGATGGCTTAAAGTTTAAGAATCAATACACCTCGCCACAGGGATGGCTTTGAGGTGTAGGACACGACTTCAAGATCTTTCGTAGGTCTCAGGTAGGTTAATGATTGATTTTGCATTTCTATTTGTCATTGGTCATGAACGAAACAAAGATAAGGGGAATAATAAACATGTTATTATCTCTTATCTTTATAATCGGATATTAACGAAGCAAAGCTTCAACACGGATCAGTGAAGATAATTGATCAACAAAAATCTTTTTAAGATTGAGAAAAAGTTGAATCAATATGAGATTCGCAATACTTGTTTTGATTAGATTCGAGTCTAGGTAATAGTGAAGAAACGAAGGTATTTGTGATGATGGATTTGATTGTGTAGATTGTTACGGAATGATTTTGGTCATTGTTATTGATCGAGTACCTATTTTAAGTTTTTGACTAATCAATATTAACACTGAAGATGGTATATGAAACCTGAAGTTGTGGCTAAGTCAATGGTATACACAACTCGCACATCCATGTTTTTATGGTCAACAAGCTGCAAGGGGTTGGTCAAAACGCAACCCCCTTTGAACAACTCGCACCCTTTGTTTTTATGGTCAACAAACCGCAAGGGGTTGGTCAAAACGCAACCCCCTTTAAACAACTCGCACTCAATAATGCCAATACACAACTCGCTTCAAATACGTTGTATCTGGACAGAGTGTAGCCAAACCACTCAAAAGCAAGCTGCAACTCGCATTGAACCAACTCGCATCCAATAACAAACCAGATTTGACCTAGAAACTGCTTAAAGACTGCTTCTTTTTTTTACCTGTTTTCACCTCAAATAATATGACCATATGACCACTTTTTCACAGATTGTAACAAAGCCACAAAAAAATGAGATACACGACCTGTTTGGACAAGAGAAAATTTGACACAAAACAGATGTGGAAACCTTGACAGACCATGTGACTTTTTGACCATTTGGTACAACTCATGTTAAGAAAATGTTAACACAATGGATATTAAAAAAATTCAGATCCGAAAAATATGGTAAAACAAAACAGCTTCAAAACATGATACGAAAACCACACAAATCAACAAAAACAATAACCATGGCTCTGGTACCAATTGTTAGGATCGTATATTTATGTTGTTTAGATGATTCGGGTGGTCTAGGATTATGATGATACAAGAAAGCCATTTTAGAGAGATGAAGAGAGTAGAGAGGATGTTCTTGAAAGAGAGTTGTAAAAAAACAAATACAAGGTTAGATTCCAAGAAGCAACACCCTTCCCTTAGTGGGAAGGGTATTTATAGTTACAAACTAAACGCCCTCCTGACGGGCTATGGATCAGGCATACAATGGGTAAATACCCGTCCTTCCTCCACGGTGATACACTAAACTAATAACTAAGCTATCAACTAACTAATTGACTACTTAATAACGTAGATTGTATTTGGGGTGACCGACACTTCACTATGGAATTTCCAATTCCTAACAGAATGGTTCATATGAACAACATTGATTATGCTAGATTAATCTGGGAAGACATGATGCAACATTACAGGAAGCCTGGTACCAAGATTCCCTTCATCAGATACACAAAGTTGCTGATCCACAATCTTCTCGGGAGGCACCAGGATATCCCACTGAGACTAAATGACCCCGACACGCACTCTATGCTGACTGAGCCTACCCTCTACTCTGTTAGGTTCAAAGACTCATCAACTCGAAAACAAGGTGCGGAAATCTTGGCTTGCCTGATTACCAATGAAATCAAGGTTCTTCCGTCCTACCAACGTTACAAGGAAGCAGTGCGTGCGGGAAAAGTTGGCTTCATGGATGAGAAGACAACTCTAGTGGCTATTACAAGGGCTAAGAGATCTAGAAGCACTGGAAGTACTGGAAGCACAACAAAGTATAAGAAAAGAAATCCAAGCCGAAAGAGGAAAGTCCCAGGCAAAATCGTTCATCCTAAAGCAGAACCAGAACCAGTTCAACAAGATGACGATTCTGAAACTGAGTCGGATGATCTTACTGTCTACTCCGAGGTACATCGCGATAAGAAGACAGAGGAAAAACACCTGCTAGTCCACCATCGGAAAAGGGAAGAAACCTACAGAAGAAGAAGAAAGAGGATTCTGAATGGGAGTATGATCCTAATGCTGCAGAGAAACAACTTCAGAAAACTTTGAAGCAACAGAGGATGGAGAAAGTTGCTGAAGAGTTTGCACTTCAACAACTTAAAGGACCTGGAGGCTCCATCGGTGGTGTTCTCTCTACATCCATTCCTGATCCGGTTAATCAACCCGGTAAAGGAACCAATGCCACCACCATGGAGCCTACAGAGGAAAAGTAGCAAGAGAATGAGGATATGTTTGATCATGGAGATGACGGGCAAGATACTGATGATAGAATCACAGAGAAAGATGTTTTGGAAGCAGAAAAAGAGAGGGCTGCAGATGAAGCTGCTAAAAAGGCTGAAAAGGAACGCATAAGGATGGAAACAGATAACTATATTCTAGACAACCCCGAACACAATCCTAAGCAATATTCAGAACCACCCCATGACACTTCCAAAACTGAATCATCCTCTCACTCATCACCACCACCATCCAAAGAAACAACAACAAAATCATCATCAAAATCAATCAAGAAGAAGGCCGATACTTGGGCATCTCGCACCAAAGCCAAGATCCAGAAAGCATTGCTTCAATCTAGAAAACACAAACAAAGTCTTCAGGAACAAAGATTGAACATGCTGGCTGAGAAGGTCATTGAGCTTTCTCAAGAGATGGAAAAGTTCGAGGGAGAAAGAGAACATATCAAGGCATTTTTCAACAGAGATGTTCAAGGAGAAATAGACGAGCAGATCAAGAACTACACTCATCACTTTCTCCTAAAATATGTCCCTGTTATTACCAAAGAAATGTTCACAAATCAGTTCTACCTAACACTCAAAACAATGGTTAAGCAAATGATTACTACAACACAGGTGGTCATGCAAACCCGACTAGTCTGGCCTCCAGTTGTCACCGAAGCTGATTTGATTTCACAGTTGGTTCTACGGATGTCTCCTCGAGCTCCTACTTTCACACCAGATGAATCGAAGTTGTAGGAGGTACTTCTTGCACATCAACTAAAGACATCGTGCAAGGAAGCTGTTGGTCAAGGCAAGCGACCAAGACATGATGATGACAAGGATCAAGACCCGAATGTTAAACGTCAAAAGAAAACTGGCGGGTCATCATCATCCATGCCACCACCACCCCCTAAGACCACCACCATACCCACTAGACAAGATTTTCAACGACATCCTTCATCTGACAAACCTCGGGATGCAGATTCTCCACTACCACTGCAAAATATCGGTGACCACTTTATCTATACCGGTGGTGAGGATGAAGGCATTCCTGAGCCCCAACAACAACCCTCACCTCAACTATCACCGCAACCAGAATCATCCTCCAGAACAAGAAGAAGAAAAAAAGTTATGTCGTCTCATGGTTGGACGAAGACGACACCGAGGAGTATGATTGGTTTAGCAAGTTGGTTGATGCTACGCCTAGATTACATGAAGGTCAAGAACTGGTATACGGTCGAGCAATGGATCAGGTGAAGATTATCCAAGATGAATTCAAAGTGAAAAATATGACAAAACGGGAGCTCCGCATGATAAAGAATGACGCATTCAACTTGTTGAAAGATAGAGCATGCAACGCAGTTGAGGTCGAATATCATTTGGACAACATTGCCCGTGCAATGTCCAACAACATCGACTGGCTGAATCCCGAATCAAACATCGACCTTACAAGAAAGGATAACACTCCCTACTACACTGATTGGAAAAAACCTCTACCTACAATCGGCCGACCCAAACAACCTAAGTATCCCTACCGTTTCTTCTTCAACAACGACATTGAATTTATTCAACACAGAGGTAGCGTTAGCAAGAAATATGCTACTTCACTCACTTTCAACATCCCATCTACATTATTCTTCGACAACGTAGCCATTGAAGAAGACGCTGCAAAGTTGTTTCTCGACAAAGTTGTGGACTACGACATTGATGCCAAATATAGTATTCATCATTGGCCTGTAAGGAGGAGATTATACTACAGAAGTTGTAAATTTCGTAAGTCTAACAAGGATGTGAAGAGTGACAAGAAAATCGTTGCTGTAATGAAGGTTACACTGGAGACAAAGTGGGGGTAATCATTCCTGTCCGAGTTCAAGGTCAAGCGACAAGATAAAGAAGAGTATGATTTCACTGAAGCTGAATTCTCAGAGCTGTCTCTCAACGACATCGAAGACTTGTATCTTAAAAAAGTAAAAGGAAGAATGCGACAGTTTTCCACAGAAATCCAACTCCAGTTCATCATTGCACTCCTCATCTTCATTCGCAGCAAAGTTATTCGTGAACGTGTTAAAGATCTACAATCTTACAGAACCGTTGCTACACTTTCCCAACCTTAATCAACAAACTCAATACACCATCATGTATAAGCCAAAGTTTGGAATCTTCTACCGCAGTGAACATCATCATACATGTTTCATGGCATTTGATGAGATACATAAATTCTATGATGCGACGTTGAAGATGGTTCGAGACGGGTTAGCTTATCGGTTAAAGGATAATCAAGAGGGTATTGGTAAGAAGAAGAGATGGAATTTAGAGGAACGCAAGGAAGTTCGCAGGTTCATCACGCGGCTGGATGAAAGGTTGTTCCATCGGGATCAGATGAGAAGGTTAGAAAGCTATGTGGGAGGACGAAAAATTTTCCCTATCTTGACATTCCAACGTGAACATAAGGTTCCAGGTCGTGTGTAATCGTTGGGTACTCTTTCAAACACTCTTGATTGTATTTTGATATTTGATTTATTTATTCATTATGGTTTGTACATAAATAGCAGTGTACAACCCGATCTTTTAATGAAAGGACCCTGTGGTACGCTTCAGTGCCACAATCCTTATAAAAGGAGCGAAAGCTTCTTACTTTTCAGTCAAATTTATCAAACTTTCAACATTTTTTTCAAAATTTTGCTCAAAAGAACAAGTACTCTCTCTCTCTCTCGTGTTTTCTAAACCTCAAAGGTTAATATCACTTGTTGAGGGGGAGTATTTGAAAAATATCTTTGTTCAAACAACGTTCTTTGCGGAAATCTTCCCTCAAAACTCAAAATGGTCATATTCGATATCAAAATTTCATCAAAAATAACATTAATATGCCATATTTAAAGGGGATAAAAATTGTGTGATTATTGTGATTGAATCTAAGTGTGCATAGACTTAACCATTGAATTGACGAGCTTTAAATTGTCGTAAATCGAAAATACTTCTCTGGGACGGGTAATAATTTCAAAGTTCGCTAGTGATGTAAACGTGTCTCGCAAAGGACTAGTCTTAGTAGAATGTACCATCTGAGAAACTCTTGGTAGACATGAATCTTAACGGGTCTAACCTCCTCACCAAGGAGTGTTTACAACTTCAAGCTGACCTACTCAGTGATGTAACAGTGTCTCACGGGGAATTGTCTATCTCGAGTCGATCGATTCAAAAGTGCGCGTTATACCCTCACTGTGCAGATTTCAGTCAAAACACATAAGCACATGTGGAGGGGGAGTATTTTTGAAAATACAAAACTCTCGAAGTGTTACAAACATTTTCTCATTCATAAACACTTTGAGAGATTTTCATGAAAATGGTTTTTATGGCAACATAGGAGTCATGGAGTTATAAGGTAACAAAACGTCCTATGATCCGCCAGAGTCGGAGGGATATACCCAAGGACATCACCAATAGTTGGTATTTAGAAGTCCTTAGGTATGATTAAAAAAAGGAGAAAATGAGAATCGGAGAAAGAAGGAGTTGAAGAATTAAAAAGAAAAGTAAAAAAAAGGGTGAAAAGAAATAGCCCTCCGAATTATTCAACTTAGGGCAGACACTGGGTTCAATTCATATGCTACTAGTTGTCACAAGATGACACCGGTATTGAAGACAAAGTCATCATGGACCGAGTGACGCAATGCACTAAACCTTCTTAACCACTCAAGTTCTCTTAATAGAGCTTGTTTCATTCTCACTGGGAACTCTACGTAATCTATCGGCTCTCTCTCTTAGAGATTGTTGGTATTGAATAAGGAGATCCTCTCCCTAGTCTCCACTTAGGAAAACCAAAGCGCACCATTGGGTCTAGAGCCACGATATTCATCAAAAAGATCTCTTAGGAACACTTGAACTTTCATCACTTGTCGTTCAACAATAAGAATGCAAGTGACTTATTCTAGAGTCCTTCGCAGATCCTGGCAATCTGCCGAGAACATTTATGAGGGGATTCACAATTGTGTTCCTCAGTGATTGAATGGAAACTCCTGCCAGGGTCAACATCAAACAGCCCTGACAGCAGGTCACTTCGGTAACTCCGAGTGGGTTACGCTTAGTGCTGTCTCAAACGGTCTGATCTTGAGGTGATGCTTCGGTGTACCTCAACGACTCACCTGAACTGTAGATGTACTACGGTACATAGTGTTAGCCTACTTGAGAGCTTCTAGTTCAGGTGCAGCCTTTGCTAGAATTAGAGATGTGTTTTCACACTATACTGTTAACACCCTCGAAGTTCAAACTTGTAGGTGCTGGAAATCCCGCTAAGGAGATTCCTTTCAAGAATCGAGTCCTGAAGATGTGGGTCATTACTTGAACTCGTTCAATGTAGTGCCAACTGTCCCTCCACGGGATTCGGACGGCTGATTCGCCCGACCAAGGTGAATGGAATCAAGACATTCATCAGTAAAACAATTGTAGTAGACAATTCTTTAATAAAAGTCCACAATGATCGATTGGTGCTTATTACTAACCAAGTTTATGCAGCTGCTGATGGATGCTCCTGGGAGGAAAGATCGTGCTGATTCTCCACATGTTCATACCAACAACAACACAAATGAATTTCTCTCAAAAGGCAACTCAAAAGTCAAAATGATTCTTCATCAAAGCCAAATAATCTTCAAAGTTTAAAGACTAAGAGAACTACATCACATTTAAAATCCAATGTCAAAAGGCGTGTGAGCATGTTGGAGAAAGACGTGGAGACAACCTGATCAACGAAGCTGACCAATGGCAGATAACAACATACAATCACTACATCCACACCAGAACAAAGAACAAAGAACAAAGAATACTATGACTTCAGAGCTGATAATCTCTACTCACATTCCATATGAAAATATAAAAACACTAAGTGCCAATATGAGAATGAGAGTGACATCATATGATGGGAGAGAGTATGGATAGACCAACATGTTGAGAGTGTGTTAGGAATACCGGTTTTAATTAATATATCATTGCACAGATAATGACATGTATGATATGTTTTTTAAGGGATGAGATTTTATGATGATGTTCTAGACAGTGAAGTTGTGATGTTATGGTTAACATAATAATCATATGCTAGTTGGTTGTGAGAGGGGTGTTTGTTTTAAGCATCTTTTATATTTGACCTAGGTGCCCACAGATTAGGCGGACCCCTTTTTAGGGGTTTGGCCTTGTTGTCAAAGGATGCCTTGGGGTCAGAAGTCAACTTGGCCAAATTTTGGTTGTGGATATGGAGAGGTTTGTCAAAAACAGGATGTGTTTTTCACTTGATGAGGTATTGGTGCAAAATTGTGGTATTTGAGTTAAAAAGGCTTGAAACACTTGTGGTTTTGTGAACCGATTTTAATAAAAATGGTGTGTACCTATGTGTTGGTATTTCAGAGTGTAAGAAACATGAGTAAGTGTTCTTTAATACATTTTGACAAAAGACAATTATGTAAATGAATTTCTATCCACCTTAATCGGCGGACATCTAACATAATGAGTAATGCATCAAATAAAGAATGGCGATAAAGTGTTTAGGAGGTTTCCGGTTAATGAAAGCGATGAGCTTTAGCAATGTTTTTTCGAATGTTGGTTAGCATACAGAGAACTTCATCCTTGAAGTCACGTAGCTCTTCTCTATCAATGCGAGATGATCGCATGACAAGACGTATGGTTTTCTCATAGGAGGAGTAGAGGATTAAAGTATTGTTATAAGTAAATAGTGGTGGAGGTGATTTTTGGAAAGCGGAGTTTAAACGAAAATTAAGAAGTGTTACTAAAGCACCAAATCACATAAGGAACCCATATTTGGTTCGCCTTATCGGGGTAATAATTGGCGGTACCAAATAATTAGAGTAAATTTTTGGTTCCGCTGATCCATGGTGCCAAATAGTTCACAAAGGATATTTTTGACCCTAATAAACTTTATCAAATTTCGTAATTTTTTGTACATGTGCAATTAATTAGTTGGGATAGAGAAACAACAATAAAACAAGTAAACATACATGTATGGGTATTGATCATGGAATGGGTAGATATTTCACTAAAAAGTGAAAAATTAATATTGATAACATAACTATGTTATCTTCCTGCAAGATAAACTATTAGTTCCCATGATAGATTAGTAGCAAACTTATCATCCATAAATCACATAATAGTTCATAAGTCATTGTTAGTTATTGTACCAAACACCTTTTTCAAAGATACTATAATCATTGAAGGTAGTGACACATTTTAAACACTTGAACTATTAGGTGGGAGTTTGTGCGAAACAACATTTTTCAAAATACTTGACTAGTTTTACTTAGTTCTCATTCCTAAGTGAATTATACAAGATTATAATGTAACACATGCAAAGAAAGTTATCTAAGTCAATAAGAAATGAAAAAACAATTTTCCAACTTAGTGTACAAAATCTAGCAAATGTCCTATTGTGCATAAACAAGAAATCGACAAACAGGCGAATAAGTAACAAGGCAAGATTGATACTCATGTTACACAAACAAATAGGTATAAATCACAATTTGCAATAAGTAAGTAACATATATGCAACCAACATACACTAAAACAAGTAGTCATTTAGCATAGCATAAAAAGAAAGATACTTTTCGTCACTTTGCGTTTAAATATGACAATGTATACTAAGCTTGATTTTGTGTACAGATGAATAGAATTCCTCTCCATTTCTAAATTTGACCAAGTAGTTTATTTCCTTATGAAAAATACAGTGACTTTCAAAGATATACCAATTAGAAATGTCCGATTCGAAAGTAAAAGACTAAATGAAGATTTGATGCTTAAGGAAGTTTAAATGTTTAGATACTTTGTAGTATTTGGTTTATTTACCATACTTAAAATTGACTCATGTCCTAGGGGTATTTTTATATGAACGCAGACTTAATTCCCTTCAAAATGATAGGTTGCACGAGTTCTACGGACTTACGATTAATTAGTTTTGAATTTTTTAATTTGGCCAAAGCTGATGAATAGTGACGCACGGATCCGACAGATCCTTTTAAAGGGATCCGCGGGTCCCTGTACCAGATTCACCAAAACTAGTATTTTGACATAAAGAAAACGTGTAGGACTTACTAGATTTGATAGTAAACATACAAACACTTATTTAACTTCATTTCTACTAATGTGACTTATCTAAACATTTACGAAGATGATTTTTCAACTAAATTTTAGTTATCCAAATACTCCTTTCCAAAACCATATGTCTTTAAGTTTTCTAAGCACTGAATACAAAACTAACAAATTCTTTCAAGAAACTTTTTCTTTTATTTTCAAGAAAATCTTCAAGTAGTATAACAAAGTATATTTAACAACAGGCATTCAAATTCTTTTCATATTATATCTTAATAGGATTTGATACATGGATTGTACTACATTTTAAAAACATTTGTTTTGAGAATAAGAGCACGAGGTTCTGATTACCAATTGTGAAACGTAGGGGGGTGAATACGTTACCATTTTATCTTATTTATTGTGTATCGATAACTTGTTGTAATATAATGCCAATACAGTAAAACAAGTTATCACACAAGCATAATCATCAAGTCACAACGCAAGCAATAATATAGTGCAAGTATAAAAGTAAAGTAGTAAGTAAAAGAAAGTACAAACCGAACCACGATAACTTATAGTGGTTGGTCATGGAGCTCCTCTGACCTACTCCACTCCCTAGTACCCAACTTCGAGAGTTGATTTAGTAGATCAACAAGCTCCCTTCTCGGCGGAGAAAACCTTACAAATGTCGCTTACATTTTTTCCGGTACAAAGCTAAATATGGGGTTCTAATTTGAGGTAGAACCAACCTGACGTCGTCTATACAATATTTCCGACACTAAGCTAGATGTCGAGTTCTTTCTCGGGTACAACCACTCCCATTATGTTTTATGGCCCAACATAACAAACCTTGTGTTTTATGACACAAACACATAAACCATCTAATCTAGTTGTGAAATAGAATGAGTGTTACAAATATACAGTGATGATCCAAGACATAAATGTCTAATGGATATAAATGTCTAATCTAAATGATCTTCGTAAATAAGAAGTCTTCAATCAATGAGGATAACAAGTGCTCTTGAATCTTCATATGTTGATATGATTTGGTGAATGAGGATGGCAAGATCTCCAAGCTTTCTTTGCTGGATCAGGATGTAAAGTATGCTTACAACAAAGATGAATGTTAGAAGCATTATGAACATATGTTGGTGAGGGTGATTAATGTATGTTACTACATTGTTATCTACTGATCAAAATGTATGCAAAATGATCGAGAGAATGTATGTTCAAGTGGTGATTAAACAACATGGTGTGGCTTGCTATTTATAGGCAAAAGCCTTCAGCAAATCACGGATGGGACGGATTTAAAAACAACGATCCATTTATTTTGGTTCCGGGCTACCTGTCAGAAAATCTACAAAATTATTTAACAAGTCTAACCAAAATATATACCATATCTTTCCATGATTCTTTGAGTAACAATCTAAACAATATATTCATCATATCTTTCCAAAGATCTCAAAGATCTCCAAAAATCCTTAACAAATCTAACCAAAATATTTACTATATCTTTTCATGATTTTTTGAGTAACAATCTAAACAAGATATTCATCATATCTTTCCAAAGATCTCAAAGATCTCTAAAAATCTTTAATAAATCTAACGAAAATATTTACCATATCTTTTCATGATTCTTTGAGTAACAATCTAAACTAGATATTCATCATATCTTCCAAAGATGTCAAAGATAATGCATGCTAAAAATACATTTTTCTTTTTGATTTAATGCATTATGAAAGTTAATTAAAAATGCGACTAATTAATAAAATGTTTAGTTACCAGTTTGCAAAATAAATAGTCTAGTTAAGTGCTTGTCAAAATGAAATGTATTTTGTCAACTATAATTAAACTTTAGTATAAAAATAAAAGTGATGTATTTGTATGAGAATACTTGTATATGCAAAATATAAAATGAGATTCGAAATAGAATGGTTAACTTATAAAATACTTAATGACTCTAAAAGTATTTTAAACATTTTAAATGGTATGTTAAGGGGTTTGATCATAATGCAACATAACAAACATGCACAAACCCGTGTTGTATCATACGAGGATGCGAGACGTTGAGAGGTGTTAAATGTATGTTGAGACAAAATGTGATTACGAGTAACTTGTACATTTTACGTTATGTACTACAAGTTTCATGTTTAACATCAATCAAAACAAACAAGACTGTATAGATTAAATATCATAATATTTGCAATAACAATCTCCTCCTTTTTTATGATGACAAAAATATGTAAACATAATAGATAGTAAAATGTAAAAAGTTCCTTGCGTTTGTACTACCTTTACATTACCTTCACCGTTTATATTCTTCTCCCCCTTCTGTCGAAACAAAAGGGTGTGTCCTGGGAGTTTAACTTCATATCTCCCCAAAAAAGCGAGCTTGCATAATCCCTAGTGAAGTTAAATCATCTACTCCAATCCGTCCCTTGTTTGGTAGCGGATCCATAGATCAAATTAAGAGGCTTAACCTACATCAAGGTTAGTTTTATGCAACAAAAATTACGAGAAATATATGATGAAGAAAATACATAGCATATGATACACGTAGGTAAGCTATGTTAGCCTATCTTCTCCTCTTTTGTCGAAACACAAAGGCTTGTCAAAAAGTGAGAATGATGATGAATCCGTGCATGCTCCCCCTTGTTCGAGGCGTCAAGGTATGATTGAAAAGCTACAAAACAAATATTAGTGCAAAACTATATTCGTCCTTGGATGAGTAAGTGGTATACAACAAAGTGTGTATAAAATGCATTATATAAATGCTTGATGGAAGCTACCCTTGATCTAGGGCGTCAACATGAACTTACAAAACAAAAATTAATACAATAGAAGCTTTTTCTTTAGAAAAATATGTCATATACAGCCAACTGTATAGACAATGTAATATGAGTGCTTAATGGATATTCCCCCTTGTTCGAGGGTGTCAAGAAGCATCTACAGTAAAATAAGAAAAACAATTGATGCAGACTTCATCCTTAAATGAGTATGCTATATAAAATCGAGTGTATATGATGATGAACCTACAATGAAAGAATTAGTGCAACATATTTCATCTTTTTAACAAAAAAGAATAAGATGTATATATATGATGCAATATATAAATGAAATAATCACAAGAAACTCAAAGTAGAGAGCCATGAAAACGAAATAAAAGATCTCATAGAGTGTAGTCTTCTAATAAGAAATACAAACAATCATAAGAAAATAAAAACAAGAATATAATATGATTCTCTAAAAATAAAGGCCTAAAAATTAATGCCTAGAAATAAAATATGAAGTGAAGTTGGAATATTAAGAGTTAGAGTGGGTGGTGCTAGTGTTGGTGTTGATTTACTAGTAGAATACATAGGATGTTGTGGTGATAGCTTGATAGATGACTCAAGATTGATAAAAGTAAGTATCTTTTTTTTTTTTTTTTTTTTTTTTTTTTTGCTAATCCAAGGTGGTGATGATTAGTGAAAGTGATGATGGAAGGTAGTGGTGATAACTTAGGTAACCAAAGTAGATTAGAAACTCGTATGTATAGAAAATGCTATAATGAATAAAAGATTGAAAATATGAACTTATGACTTTCGGAATGTCAAGTGACCAAAAAAAAAGAGAATATGAATACACATTGCTATTCAATGACGGTTAAGGGTTATGATTTGACTGATATCATTTATGCTAACGAGAATGAAATTTTTTTATTGACCTATTCGAAGTGACAATGGATGAAAGAGTACTAACATGGTTTTGACTGACATGACCTTTTACAACATTATCATCTACCAAAGATGATATATCATGCCATAATATATGCTTGAGAAGAATTAAGAACAAGTGAAGACAATATGTAGCTAGGAACAGACATTCCATATGAAAAATATAAAAACACTAAGTGCCAATATGAGGATGAGAGTGAAATAATATAATGGGAGAGAGTATGGATAGACCAACATGTTGAGAGAGTGTTAGGAATACCGGTTTTAATTAATATATCATTACACTGATAATGACATGTATGATATGTTTTTTAAGGGATTAGATTTTATGATGATGTTCTAGACACTGAAGTTGTGAGGTTATGGTTAACATAATAATCATATACTAGTTGGTTGTGAGAGGTGTGTTTGTTTTAAGCATCTGTTATATTTGACCTAGGTGCCTGATTAGAAGCGGACCCCTTTTTAGGGTCGGCCTATTGTCGAAGGGTGCCTTGGGGTCAAAAGTCAACTTGGCCAAATTTTGATTTTGGTTTTGGAGAGGTTTGTCAAAAACAGGATGTGTTTTTCACTTGATGAGGTATCGGTGTAAACTTGTGGTATTTGTGTTAAAAAGGCTTGAAACACTTGTGGTTTTATGAACCGATTTTAATAAAAATGGTGTGTACCTATGTGTTGGTATTTCAGAGTGTAAGAAACATGAGTAAGTGTTCTTTAATACATTTTGACAAAAGACAATTATGTAAATGAATTTCTCTCCGCCTTAATCGGCGTACATCCAACATAATGAGTAATGCATCAAATAAAGAATGGCGATAAAGTGTTTAGGAGGTTTCCGGTTAATGAAAGCGATGAGCTTTAGCAATGTTTTTTCGAATGTTGGTTAGCATACAGAGAACTTCATCCTTGAAGTCACGTAGCTCTTCTCTATCAATGCGAGATGATCGCATGACAAGACGTATGGTTTTCTCATAGGAGGAGTAGAGGATTAAAGTATTGTTATAAGTAAATAGTGGTGGAGGTGATTTTTGGAAAGCGGAGTTTAAACGAAAATTAAGAAGTGTTACTAAAGGTCTGGCGGCACCAAATCACATAACGGGCGGAACCCATATTTTGGTTCCGCCTTATCCGTGGGTAATAATTTGGCGGTACCAAATAATTACACAGGCGAAACCAAATTTTTGGTTCCGCCTGATCCATGGTGCCAAATAGTTCACAAAGGATATTTTTGACCCTCGTAAACTTTATCAAATTTCGTAATTTTTCCTGTAACATGTGCAATTAATTAGTTGGGATAGAGAAACAACAATAAAACAAGTAAACATACATGTATGGGTATTGATCATGGAATGGGTAGATATTTCACTAAAAAGTGAAAAATTAATATTGATAACATAACTATGTTATCTTCCTGCAAGATAAACTATTAGTTCCCATGATAGATTAGTAGCAAACTTATCATCCATAAATCACATAATAGTTCATAAGTCATTGTTAGTTATTGTACCAAACACCTTTTTCAAAGATACTATAATCATTGAAGGTAGTGACACATTTTAAACACTTGAACTATTAGGTGGGAGTTTGTGCGAAACAACATTTTTCAAAATACTTGACTAGTTTTACTTAGTTCTCATTCCTAAGTGAATTATACAAGATTATAATGTAACACACGCAAAGAAAGTTATCTAAGTCTATAAGAAATGAAAAAACAATTTTCCAACTTAGTGTACAAAATCTAGCAAATGTCCTATTGTGCATAAACAAGAAATCGACAAACAGGCGAATAAGTAACAAGGCAAGATTGATACTCATGTTACACAAACAAATAGGTATAAATAACAATTTGCAATAAGTAAGTAACATATATGCAACCAACATACACTAAAACAAGTAGTCATTTAGCATAGCATAAAAAGAAAGATACTTTTCGTCACTTTGCGTTTAAATATGACAATGTATACTAAGCTTGATTTTGTGTATAGATGAATTGAATTCCTCTCCATTTCTAAATTTGACCAAGTAGTTTATTTCCTTATGAAAAATACAGTGACTTTCAAAGATATACCAATTAGAAATGTCCGATTCGAAAGTAAAAGACTAAATGAAGATTTGATGCTTAAGGAAGTTTAAATGTTTTGATACTTTGTAGTATTTGGTTTATTACCATACTTAAAATTGACTCAGGTCCTAGGGGTATTTTTATATGAACGCAGACTTAATTCCCTTCAAAATGATAGGTGGCACGAGTTCTACGGACTTACGATTAATTAGTTTTGAATTTTTTAAGTTGGCCAAAGCTGATGAATAGTGACGCACGGATCCGACGGATCCTTTTAAGGGGATCCGCGGGTCCCTGTACCAGATTCACCAAAACTAGTATTTTGACATAAACAAAACGTGTAGGACTTACTAGATTTGATAGTAAACATACAAACACTTATTTAACTTCATTTCTACTAATGTGACTTATCTAAACATTTACGAAGATGATTTTTCAACTAAATTTATAGTTATCCCAAATACTCCTTTCAAAACCATATTTCTTCGTAAGTTAATTCTAAGCACTTAATACAAAACTAACAAATTCTTTCAAGAAACTTTTTCTTTTATTTTTCAAGAAAATCTTCAAGCTAGTATAACAAAGTATATTTAACAACAAAACAAGTCAGCATTAAACAGACAAATACTTTTCATATTATATCCGCTTCATAGGTAGTTTGATACATGGATTGTACTACATTTTAAAAACCATTTGTTTTGAGAATAAGAGCGAGTTAGATACCAATTGTGAAAAGATGGAAGCGTGGGGGGTGAATACGTTACCATTTTAAAATCTTATTACTTATTGTATCAAGTATCCGATCAAACTTGTTGTAATATGAGAAATGCCAATTATAGTGCAAGTAATAATATAGTGCAAGTATAAAAGTAAAGTAGTAAGTAAAAGAAAGTGCAAATAGAACCACGATAACTTATAGTGGTTGGTCAGGAACTCTCTCCTACTCCACTCCTAGTACCCAACTCGAGAGTTACTTTAGTAGATCAACAAGCTCCCTTCTCGGCGGAGAAAACCTTACAAATGTAAACACATTTTTTCCGGTACAAAGCTAAATATGGGGTTCTAATTTGAGGTAGAACCAACCTGACGTCGTCTATACAATATTTCCGACACTAAGCTAGATGTCGAGTTCTTTCTCGGGTACAACCACTCCCATTATGTTTTATGGCCCAACATAACAAACCTTGTGTTTTATGACACAAACACATAAACCATCTAATCTAGTTGTGAAATAGAATGAGTGTTACAAATATCAGGAGTGATGATCCAAGACATAAATGTCTAATGGATATAAATGCCTAATCTAAATGATCTTCGTAAATAAGAAGTCTTCAATCAATGAGGATAACAAGTGCTCTTGAATCTTCATATGTTGATATGATTTGGTGAATGAGGATGACAAGATCTCCAAGCTTTCTTTGCTGGATCAGGATGTAAAGTATGCTTACAACAAAGATGAATGTTAGAAGCATTATGAACATATGTTGGTGAGGGTGATTAATGTATGTTACTACATTGTTATCTACTGATCAAAATGTATGCAAAATGATCGAGAGAATGTATGTTCAAGTGGTGATTAAACAACATGGTGTGGCTTGCTATTTATAGGCAAAAGCCTTCAGCAAATCACGGATGGGACGGATTTAAAAACAACGATCCATTTATTTTGGTTCCGGGCTACCTGTCAGAAAATCTACAAAAATATTTAACAAGTCTAACCAAAATATATACCATATCTTTCCATGATTCTTTGAGTAACAATCTAAACAATATATTCATCATATCTTTCCAAAGATCTCAAAGATCTCCAAAAATCCTTAACAAATCTAACCAAAATATTTACCATATCTTTTCATGATTTTTTGAGTAACAATCTAAACAAGATATTCATCATATCTTTCCAAAGATCTCAAAGATCTCTAAAAATCTTTAATAAATCTAACGAAAATATTTACCATATCTTTCCATGATTCTTTGAGTAACAATCTAAACTAGATATTCATCATATCTTCCAAAGATGTCAAAGATAATGCATGCTAAAAATACATTTTTCTTTTTGATTTAATGCATTATGAAAGTTAATTAAAAATGCGACTAATTAATAAAATGTCTAGTTACCAGTTTGCAAAATAAATAGTCTAGTTAAGTGCTTGTCAAAATGAAATGTATTTTGTCAACTATAATTAAACTTTAGTATAAAAATAAAAGTGATGTATTTGTATAAAAATACTTGTATATGCAAAATATGAAATGAGATTCGAAATAGAATGGTTAACTTATAAAATACTTAATGACTCTAAAAGTATTTTAAACATTTTAAATGGTATGTTAAGGGGTTTGATTATAATGCAACATAACAAACATGTACAAACCCGTGTTGTATCATACGAGGATGCGAGACGTTGAGAGGTGTTAAATGTATGTTGAGACAAAATGTGATTACGAGTAACTTGTACATTTTACGTTATGTACTACAAGTTTCATGTTTAACATCAATCAAAACAGCGAGGCTTGTATAGATTAAATATCATAATATTTGCAATAACAATCTCCTCCTTTTTTATGATGACAAAAATATGTAAACATAATAGATAGTAAAATGTAAAAAGTTCCTTGCGTTTGTACTACCTTTACATTACCTTCACCGTTTATATTCTTCTCCCCCTTCTGTCGAAACAAAAGGGTGTGTCCTGGGAGTTTAACTTCATATCTCCCCAAAAAAGCGAGCTTGCATAATCCCTAGTGAAGTTAAATCATCTACTCCAATCCGTCCCTTGTTTGGTAGCGGATCCATAGATCAAATTAAGAGGCTTAACCTACATCAAGGTTAGTTTTATGCAACAAAAATTATGAGAAATATATGATGAAGAAAATACATAGCATATGATACACGTAGGTAAGCTATGTTAGCCTATCTTCTCCTCTTTTGTCGAAACACAAAGGCTTGTCAAAAAGTGAGAATGATGATGAATCCGTGCATGCTCCCCCTTGTTCGAGGCGTCAAGGTATGATTGAAAAGCTACAAAACAAATATTAGTGCAAAACTATATTCGTCCTTGGATGAGTAAGTGGTATACAACAAAGTGTGTATAAAATGCATTATATAAATGCTTGATGGAAGCTACCCTTGATCTAGGGCGTCAACATGAACTTACAAAACAAAAATTAATACAATAGAAGCTTTTTCTTTAGAAAAATATGTCATATCACCAGTATAGACAATGTAATATGAGTGCTTAATGGATATTCCCCCTTGTTCGAGGGTGTCAAGAAGCATCTACAGTAAAATAAGGAAAATAATTAACGGAAACTTCATCCTTAAATGAGTATGCTATTTAAAATCGAGTGTATATGATGATGAACCTACAATGAAAGAATTAGTGCAACATATTTCATCTTTTTGACAAAAAAGAATAAGATGTATATATATGATGCAATATATAAATGAAATAATCACAAGAAACTCAAAGTAGAGAGCCATGAAAACGAAATAAAAGATCTCATAGAGTGTAGTCTTCTAATAAGAAATACAAACAATCATAAGAAGGAGTAGAGGATTAAAGTATTGTTATAAGTAAATAGTGGTGGAGGTGATTTTTGGAAAGCGGAGTTTAAACGAAAATTAAGAAGTGTTACTAAAGGTCTGGCGGCACCAAATCACATAACGGGCGGAACCCATATTTTGGTTCCGCCTTATCCGTGGGTAATAATTTGGCGGTACTAAATAATTACACAGGCGAAATCAAATTTTTGGTTCCGCCTGATCCGTGGTGCCAAATAGTTCACAAAGGGTATTTTTGACCCTCGTAAACTTGATCAAATTTCGTAATTTTTCCTGGAACATGTGCAATTAATTAGTTGGGATAGAGAAACAACAATAAAACAAGTAAACATACATGTATGGGTATTGATCATGGAATGGGTAGATATTTCACTAAAACGTGAAAAATGAATATTGATAACATAACTATGTTATCTTCCTGTAAGATAAACTGTTAGTTCCCATGATAGATTAGTAGCAAACTTATCATCCATAAAGCACATAATAGTTCATAAGTCATTGTTAGTTATTGTACCAAACACCTTTTTCAAAGATACTATAATCATTGAAGGTAGTGACACATTTTAAACACTTGAGCTATTAGGTGGGAGTTTGTGCGAAACAACATTTTTCAAAATACTTGACTAGTTTTACTTAGTTCTCATTCATAAGTGAATTATACAAGATGATAATGTAACATATGCAAAGAAAGTTATCTAAGTCTATAAGAAATGAAAAAATAATTTTCCAACTTAGTGTACAAAATCTAGCAAATGTCCTATTGTGCATAAACAAGAAATCGACAAACAGACGAATAAGTAACAAGGCAAGATTGATACTCATGTTACACAAACAAATAGGTATAAACAACAATTTGCAATAAGTAAGTAACATATATGCAACCTGTTGGGTTTTACTAATCATAACAATTATAGAAAACAAGTAAACATCATCAAAGCATGCAGCGGAAGTAATAGGAATAATACTGGTAAATTAATTAACCGAATTAAAAGTATATGCATACCTTTTGCGAATCAATGCAATTAGGGTTTATGAAAGCCCCAAATTAAGACCAAGTACCAAGAAACCTTAAACCCTAATAAATTAGGGTTTAATACATTCGACTACACTAAAAGTCGAACACCCAAGTTACCAACACAAGTGCATTGGTCTTTCGTTCTTATACACACGTATTAGTAGCGAATTAATGAGAAAAGCTAGGTTCTTGATTACAATAGATTAACCAAACACCTTTGTTATGCTCAAGGTCACTCGCAAATCCCTTACATGGGGTTTTGCTCGTTAACCTAAGAACAAGAGGGAAGAAAGAAGAAGTTTGGCCTTCTATTGAAATCTAGTGTACCAAGGATGAATACATGGGGATGTATTTATAGCCTTATGGTAGATGTCAAGTTTACTATGGTTTCCGATGTGGGATTCCATAGATTCGGCCAAAACAAGCCCAAGCGAGGGTTCCTAAAACCTTCTCTTGGCTTGTTAACTTTTCTTCATATCCCGTTGACATTTAACGACCGATAATCAAAATTCGTTAAATATTAACTATCGTTAAGTATTTATTTGTAATCAATAATTAAATATTACATTTAATATATCAATTATTATTTACATTGATTCTCATACGTAATGTGCAATCCGAAGTCTCGAGTTGAATCGGTCATACGCATATTAAAATATATACATAACCTTCGGCTCCCACTTGGATATATCTTAATATAGTAATGACATTGGTTTAGTCTAGCCTAACTGCCAATGCCCCGGATCGAACGAGTGAGGTTTCCCTGGAAAAACCATTTTAATGATTCATCATTAATACTTATCCTTTTACTTCTAAGATACTTCATTAGCTGTGAATATGGATCGAGTCATTTCACAAGTTAATATTTTGTTTCTCGTTATATCTGATTGAACATGATTACCAAATCATCAGAAGCGTATTCGGATAGATCTTGGGTAAGGCCTTACAAACATCTTGCCAATCCTACGAGGGGCCCAAACAGTATTATGCTTTGAAACATATTCAAAGGAGCAAATTCTCTTGACTACAAGCAAAACTCGTGAACTTTGCAACACTTCTGAAAATAGCCCTTATAACCACCTTTTACGGATAGCGTTAGACTATTTCACACAAGTGTACTACATTCATAACAGTTATCTGGTATCTCAAGTCCGAGGATAAATATACATGATTTACATAATGACAAGGATCCATAAAGTACAATCATGTTAAGTTGGGATCTGTCCTATATTCAATTCATTGAATATCATGTGAATTTGGCATGTCCCACGCATCAATATACTTTAAAGTATATTCTACCAAAACTCAGATTTGTCTTAATTCAATGACATTCCCACATCATTGATCGACAACGGACTTTTAGAATAATATAAGTTATTCACGGATTAAACATGCAAATATAGGATATAATATTAAGAAAATGAAAAATAAACATAACCAATATTTTATTTCATTTAAATAATATTTGTTCAAAACATCCCTTATCAAAATACTAAATAGATCAATGCATGATAATACTTGTTAATGAATTATGCCTCAAGTAATGACAATCATACTTGTTGACATGGCACAACTTCAACTAACTTTGATCTATCGAAATTTTGAGAATACTTATTTTAAGAATTCAACTAGTGAAGTTCTTGTATGTGTGCATTCAAAATATCTTGATATTGCCACATAATATTTCATAAAATGTGTGACATCCTCTACCACCAATTTATGTCAATTAAACTTTCAAACATTTTAAAATTTAATTCTTATTCTTTATTGTATAATGCAACTATGCTCTTAGTTGAGCACAACTAGTTCTCATGGTCATTTACAAGGATGAAATCCTCCCATGACTAGTATTGAGTGTCATCTCAATTAAACTTGACATCATTGTATACAAGCTGACAATATGCTCTTTAAAATAATCTCGTAAACTTCAATATCTCACAGATGTAATGTTTGATGCCTTCCAAACTTTCAAGTTTGTTGGCTATGACAATTACGCAACAATTGCTATATTGCTCATTCATAGAATTTTGAGAGCAATTCCAGGCTGAGGAATGTAATTCTAGATCCAAACATATTCCATTAGAATATTCATTACACTAGTTATCTAATAACTTCATTAGATATCAATGTTGTCAAATCATCTTGCATTCAAGCATGATACAACAATAACATGATGTACATTAAAAATTCTTTTGTCAAACTAATATTTCATTCATGTTCTACATATCCATTTTGCAAATGATATATCATGTTCTATTAGACTCATTTATTTACATGTTTACTAACAATAAACATATACTCCAAAGTTGTATGTCTTATTTTCTAAATCTTTCATATGAAGTTCCATTCCAAACTAAAACTTAACATTTAGCTTAGATGGAAGGTTACTATCCACAACATATAATATTTAAAGAAAATAAACATAATACTCCCACTAGCTTTCAGGAATACTTAGAAATTATCTTATTTTAATTTTAAACAAAAACTTGGATTTAATAGTTAAACATAAGAATCATCTCCTAGATGCATGCATATATCCATTCATGGATTTTTGCAGTTTGTACATTTTCAAAGATTATGTGAATTCATAAAACTCATTTGTATTACTTATCGTCCTCGCAAAAGCAATCACACAAGAAAGAGTTTTGATATTCATTGTCAGATTTCAAATAAATGAAATTAAGTATGACAATCATAATCATTATATATTTAATGTGCCAAGGAAAGAATATTCAATCATAGTTAATTGCTTAAGTGTGATTAATAATCTTGTCACAAGTCATGCATTAAACACATGTACAATTTTGTCCATATGATTTCTACACAAAAATTTAAACCACTAGGGTTTTCCTTCCTTTGAAGAAACTCATCTTTATTAAGATAAACCAAGTTTCTAAAGTTGATTACCTTTTTGGACAGCATCTTAACATTCATAGTATGAACAATTTACCATAATTCAATATTAGGTAATATATCATTATGATTAACAGGTTTACCATGATCATGTAATTCATATTTCTCATCATATCAAATATCTGAGATATCTTTGCGGATCTATGAATGCGAATTCCACTATCTTGAGGTCTATTATTTACATGTTTAGCCTCATGATGTTATTCACTAGTGTGTTTCAGAAGATTATGTGTTTGTAATTGTAATTTTAATCTCTTCAAGATCTAAACAAAAACCCCCACTTGCTTTTGTAATTTAAAGACTATCTATAAATACTTTAGCAATTAGAACAACACTAAATTGTTTCCTTTTTGGATATTACGAAACACATTGACAGTTCGTAAATCTTGTTCACTAATAACCTACTCCATAAGTAGTTTTAACAAATCAGAACTTCAATATATAAGATTCAATGTGATTCATCACATTCCATACTAAAATGGTGTCTTATTAATCTTCTAGGTTTTGAGTTTTAGTAAGTATATTCAATCAATACTCAATTTTCTAACCTTGATAACTTTTGGAAGAAAAGAAGATATAGTTATCTTGAATCAAACAATATAACAAATGTTTGATTCTTCTAACTGAACATTCCATATACATACAGTATTTCATTAGAATTAATATTGTAAGACAATCTAACACAATATAAGATAAACATATTCCTTTTGGCTTACCTATTTACCAACTAAATCATCTTAATGGTATAATAAAATTCCAAGCCAATTGCATGCTTTATAACTCAAGTACTTTTAATCAAGTCACTTCATGTCCATGTCTCAACAAGAAAACATAAACAGTTATAATTCCATTATACGTTATAAGTCATTTACCAATGACTTTATATCTTAATAAGAAGACATAATAAGTTAACGTATTACTTTATATTATATGTCTTGTAATAATGAAAAGACTTCATGTTTGTGACTTTACAAAGAAACACATAAACATTTATAATTTAAAGTAATTATGAACACCACATCGTGGTTTCAATTAATTTATTTTCAAGTTAATATACTACTCCATCTATTTATGTCATTCTAAAAATACATAAATATTTAAGATAGTATCAAATTACTTTATTTATTTATGTCATTCCATGAAGTGTCCAACTTAAGAAACTGTAAAAACATCCACGCTCGATCCCACAATAAGTGGAGATTTACCTTGAGATTACAATCTAGCCATGATCTCACTTAAACTAAAATGTAACTTCAAGTGTTTCTATATTTTGAATGACATAAGACATAAAAGTAGTCTATGTTATAATCTTGACACATGTTCTAAACAAGTCAATCTTATTAGAATGTTAATCTCTTACCTTACGATCAAGAGAATCCATTAATCATATTTGTATGTGTTGTTCCTTTGCACACAATAAATACTTCTCCCACTTGTGCATAGAACAATATCATATAGCACACAAACAACACGACTTGCATTTTGTTTATGTGAACAATATGATAGTGTCATAGATATATAAGTATTATAAGTAGATGTAGGACCACTTAATTATCAAGCAAACGTTCATGACTATCCTTGAGACTATGAATGTCTACATTTTGAACGTAATGTATTATTTCAAGAAAATCTAGAAATAATCTGAGTTACTACCAAGATAATAAATCTTGTAACTCCCACTGAATTAGACAACGTTACAATAATGTCATATTGGTAATACACCATACTCCCACTGGATTTGACAACATTGTAAGTGTTTCATTAACCAGTGAAAATAACATGCTATTACGTTGCTACCCCTTTGTAAGACCATTCGTAACAAGTACTTAGGTACTAAAAGAGTGTATTCTACTATGTAGATGATGGATCATCCATCAATGCTATTAACTTGAAAAATTGAGCATGCAATTTCTTCCTTAATGGGTCTACCATCGCCATAATGATGTATAGCACCTTCAATTAGTCAAAACAAAACAACTAGATAAAATATACTAGTTTGTCTTTTACCAATTTGTGGTAATTAGTCTAGCTTCTAATTTAATAACTCATAAAATGTCAAACATGTTTTCTAGTTGACCAAAATGTCATATAAGAATTCAATCACCAACAGAGGGTAATGAAATTTCTTAAGGAAAACATGGTGTGCAATTATCTTAACTATTAAAGTTGCTATGAGTTATATTAGAATTTAGACAATTCTAATGTTCCTAACATACCTTTCTCAATCATGAAAAGGAATAGGATTGAGTCTTACTCTTCTTCCATGAAAAAGAGTTTATGTTTGTCTTTTAGTAAATTTTTCTTGATCAAACATTTGTTTGAAAATAGAACTAGATCAATTTACCAAAGCCCAAACGTTTTGATTTAATGTTGCATTAATACAATCAAAAGAATTAACAAAATTCAATTTTAGTATTTTCGATAATTAAATCTTTCAAGAAAATAAAATACCCTTAGGTCAATATTCATATTAACCATAGAATTTTCCTTGAATCTAGGACCCTCATTATCATAGTTTCACCACATCAGTTGATGTGCTAGTGATGAAAGTATAGAATAGGTAATTGTAGAAGAACAATAATTGACAAACAAGTTTTCAATTCCTAGAAAATATGGGATTTACAATTTTGCCAAACAATTATGCAAAACGTAAGCATGTTTTATCCCATCTTATGCCTTAAGTTATAGGTCTCACTAACTAACTTAATTAAGTTGTCTAATTTAGAAACTGCAAATTATTTAAGTTGAGGTCTCACACAACATAAAGATTCACCTTGTTATTGTAATCTAGCTCAAGGTCTCACATAACTAAATTACAACTTCAAGTGTTTCATATCATTAGATAGCATAAACTTAAATTTTAAAGGGTACAATTTTGATGTGTAATCAAAACTTATGTATGAAGAAGCATGCATACATCTCCATAACATAAAAAATTTCAAAACCTTACTCATAGTTTTAAATTGCTAAGATTAAATTCTACAAAGTTTTAATCGATGCGTTGAGAAACTTACAACTTTGCACTAAGATGCTTCGTACATAGAATAGTTATACAAGGTAGCTCCAATCGAGCGCCTGAGGGAGGAGGACCGGGTAGCGCAAAAGCATAACCTTAGACATCCTTTCGGTGTATTTGTCGCACTTCTTTAAACCCCCTTTCTAGTTTGTTCTAATGGGTGAGCCGTTCTAACCATTTAGTACAGTCGAATCATTCGATTAAAAGTTCAAGATTTAATACTTAGAAAACAAATCAAATTTCGCCATTATTTAGTCCATTTATTTTTCTATTCTCGAAAAACCCTTTTTGTTTACTAACGTGTCATACAATATAAACAAAAAGCAATTTAATAAAAATTAAAACAAACTCAAATAATATACATATAACTTAACAATTAACATATGTAAAAAACAATTAGCCACATGCATAATTATTTGATAAAACCTAATAAACAATTCTACGCGTAAAATAATGCATACATCAACTAGGGCTTTCACCTACAAGGTAGATGAGCCACATGCATCGACAAGTCGATTGCGTAAGCCAAAGTCAACAATATACCAATTAGCACATAACGAATTTTATTAGATATATTGAGGTCTTCCCCAATTTAATAATTATCAAACTAATTAACATGTGAATTTTACTTAACAATTAATCAAAATAATTAATACACAATAATCCATGACAAAACATGCATGTTTCACCATGGATTCCTCATAACAATTATAATCCCAAGATAAGCATATTATCATGGCACATAACAATTATTCATAATAACCACATAAAAATATACATGCAATCCTAGGATTTCTACAAGTTTTACAAAAAATAAAACCTAATTAAATCAATAAAGGGTAATCGACCCATATTAAAAAAATTAGGGTTTCAATTTTCAAAACCCTAGAAACCAATAAAAGCATGTAATAATCAAAAAGATTCAATTTTTATGTGTTTTGGTAATTAATTACAACATATTAACGGCTCGTGATGCCACTGTTGGGTTTTACTAATCATAACAATTATAGAAAACAAGTAAACATCATCAAAGCATGCACTGGTAAATTAATTAACTGAATTAAAAGTATATGCGTACCTTTTGCGAATCAATGCAATTAGGGTTTATGAAAGCCCCAAATTAAGACCAAGTACCAAGAAACCTTAAACCTTAATAAATTAGGGTTTAATACATTCAACTACACTAAAAGTCAAACACCCAAGTTACCAACACAAGTGCATTGGTCCTTCGTTCTTGTACACACGTATTAGTAGCAAATCAATGAGAAAAGCTATGTTCTTGATTACAATAGATTAACCAAACACCTTTGTTATGCTCAAGGTCACTCGCAAATCCCTTACATGGGGTTTTTCTCGTTAACCTAAGAACAAGAGGGAAGAAAGAAGAAGTTTGGCCTTCTATTGAAATCTAGTGTACCCAAGGATGAATACATGGGGATGTATTTATAGCCTTATGGTAGATGTCAAGTTTACTATGGTTTCCGATGTGGGATTCCATAGATTCGGCCAAAAACAAGCCCAAACGAGGGTTCCTAAAACCTTCTCTTGGCTTGTTAACTTTTCTTCATATCCCGTTGACATTTAACGACCTATAATCAAAACTCGTTAAATATTAACTATCGTTAAGCATTTATTTGTAATCAATAATTAAATATTACATTTAATATATCAATTATTATTTACATTGATTCTCATACGTAATGTGTGCAATCCCGAAGTCTCTAGTTCGAATCCAGTCATACGCATATTAAAATATGTACATAACCTTTCACAACCAACATACACTAAAACAAGTAGTCATTTAGCATAGCATAAAAAGAAAGATACTTTTCGTCACTTTACGTTTAAATATGACAATGTATACTAAGCTTGATTTTGTGTATAGATGAATTGAATTCCTCTCCATTTCTAAATTTGACCAAGTAGTTTATTTCCTTATGAAAAATACAGTGACTTACAAAGATATACCAAATAGAAATGTCTGATTCGAAAGTAAAAGACTAAATGAAGATTTGATGCTTAAGGAAGTTTAAATGTTTAGATACTTTGTAGTATTTGGTTTATTTAACATATTTAAAATTAACTCAGGTCCTAGGGGTATTTTTATATGAACGTAGACTTAATTCCCTTCAAAATGATAGTGGCATGACTTCTACGGACTTACGGTTAATTAGTTACTAATTTTTTAAGTTGGCAAAAGCTGATGAATAGTGACGCACGTGTGACAACTCGTACTTTCAGGTCATTTCTTAAATTTACTATTCATCTCGGGAATTTACTATTCATCGATTACTATTCATCATTTTTGATGTCGATTTGATATTCTGATAACGTGTTTCAAAATTTTACTATTCATGAAACACTATTCATTCCCGGAGAAAATCACTATTCATGAGTCACTATTCATCATTTATCGTAAGCTAGGTTTACGAGTGTCAAATTCGCGTAACCTTAAGGGTTTAGCTGCGAATTTATGAACAATCATTAAGGACATTTCATATAGACTAGATTTACTCTACATATCATTGGTAACATCATCATCATATTAGTTCATGCATGGGTTTGCATTTTTCATTAAACGCATAATTTCCTATTAAATAAAAGCTATCGCGTAATCATTTATTTTGAACATTTGATCCGACACTTCCAAAAATTATCCTAATATATTTTTAAACTCATATTAAGATTATAAAAATAATATTATTAGTTTACCCGTTGTTTTAAATTTATTTGGTATATAAATTGTTATGTATATATATTCGGACGGTTTTAAGTAAATACTACTCGATAATTATCATTTCACTCAATTCTTGTAAGAAATGTATTTTTATAATTTTTATGACATCAATATATTTTATTTTGTTCCGTTAAAATTTATTTATAGCTAACGCTACCTCAAATATCTATTTTAACTCACAAACTACCAACTATACTTAAACAATTACACATTTACTAATACATTTATACATTATATCATACAAAAATATATTACTTTTTTTTTGGGGCTTGTCGACATATAGGTAATGACACAACACTAATTGGGTACAAAAATATCAACTAGACACTTTATACATGTTATTTTTATAATAGTTTAATACAAAACACATTCATACATTATTGCAAAGGTGAGAAAGAAATATAAACCTCTCCATTTCCATCTTGAAGACAGGCCATCTCAAGAAACCAAGAATAAATCAAAGATTTTTCATGATCAAGTGTTTATCAAACTCATTTAGTGATCTATGTTAAGGTTTTGAAATAAAAACCTATAGATTAATTAAGGTTCTAGCTCAAAAAATCTTAAATCATTCAAGTAAGCATTTCATGATCTTCATAACTCTTTCATATTCATATTTATGTTATTTCATCATTTTTGCAAGAAAACATGCAAGTTATATGAGTATCCATACCACTTTCATTGTTATTAGTACTTATAATTAGTATATATTATCCTATAATTATCCCTTGAAACATATCATTTTTGATGATGTCTAGGAACCCATGACACCCTAAGAAGGTGTATGGCAGGTTTAGAATAGCTTTGTCGTTGGTTTGAAGTGGTTAGAATAATTATTACGCGAGAAAAATCCATTTCGACAACTATAAAATAGTGGTCTGATCTTATTTGTGAAATCTGGAAATTTTGACAGTTTTTAAAATATTTTGGGCTAGATATTCAGAAAATATACTTTAAAACAACAACGTGGCCGCTTGAACAGGTTAAAACGGAGTTATAAAGAAGAAGTTATGCTATTTTCAAGTTTAACGACGAAAACTATTTTTCCGGAAAATTCAGCATGCTGTCCCAAACTTTTACGAGTCAAAAATGAGTCTTAAGCATTATCAAATGAGTCGATTTATCAAAAATATATTAGTATACTTTAACAAGAAGCTAAGGACATATAAAACGTAGAAAACGGAGTTGTAACGACTAAATTACACGCGTTTAAACAAGGTTGTCGTAACTATTTCATATAAGCATAACTAATATATTTTATAATAGCCAAAAATTACGGCATGAATGACCATGTTGAGGGTCGTTTTCAGCATTGATGGAATACTTTTTATAAAATGATGTCTTCTAATAAAAGTAAGTTCGCCTAGCATTTTTTCCAAAATGTCCAACGTTCATCAAGCGAGTTGTGTGAATAAAATCACGGTCACTCAAACTTTGCGAAAGTTACCCTTAAACAATATTTTTTGGTACAAGTACCCTACCTTACCTATGTTTTCTCCATGATCGAGACCTCTATGATGAAAATTTAAAAGCTAAGACTTTGAGATAATGCTACAAGCTTTCCAAAACCTTTGAGTTTGTTTCCTAACACTCGATATTCACTATTTTACGACCAGACTTTGAGGTCATTTAGTCACTTTCACAAATTATCAAAATATATTATTTTGCGAATGAAAAGCTATAAATTCTTGATAAATCACTAAGCGACTATCGTAGAGGTTGTTTCAACGTAAATACTTGTAAAGTATTTTATAATATGACGAGATGTCATAAACATATATTTCGACGATAAACATTATTTTCAAATGTACAAGTGGTATGGATATCATATGAGTTTGCATGCACGACATTGTTTCATAATTTACATTAGAAAATATCATTCATAATAGGTCGCGGTTAGAGGTTGCGCCTCATTTTAGTATTGCCATCATATCATTATAAACATTGCAGGTGAGTTTTCATAGCCCCGATTTATTCAAGTTTATACATTATTTCAAACCTACGGGGAGAATACATTGCACATCATTTTATTACGAGCCCAAGTATATTCAAATTCATTTACATTGCTTAAGTTACCTCATTGCCAATTGAATGTCCCCATTTCATAATCATGAACCGTTAATTTCGGAAGAAGCGAGGGTGAGTGGATAGATCTATTGAGGGTGACTCCTCCATCAGTGTTGGTGGTCCCAGTGGTCAGCGGATGCATTTCATTTTTATCATCATTGAGTTGTTTGGCAAAACACTCTGTTGGGGCGAACATCAGGAGCAGTCTAGCTTGGTGTCATGTGCTTAAGCAATTGTACCATTTTTGTGACATATTTGTCATACATAACTTATACTTGCGTTGGTTGTATAAAACATTTTCATAAACTCTATGAACACACTCAACCATTGTGTTGACACTTTTAGCAATGTATTTTCAGGATCTAAGGTATATACATCATGGCATACATAAGGGCTTATCATAGAGTCGCGGTGACGACGCATCTCACATGGATTTTATGCACTTTAAAACATCGTTTGGATTGTAACAAATTTATTTCCGCAAACTTTATCTACATTTTGGGACCTATCTTGTAACTCTGAATGTTTTAAATAAATATCAAACGATGTGTTTTCAAACGACACTTTAGGTCGTTCAATATAACTGTGATTGTGATGCTATGACAGTCAACCCCCAAGTATTCCATTCAGCTGCAAAACAGGTAATTTGGGGTGTGTGATTGGCATCGAGCTTGATTATAGAGAACTAGGTTGCATCATTGACCTAGACTATAACTACATCATCATAGCATCTCATCATTTCATCATAAGTGCATAGTCACTATACATGCGGTTTCATTCGCACATTTTGCGAGTTATTTACTTTCATTTCAAATCGATTGTCACATTAATGCCTTCAGATGCCCATCCCATCATACTTCACATCGGACTTCGACATGGAGAATGCCACGACATTCCTATCACAATTTTAACATTAGTTGACTCTACACCAAATTTACCACACATATTATCCGATGTCGATCTTGAACCCTTTGAGAGAGTTGCATCTACACCATCACGATCACCATTGATTCTTTGTAAGATCAGGGGCAGTTTCTATTATTCGTAGGGGACAGATCATACCATTTGGTAGGACTTATAGGCTTAGTCCTAATGGACCTATTAGGATGTTTCTTTGCGAAGGATGAGAGTACATTCTCTTACCATCACTCTTAGATCACTTGTTACTCATGTAATACAACCACCATCAGCTACTCATACCGGTATAAGTTGTCCAATAGTGCATACTCTAATTTTACCTCTGAAAAGTCACGAGACAACACGAAAGATAGTAGTATTTCATTTACCATCATCTCCTAACTTACCACTAGGATTTCCATCATCATTATCATCTAGAGCACTATCCGTACCATCACATCTCATAGACACTACTCATACATATGACTTGCAGCTTGGGAAGCGTGTATGATTTAACACACCATTACCATCTATCGCTAATACTATAGACACTATACCATCTTATAGGTTTGGGGACTGTGAGAGTTTCAAAATTTTATTCGCTGCTAGACGACCCTACTGCTCCTACACTTGAGACATGATTAGACTATCAACAAGAACAGATAATAAGTACCTTTCTATCTATGTAATCTTTATCCTTTATTATCTCCACGATAATCACAATCTTTGTTTATTTCATTCCATATTCCAATTGCCCAATTTTCAATCATTTCGCAACAATATACCGCTATCTTACTAGGGATTAGGCCAACTTTAGTCTTGACTAATTAGGAGAATATTACCATTCTATGAGGTTCTCCCATGTATCCTACAAACCATTCAACAATTCTTATTTCAAGTTATTTTGCTACCACTTTATAAAATTATTTCACATAATTTTATTTGAGATACTATTTATTACCATCTTAGGAAATTTGTTTCTGAATTCTAAAACAATTTGTTTTGTTACCACCCTATAAATTGACTTTCAGTCATTCTATCAACTATTTACTATCATTATGAAGCGATTTTCATGTTACTCTGAAAAATTGTTTGAGCCATTATTTTACAAAACAACACGTTGAATACCATCTAAAACTTTGGAGAAACATAATATCATTTTAACAAAACCAATCATCACATCATTTGTCCTCGATTATACATAGCACGATCACCTATGTATGATTCGGGAAAAATTATGTCATGAAAGAAACAAGCATCTTTTCAAACTTCCTAAAACAATCTTCACTCAAAGCAAAGCTTTGTATCAGAATAAATTGTTCATAAACATTTCTTTTTGTTAACACTCTATAGAAGCCTACGCCATTCATCCCTCACTCAACCGATAAGTTAGAATTTTTGAGTGACCTTTTTAGGAAAGGCTTTCTATACCATCTATGAGGAGGATTCCTCGATACAAGAAAACAATGAAAGGATTTCAGAACTATCAACAAGGACTAGAAGTATGTAGTAAGATGTTTCAAAACTCAATAGAAATTTTAAGATATCACGAGACAATCCGAACCACTATCTTTGGATTAGAAGTCAGATTCTATCATTTCAAAAAGTACCAGCTAGACCGAGTTACAAGATTTAGTACGAAGTGAATACACACTAAGTAACACTATAGAGATAGACCAAGTCTTCTAACCAAGACTGCAGAACATTCCATTAAACATGGCCCTAACAATATGTGAACTTCCCTAGAATGAGTTTCCCTTAAAGGAAAATTGAGTTAAATTAAGGTTATCGATATAAACTTTCTCTAAGGCATTGTGTTCTCTAGAAATTACAGTAACCTCACTTTCATATCAAGAGATGCAACAGGTCTGAACATATCGGACAACCAATGACTCTCCAACTACAAGTGAAATCGGAACAAATCTTGGAAATCAATCACCACACCACATCACTTAAATATTTAAGGTTTTTCGACTTGACAACATAGAGCGTGGAAATATCTCGATAAGAGAAATTAAAAGAGACACCATCAAACAATAAACATTTTAGTAATGGAGACTAAGCACCTTAGGCAAGGAAGAGTCAAGTCATGACATTAAGCTAGAATTAGAAGCCTTGAGGAATCACAAGCTGTTACCTATAATCTATTCTTTTCAATAAGGTCCTTTTCAACAGACTTAACATTTTGAAATTTGGCACGAGACACGTGGTATCAATTTTAGTTGTACCTATTATAAGCTATACGATTCACCTTAGACTTCCGACAATCATTTCAAGATTCCCATGGAACCTACTAGGACATGAGTACCGCCTATTATCCTCGGCTCAATGGTGGAGGCGAGAGAACAATTCAAACATTAGAAGATATACTCAAGGCATGTGTGATTTTCTAAAAATGATTAGGCAAATCATTCTTCATCGAACAAGTTGCTTTACAACAATAGTTAGCACATGAACATATTGACCACACCAATTGAGGCACTCTATGGTTGAGGTGTCAATCACTTATTCACGGGTCAAAATCAGGAAAGCCTAACTCACTAGTCCATGACTTATTCATGAAGCAACAAAGAAATCGTACAAATCAAGAATTAGTTACAAGCAACAACAAATAGATAGAAAAGCTACGTCGATATACGACGCAAAATATTGGAAATATGTTCCATAAGTAGCAAACCATTAGAATTTCAAGTTGGCAGCGAGTTATGTTGAAAGTCCCGTCTTGGAAAGGCGTGTACGATTCGAAAACATTGGGACGACCCGTGCGACTCAAATATCGTCACCTTTTCACCGATAACACCGTAGAACTCAACATGGGTGAATTAGGGGACTAAATTCCTTTTTGGGTGGGCGAATGTGACAACTTCGTACTTCGAGTCATTTCTCAAATTTACTATTCATCTCGTGAATTTACTATTCATCGGTTACTATTCATCATTTTACTATTCATCATTTTTATGTCGATTTGATATTCTGAGAACGTATTTCAAAATTTACTATTTATGAAACACTATTCATTCACGGAGAAAATCACTATTCATGAGTCACTATTCATCATTTATCGTAAACTAGGTTTACGAGTGTCAAATTCGCGTAACCGTAAGGGTTTAGCTGCGAATTCATGAACAATCATTAAGGACATTTCATATAAACTAGATTTAGTCTACATATCATTGGTAACATCATCATCATATTAGTTCATGCATGGGTTTGCATTTTTCATTAAACGCATAATTTCCTATTAAATAAACGCTATCGCGTAATCATTTATTTTGAACATTTGATCCGACACTTCCAAAAATTATCCTAATATATTTTTAAACTCATATTAAGATTATAAAAATAATATTATTAGTTTACCCGGTGTTTTAAATTTATTTGGTATATAAATTGTTATGTATATATATTTACGACGGTTTTCGTAAATACTACTCGATAATTATCATTTCACTCAATTCTTGTAAAAAATGTATTTTTATAATTTTTATGACATCAATATATTTTATTTTGTTCTGTTAAAATTTATTTATAGCTAACGCTACCTCAAATATCTATTTTAACTCACAAACTACCAACTATACTTAAACAATTACACATTTACTAATACATTTATACATTATATCATACAAAAATATATTACTTTTATTTTTTTTTGGGGCTTGTCGACATATAGGTAATGACACAACACTAATTGGGTACAAAAATATCAACTAGACACTTTATACATGTTATTTTTATTATAGTTTAATACAAAACACATTCATACATTATTGCAAAGGTGAGAAAGAAATATAAACCTCTCCATTTCCATCTTGAAGACCGGCCATCTCAAGAAACCAAGAAGAAATCAAAGATTTTTCATGATCAAGTGTTTATCAAACTCATTTAGTGATCTATGTTAAGGTTTTGAAATAAAAACCTATAGATTAATTAAGGTTCTAGCTCAAAAACTCTTAAATCATTCAAGTAAGCATTTCATGATCTTCATAACTCTTTCATATTCATATTTATGTTATTTCATCATTTTTGCAAGAAAACATGCAAGTTGTATGAGTATCCATACCACTTTCACTGTTATTAGTACTTATAATTAGTATATATTATCCTATAATTATCCCTTGAAACATATCATTTTTGATGATGTCTAGGAATCCATCACACCCTAGGAAGGTGTATGGTAGGTTTAGAATAGCTTTGGCGTTGGTTTGAAGTGGTTAGAATAATTATTACGCGAGAAAAATCCATTTCGACAACTATAAAATAGTGGTCTGATCTTATTTGTGAAATCTGGAAATTTTGACAGTTTTTAAAATATTTTGGGCTAGATATTCAGAAAATATACTTTAAAACGAAAACGTGGCCACTTGAACGGGTTAAAACGGAGTTATAACGAAGAAGTTATGCTATTTTCAAGTTTAACGACGAAAACTATTTTTCCGGAAAATTCAGCATGCTGTCCCAAACTTTTACGAGTCAAAAATGAGTCTTAACCGTTATCAAATGAGTCGATTTATCAAAAATATATTAGTATAGTTTAACACGAAGCTAAGGACATATAAAACGTAGAAAACGGACTTGTAACGACTAAATTACACGCGTTTAAACAAGGTTGTCGTAACTATTTCATATAAACATAACTAATATATTTTCTAATAGCCAAAAATTACGACCGCGAATGACCATGTTGAGGGTCGTTTTCAGCATTGATGGAGTACTTTTTATAAAATGATGTCTTCTAATAAAAGTAAGTTAAGCCTAACCTATTTTCCAAAATGTCCAACCGTTAGATCAAAGCGGGTTGTAACGAATAAAATACGGTCACTCAAACTTTGCCGAAAGTTACCCTTAAACTATATTTTTGGTACAAGTACCCTACTTTACCTATGTTTTTCTCCATGATCGAGACCTGTATGATGAAAATTTAAAAGCTAAGACTTTGAGATAATGCTACAAGCTTTCCAAAACCGTTGAGTTAGTTTCCTAACACTCGATATTCACTATTTTACGACCGGCTTTTCGAGGTCATTTAGTCACTTTCACAAATTATCAAAGTATATTATTTTGCGACGAAAAGCTATAAATTCTTGATAAATCACTAAACGACTATCGTAGGAGGTTGTTTCAACGTAAATACTTGTAAAGTATTTTATAATATGACGAGATGTCATAAACATATATTTCGACGATAAACATTATTTTCAAATGTACAAGTGGTATGGATATCATATGAGTTTGCATGCACGACATTTTTTCATAATTTACATTAGAAAATATCATTCATAATAGGTCGCGGTTAGAGGTTGCGCCTCATTTTAGTATTGCCTTCATATCATTATAAACATTGCACCAGGTGAGTTTTCATAGCCCCGATTTATTCAAGTTTATACATTATTTCAAACCTACGGGGGAGATTACATTGCACATCATTTTTATACGAGCCCAAGTATATTCAAATTCATTTACATTGCTTAAGTTACCTCATTGCCAATTGAATATCCCCATTTCATAATCATGAACCGTTAATTTCGGAAGAAGCGAGGGTGGGTGGATAGATCTATTGAGGGTGACTCCTCCATCCGTGTTGGTGGTCCCAACTGTCAAGCGGATGCATTTCATTTTATCATCATTGAGTTGTTTGGCAAAACACTCTGTTGGGCGAACATCAAGAACAGTCTAGCTTTGGTGTCATGTGCTTAAGCAATTGTACCATTTTTGTGACATATTTGTCATACATAACTTATACTTGCGTTGGTTGTATAAAACATTTTCATAAACTCTATGAACACACTCAACCATTATGTTTTCAAACGACACTTTAGGTCGTTCAATATAACTGTGATTGTGATGCTATGACAGTCAACCCCCAGGTATTCCATTCCGCTGCAAAACAGGTAATTTGGGGGTGTGACAGCACGGATCCGACGGATCTATTTAAAGGGATCTGCGGGTCCCTGTACCAGATTCACCAAAACTAGTATTTTGAGATAAAGAAAACGTGTAGGACTTACTAGATTTGATAGTAAACATACAAACACTTGTTTAACTTCATTTCTACTAATGTGACTTATCTAAACATTTACGAAGATGATTTTTCAGATAAAATTATGGTTATCCCAAACACTCCTTTCAAAACCACATTTCTTCGTAGATTAATTCTAAGCACTTAATACAAAACTTACAAATTCTTTCAAGAAACTTTTATTTTACTTTTCAGTAAAACCTTCAAGCTAGTATAACAAAGTATATTTAACAACAAAACAAGTAAGCACTAAACAGAGAGATACTTTTCATATTATATCCGCTTCTTGGGTAGTTTGATACATGGATTGTACTACATTTTAAAAACCATTTGTTTTGAGAATAAGAGCCACGAGGCTCTGATACCAATTGTGAAAACGTAGAGGGGGGGGGGTGAATACGTTACCATTTTAAAATCTTATTACTTATTGTATCAAGTATCCGATCAAACTTGTTGTAATATGAGAAATGCCAATTATAGTCTATACAGTAAAACAAGTTATCACACAAGCATAATCATCAAGTCACAACGCAAGCAATAATATAGTGCAAGTATAAAAGTAAAGTAGTAAGTAAAAGAAAGTGCAAACCGAACACGATAACTTATAGTGGTTCGGTCACGGAGCTCCTCTCCGCCCTACTCCACTCCCCTAGTACCCAACTCGAGAGTTACTTTAGTAGATCAACAAGCTCCCTTCTCGGCGGAGAAAACCTTACAAATGTCGCTTACATTTTTTTCCGGTACAAAGCTAAATATGGGGTTCTAATTTGAGGTAGAACCAACCTGACGTCGCCTATATAATATTTCCGACACTAAGCTAGATGTCGAGTTCTTTCTCGGGTACAACCACTTCCATTATGATTTATGGTCCAACATTACAAACCTTATGTTTTATGACACAAACACATAAACCATCTAATCTAATTGTGAAATAGAATGAGTGTTACAAATATACATTGATGATTCAAGACATAAATGTCTAATGGATATAAATGCATAATCTAAATGATCTTCGTAAATAAGAAGTCTTCAATCAATGAGGATGACAATTGCTCTTGAATCTTCATATGTTGATATGATTTGGTGAATGAGGATGGAAAGATCTCCAACTTTTCTTTGGTGGATCAGGATGTAAAGTATGCTTACAACAAAGATGAATGTTAGAAACGTTATGATCATGTGATGGTGAGGGTGATTAATGTATGTTACTACATTGTTATCTACCGATCTAAATGTATGCAAAATGATAGAGAGAATGTATGTTCAAGTGGTGATTAAACAACATTGTGTGGCTTGCTATTTATAGGCAAAAGCCTTCAGCAAACCACAGATGGGACAGTTAAAAATAGGGATCCGTCCGTGTATTATTTTGGTTCAGCGCTACCTGTCAGAAAATCTACAAAAATCTTTAACAAATATAACTAAAATATTTACCATATCTTTCGATGATTCTAATCTAAACAAGATATTCAACATATCTTTCCAAAGATCTCAAAGTTCTTCAAAAATCTTTAACAAATCTAACTAAAATATTTACCATATCTTTCCATGATTCTTTGATTAACAATCTAAACAAGATATTCATCATATCTTTCCAAATATCTCAAACATCTCCAAAAATCTTTAACAAATCTAACCAAAATATTTATCATATCTTTCCATGATTCTTTAAGTAACAACTAAACAAGATATTAATTATATCTTCCTAAGATCTTAAAAATGATGCATGCCATGATGTAAAAATACATTTTTCTTTTTGATTTAATGTATTATGAAAGTTAATTAAAAATGTGACTAGTTAATATAATGTCTAGTTACCATTTTGTAAAATAAAGAGTCTAGTTAAGTGCTTGTCAATATGAAATGTATTTTCTCAAGCATAATTAAACTTTAGTATAAAAATAAAAGTGATGTATTTGTATAAGAATACTTGTATATGCAAAATATTAAATAAGGTTCAAAATAGAATGGTTAACATATAAAGTACTTAATGAATCTAAAAGTATTTTAAACATTCTAAATGGTATGTTAAGCGGTTTGATCATAATGTAACATAACAAAAACATGTACGAACCTGTGTTGTATAATACAAGGACATGAGACGTCGAGAGGTGTTAAATATATGTTCAGACAAAATGTGATTATGAGTAACTTGTACATTTTATGTTATGTATTACAAGTTACATGTTTTTCATCTATCAAAACAAACGAGACTGTATAGATTAAATATCATAATATTTGCACAAACAAGTTACATGGTCTGCCTAAGTCTATTGTCAGTGATGTTGTGATTTAATACTCATAACAATTATATAAATCAAATAACATCATCAAAGCATGCAGCGGAAGTAAATAGGAATAATATATGTAATTAATTAACCAAACAAGAAACGCGTACCTTTTAGCAATTCAAGAATCAAACGTTGATTAAACAAGAACCAAAACCCAAAACCCTAACTCTAGGGTTTATAATATTCGACCCAAAAGAATCGACCACCAAGGAATACACAAGCTCAAGCGTGCTTGCTCTTCGTTCTTGTACACACATACTAATAGCGATTTGATGTGGAAAAGCTAGTTCCTTGAATCACAAATAAAACCCAACACTTGTTTCTTTGACTTGGAAAATCGAAACCCTATGGGGAGGGTGGAACCGATCGGCCAAGTAAAAGAGAGGAGAGGAGAAATTAGGTTATTGGTGATCCAAGATTAGTTTAAGAATGAATACAAGGGTTTGTATATATACATTCTCAAAACTTGGTGACCAAGAAATCCCACCTCCTTGGTTTGAGAAGCCCACGACCGGCCACCCAATCCCAAAGGGATTCCGGATCCTTCTTGTCCTCTAATTTCATCTCTAGTCCTCGTAGTTTACATTTAACGACCGTTAGTCAAAACCCTGTTAAATATTAACTATCGTTATGTTTTATTTCATGACTAACAATTAATAATAATAACGTTTTATTTATATTAATTGTTTACATCAATTCTCATACGTAATGTGTGCAATCCCGAAGTCTCGAGTTCGAATCCGGACATACTATTATTTAAATATCCATAAAACCTTTCAGCTCCCACTTGGATATTACTAAATATAGTAATGACATTGGTTAGTCTAGCTTTCACACGCCAACGTCCCCAGATCGAATTGAGTATGGTCTCCTGGAAAAAACCATTTAATGATTCATCATTTTTACTTATCCTTTTGTTACTAATACTACATTAACTATGAATATGGATCAAGTCATTTCATAAGTTAACATTCTGTTTCTCGTTGTATATGATTGAACAAGATTACCAAATTATCTGAACGTATTCCAAATAGATCTTGGGTATGGCCATACAAACATCTTGTCAACCCTACGAGGGGCCCAAATATAGTATTATGCTTTGAAACAAATTCAAAGGAACAAATTCTCTTGACTACAAACATAACTCATGAACTTTTCAACACTTCCGAAAATAGCCCTTATAACTACCAGTTACGGATAGCGTTAGACTATCTTACACAAATGCACTACATTCATATCAGTTATCTGGTATCTCAAGTCTGAGGATAAACACTTCATGATATACTTAATGACAAAGATCCATAAAGTATCATCATGTAAAGTTGGGATGAGTCCTATATTCAATTCATTGAATATCATGTGAATCTGGTATGTCCCACGCATCAATATACTTTAAAAGTATATTCTACCAAAACTCAGATTTGTCTTAATTCAATGACATTCCCATATCATTGATCGACAACGGACTATTTAGAATAACATAAGTTATTCACGGATTAAACATGCAAATATAGGATATAATATTAAGAAAATGAAAAATAAACATAAACAACTATTTTATTTCATTAAAGTAATATTTGTTCATAACATCCTTTATCCAAATACTAATCACAGATCTGCATGAAACTACTAGCTAAACGAAGTCCTATACCATCAGCATGGTCATAAGTTTTCTTTTGGCAAAGGCTTCGTAAAGGGATCAGCTAGATTATCATCTGTATGAACTTTGAGTAGATTGATTTCACCTATGTCGACTTGTTCTCAAACATAGTGATATCGACGAGGAAAATGTCTGGCGCCCTTCATGACTCCAGGCTCATTGTCAAATGTTATTGCAGCAGAGTTGTCACAATACACATTTAAAGGTAATTCGATTGAGGGCATTACTCCGAGTCCCGAAATGAATTTCCTAATCCAAACAGCTTCCATCGCAGCTTCTAAAGTAGCTATGTACTCAGCTTCTGTAATAGACATCGCAACCGTTGTTTGCTTCTTGCTCTTCCAGTCAACTGCTCCTCCATTAATGACAAAGACGTAACCCGTTTGAGACTTCGTATCATCTTTATCAGTTTGGAAAGACGCATAGCAAAAACCTGTAACATCAAGTTCTGCATCTGGATTTCCTCCATACACTAGAAACATTTCTTTAGTAGCCCTTAGATACTTAAGAATGTTCTTAACAGCTTGCCAGTGTTTCACACCTGGGTTCTGTTGATACCGACTGGTGCTATTTTGTGCAAATGCCACATCAGGCCTTGTCCATCTTACAGCATACATGATAGATCCTACAGCCGAAGCATAAGGAACTTTATTCATGTACGCCACCTCTTCAGGTGTTGACGCGCATAGTTTATTACTTAAGCCATGTTCAACTTGCATCGGCAAATATCCCTTCTTGGAATTTTGCATACTGAATCTCTTCAATATTTTATCAATGTAAGCACTTTGGCTTAGTCCAATCAACCGCCTTGATCTATCTCGGTAGATCTTAATTCCCAGAATAAATGCTGCTTCCCCTAAGTCCTTCATAGAAAAGCACTCTCCAAGATAAGACTTTACATCTTGCATACTTGGAATGTCTTTTCCTATGATAAATATGTCATCGACATATAAGACAAGGAAAATAACATTACTCCCACTAGCTTTGTGATACACACATGGCTCATCAAGATTTTGAGTGAAACCAAATTTCTTGATTTCTTCATCAAACTTCTTGTTCCATTGCCTTGATGCTTGCTTCAATCCATAAATGGATCTTTGAAGTTTGCATACACGCTTCGGATACTTTGGATTCACAAACCCTTCAGGATGCGCCATATAGATGTCCTCATCTAGGCGAGCGTTTAAGAAGGCAGTTTTGACATCCATTTGCCATATCTCATAGTCATAGTACGCAGCTATGGCTATGAGAATCCTAATAGCTCTAATGTCTGATACAGGAGAAAATGTCTCCTCGTAGTCTACCCCATAGGTTTGAGTATACCCTTGGGCTACAAGACGGGCTTTATAGGTGTGTGCATTACCATCCATGTCAGTCTTTATCTTAAAGAGCCACTTACTTCCAACTACCTTAGTATTTGGCGGTAAGTCAACCTCTATCCAGACTTCGTTATCTTTCATGGATTGCATTTCCCCATTCATTGCAACTCGCCATTTTTCCTTTTCAGGACTCATCATGGCAGCTTTATAGTTAGCAGGTTCACCAAGATCCCCTAACATATTTTCTTCAGCTTCTACGTTGAGACATAGACGCTCAGGTGCACGCGTAGTTCTTGAAGATCTACGAATGGGAACCACTTCAACTTCAGGTGGAACGCCCAGACTTTCAGGTTCTACTTGAGGTTGGCTAGTGTTTTCAGAAGGTGTTGTATCTTCTAGATCATCTTCCAGATCATAAACTCTCCCACTGAATTCATGAGATATGAGATCCCTTTCAAGGAATTCTCCATACCTAGCAACAATTACTTTGTTTTCAGGTGGAAAGTAAAAGTAGTAACCCATAGTTTCCTTTGGGTATCCTACGAAGATACACTTAACAGATCTAGGTTGCAGCTTATCAGCAGAGTCACGTTTAACAAATGCCTCACAACCCTAAACCTTTAAGTAAGACAAGTTGCGAGCTTTCCCATACCACACTTCATAAGGAGTCTTATCAACCTTCTTAGTTGGAACCATATTCAATATGCGAACAACAGTTTCCAAAGCATAATCCCAAAAGGATAAGGGAAGAGTTGTAAGATTAAACATCGATCGCACCATGTCTAGCAATGTACGATTCCTTCTCTCAGATACACCATTTTGTTGTGGAGTATATGGAGATGTGAGTTGCTGGACGATACCACACTTAGCAAGATAATCTTTAAACTCTTGGCTTAAATATTCACCACCTCTATCGGATCGAAGAGCTTTAATCTTCTTTCCTAGTTGCAGTTCTACTTCACTCTTAAAAACCTTAAATGTTTCAAAGACTTCATGTTTATGTTTAAGTAAATAAACATAACCATAACGACTGAAATCATCAGTAAAGGTTAAGAAGTAGCTAGCACCCTTTCTTGACACATGTCTTAGTGGTCCACATATGTCGGTATGTATCACACCAAGAAGATCAGAAGCCCTTTCTAAACTGTTTGTAAAAGGTTTCTTGGTCATCTTCCCAGAGATGCAAGATTCGCATTTATCAAATGATTCATCATTGATATCTTGCAAAAGCCCATCGTGTTGCAGCTGTTTCATGCGTTTCTTGCCTATATGAGCAAGTCTACAATTCCAAAGAAATAAAGAATCCAAATCACCTTTGATTCTTTTATTATTGATGCTAAAGACAGAATTATTTTTATCAATCACATTATCATGCAAATCAATTTCAAACACACCATTTACTAGAATAACATTAAAGTAAAAAACACCATTTAAAGAAACCGAAATTCCATAATCAATAAATGCATGAATGAAACCAATATCTTTTAACAAGGAAACAGAAACGACACCCCTAACAATGGAAGGTGCGTAATGACAATCGTTTAATGACAGTACTAGACCTGAAGGTAAAACTAAATCAAACGTGCCTATAGCTTCAACGTCTGCATGTGCTCCATTACCCACGTGCATGTATTGCTGTCCATAGGCAAGCTTCCTTGCTCCTCTAAGTCCCTGCAGTGTATTACAAATGTGAATACCACATCCAGTATCATATACCCAGGAATTTATTTTATGAGGAAAAGCAAATAATTCTATCATCAAAAGAGTACCTGAAGTACTGGCCACAGTGCCAGTATTTTTATACCTCTTATTGCGCAACTCATCAAGGTACAGTGGACAATTCCTCTTCCAGTGTCCAACCTCGGTGCAGTGATGACAAGACATATCCTTCTTCGGATTCTCACACTTCTTGGGAGGGTACTTCTTGGGTTCTTGCTGATAAGTCATAACTTGTTTTCCCTTATCAACTTTACCCTTACCTTTCCCTTTCTTGTTCGCTATCGGCTTATTAGGCTTAGAAATCCTACCCTTCTGGATGGTCAAAACCGCAGGTGTAGGGGCCTTCTTGGGTAAACCTTTTTCGTAATCAATGAGCATTGCATGTACCTCACTGACTGTCTTCCCCGTGCAAGGCATATTATAATTGCGCACGAAACCATCAAACTCCTTGTTAAGGGATATGTTGATAAGGCCAATTTGTATGTCATTGGGGTAAACATAGTTAAGACTCCCCAGCTGGTCCATGTAACTCATCATTTCCAGGCGGTGAAACTTACAGGTTTCCCTTCTCCTTGCTTGCAACTATGAAGAGCGTCTATCAAATCATACAGCTCTACAATCACAGGCTTTTCAAACAACCTTTGCAATTCTTCAAGCATGAGATTAGGGAAGTAATTTTCAAACTGTTTTTGCTAGTTTGGATTCATACTCCCGAGCATAATGCAGGCGACCTCATTATACTTGTCATACTCAGATTGCCATGCAGCTCGTGCTTCAGCAGTAGCATCAGCTGCAGGTTCAGGAGGACAAGGCGTAGTCAAATAATTGAGTCTTTTGGCAACCCTCAAGACAATTCTTAGTTGCCGATACCAATCATTGAAATTCGCGCTACCAGTCAATTTCTCTCGATCAAACATAGATTTGAACGACAAGGCTAGTGCAGTAGATTCAGCTTGAGCCATTTCTACAGAAATAAAAGTTCAAAAGTTAGTACTTTCGATAAGTAAACATTCAAGAAAATAAAATACCCTTTGGTCAATATTCATATTAATCATAGAATTTTCCTTGAATTTTGGATCCTCATTATCATAGTTTCACCACATCAGTTGATCTGCTAGTGGTGAAAGTATAGAATAGGTAATCGTTGAAAAACGATAATTGACAAACAAGTTTTCAATTCCAAAAGTTATGGGATTTACAATTTTGCCAAAACAATTAATGCAAAACGTAAGCATGTTTCATCCCATCTTATGCCTTAAGTCATAGGTCTCACTAACTAACTTAATTAAGTTGTCTAACTTAGAAACTGCAAATCATAAAGCTGAGATCTCACACAACTAAATAATTCACCTCGTTATTGTAATCTAGATCAAGGTCTCACATAACTATATTACAACTTCAAGTGTTTCATATCATTAGATGGCATAAACTTAAATTTAAAGGGTACAATTTTTGACGTGTAATCAAAACTTATGTATAAAGAAGCATGCATACAACTTTATAACATAATATTTTTTGAAAAAACTTACATAAGATTTTAATTGCTAAGATTGAATTCTACAAATTTTTAATCGATGCGTTGAGAAACTTACAACTTTGCACTAAGATGCTTCGTACATAGAATGGTTATACTAGGTAGCTCCAATCGAACTCACAGGGGGCATAGGACCAGGTAAGCGCAAAGCATAACCTTAGACATCCTTTCAGTGAGACTGTGCTCACTTCTTTATCAACCCCTTTATAGTTTGTTCTAGTGGGTGAGCCGTTCTAACCATTTAGTACAGTCGCATCAATCGATTAAAAGTTCAAGAATAATTCTTAGATAACAAATCAGTTTCGCCATTATTTAGTCCATTTAATTTTCTATTCCAAAAAACCCTTTTTGCTTACTAACATGTCAAACAATTTATAAACAAAAAGCACTTTAATAAAAATTAAATACACTCAAATAATATAAACATATAACTAAACAATTTAACATATGTAAAAATAATTAGCCACATGCATAATTATTTCAATAAACTCTAATAAACAATTCTAGGCGTAAATAATGCATATATTAACTAGGGCTTTCACCTACAAGATAGATGAGCCACATGCATCGACAAGTCAATTGCGTAAGCCAAAGTTAACAATATACCAATTAGCACATAACGAATTTTTATTAGTTATAATTGAGGTCTTCCCCAATTTGATAATTATTAAATAAATAAAACATGTGTGTATCACTTAACAATTAATCAATAACCAAAAAACAATACTCCATGGCAAAACATGCATGTTCCACCATGGATTCCGCATAACAATTATCACCCAAGATACGCATATTACATGGCACATAACAATTATTCATTAATTAACCACATAAAATTAGCATGCAATCCTAGGGTTTCTACAAGTTTTACAAAATTAAAACATAATTAAATAAAATAAGGGTAATCGACCCATACATTAAAAAATTAGGGTTTCGAATTCAAAACCCTAGAAACCATAAAAAGCATGCATATAATCATAAAGATTCAATTTTTATGTGTTTCGGTAATTAATTACATCATATTAACGGCTCGTGATGCCACTGTTGGGATTTAATACTCATAACAATTATATAAATCAAATAACATCATCAAAGCATGCAGCGGAAGTAAATAGGAATAATATATGTAATTAATTAACCAAACAAGAAACGCATACCTTTTAGCAATTCAAGAATCAAACGTTGATTAAACAAGAACCAAAACCCAAAACCCTAACTCTAGGGTTTATAATATTCGACCCAAAAGAATCGACCACCAAGGAATACACAAGCTCAAGCGTGCTTGCTCTTCGTTCTTGTACACACGTACTAATAGCGATTTGATGTGGAAAAGCTAGTTCCTTGAATCACAAATAAAACCCAACACTTGTTTCTTTGACTTGGAAAATCGAAACCCTATGGGGAGGGTGGAACCGATCGGCCAAGTAAAAGAGAGAGGAGAGGAGAAATTAGGTTATTGGTGATCCAAGATTAGTTTAAGAATGAATACAAGGGTTTGTATATATACATTCTCAAAACTTGGTGACCAAGAAATCCCACCTCCTTGGTTTGAGAAGCCCACGACCGGCCACCCAATCCCAAAGGGATTCCGGATCCTTCTTGTCCTCTAATTTCATCTCTAGTCCTCGTAGTTTACATTTAACGACCGTTAGTCAAAACCCCGTTAAATATTAACTATCGTTATGTTTTATTTCGTGACTAACAATTAATAATAATAACGTTTTATTTATATTAATTATTTACATCAATTCTCATACGTAATGTGTGCAATCCCGAAGTCTCGAGTTCGAATCCGGACATACTATTATTTAAATATCCATAAAACCTTTCAAGTGATAGGGATAAAAATTTCATGAGTCTCTTCTGGAAATCCTTGTTTGAAAAACTACAAGTGCAGTTGAAAATGTCATCAACCTACCATCTACAAACTGATGGACAAACTGAAAGTGTGAATAAGTGTAACATATTAGATTTCACATACACATCATAACACAAGCAAAGTATGAGTTTTGGAGAGAGAAAGCTAGAGGTTTGGGAACTTTAGTGAGAGAAAGAAAAATCTTATTATGAGCTCCAACTCTCTACCTTGGGAGGTAAAGAGTATTTATAGTACTTACATAAAATGCCACCTGACGGGCTGTGGATCAGGCATACAGTGGGTAAAGACCCGTCCGTCCTCCACGGTGTTACAAAACTAAATACTACTTAACATTAAATAACTACGACTACGAGCTTTCTAACGATTACATATACTTGAGGTGACCGACACTTTAACTACTGGATTTTCTAAATCCTAACAATCTCCCCCTAAGGGAGGTCACCTCAAACATACATTAAATTTCATAGAAAACAAACAGATATTACATTGAGATTGTTCTTGGATTCTTGTTCTGTAGCTCAAAAGAAATTGTTTTTGCAATACAACGAAGGTTTTAATGAAAATAAATTATCAATCATAAACACCTTTTATTTTGAGAAATAAGTATACAGTCGATGTGCTAAAGAAAAGAGTTTTTCAGCACAACGACCGGTTTTTCAAAGGTTTCCGTCAATCCATAACCTGAACCAGGATTGATTCAAAAGATTGAATCTCTCCATTGTTTCTGTCCAGGTGTCACATGGTTGATCTGTTGGATAGATCTCACATGCCACCTACCAGGAGCTTGTTTGATGTTGGCTCCAGAAGGCGTTCCATCTTCATCGTGAATATGAATGCATATCACTTAGATGTTCTGGCAATACAACAAGGATAATGCGTAGGACTCATAAGATATAATCTCTCTTTCCACATTGTGTAAAATAGAGAGTCTTCATTGAAAGTGTCCTAATGAGATTTATAAGATGATCTCGTGGCTCTAGACTCAATTGTGCATATTTGGTTCCTATGCCGGAGAATAGGGAGAGGGTCTCCTTCTTCAATATCAACAATGTCTAAGAGAAAGTCGATAGATTATGTCGGTTCCCCGTGAGAATGAAACAAGTCCTTTTAAGAGGAACTTGAGTGGTTTGGAAAGTTGAAGTGCAGTGCGTCACTGGGTCTATGACGTCTTGTCTTCAATACCGGCGTTACCTTAGTAACCACCAGTAGCATATGAATTGAACCCGGTTTCTGCCCTAAGGTTGAATTATTGGAGGGCTATTTCTTTTCACCCTTTTCTCATTCATTTCTTTTTCATTCTTCAACCCCTTCAGTGCTTACCGAGACTTCATTACTAGAACCTTGTTGGGTTTATTCCAGTACTAGCTCAGTCTCAGTTGCACTCTTCCCATATCTCACTTTTCTCCTTTTTTCATCATACCTAAGGACTTCTACACTATCTAGTGGATTGTCCCTGGGTAGATCCCTCCGGTTCTGGCGGATCATGGGACCTCAACCTAACCTTATCATCCTTATATCACCATACATAAAGTAAAGTTGGTCGGTCTTTTTGGTATCGTTCATCTGCCATTAGAACCAATTGAAAACCATTTGAAAAATCAATCAAGATACTTGTGATATAGAATCAAAGCATTTTGTATCTTAATTGTTTTGATATTTTAGAAATGCTCCCCCTCAACATATGCATAAAAATTTAGAAATTGTTTTAGCACATGGAGGCAAGAGATCTTTGAAATCGTTAGATTAAGAGTGAAAGGTCCAATCTTTTGATTAACATTTTCTAAAATGATCATCATCACTTCCCAATCAATTTGAGTAGATAAAATATTTTGAGGAAGGATGATGTTTTCAAAAGTTTGCTCCCCCTCAATATGTGCCTCGAATTTTGAAAGAATTTTGCACATATTAGAGGGAACCTGCACTTAGAGACAATTCAATCACGTTTCAATAATTTGAGGTTTAAAATAGATGCTCCCCCTCAACATGTGCATGGAATATTTGAAATCGTTTGTCACTTGCGGGGAGGCAAACATGCTAAACACTTATGAAACCATTTATCGAATTATCAGTTTAAATCCAATTTAAATCACAAATTCTTCCCCGATCACAATTATCAAATCATTTGAGATTTGTGATCTCTGTAGATTTAAATTGATTTTGAAGGCTTTTAATGAGAATTGTGACTTGATTTGTGAAAACGTTTTAACTGATAAGGATCTGATTTTGAGACTTTAAACTCCATTGATTGAACATGCATAAATATCTTTTGAAAACATAATAATAACCAAGGTCTGGAACCAATTGTGTAACATTTTGTAAACCATTTAGAGTATACCTTACTCATTTAAGTGCAAATTGTTTGAAAAGAACACTTTTTGATTTAATTGAAAAATCATTCTCCCCCTCAATCAATGACGAAAGTCGTTGATTGATGAATTGAGATTTTAACACTTGATAAGTTCTTTTGATTTTCAAAAATAGAGTCCGAAGTGTTTTCAAAACAATTGAGTTTTCATAAGATTGCAAATATTTTTCAGAGGAATCATTAGAAGGAAAAATATTTGAAATTAAACATTTGTCTTGTTAATGGCAGACATTTGTTTTTAGACTCAAAGCATTAGGTTTGAAACATGAGATAAAGCATGGCTCTGTTCTTTTTTTGAAAAGCGGGTTACTGCCTGAAATGACAATAAACCATTGTTTTACTTTCTCCCAAATTTTATTTTTATTTTTTTTTATTTTATTTTATTTTTAACATTCGAACAACATCTAAAGTCCCGTGTCACTCTTTGACTGACAGCACAAAGACCGTAGATATATATCGAATCAAGAAAGAAAAGACAAAAAGACAATATTTTTGAGATTTTTTGAGATTTTCAGATTTTTATGGATTTTTGAAAGTTTTATATTTTTCTATTTGTTTTTATAAGGTTTTATAATTTTGTATTTTGCTTTTTGGATAAATATATACAAAGATATAGATGAAGGAAAGACCTTTACTCCTCGTCTTCCTCCTGAAGACGTTTGAGTGTTTCTGGTTGAAGGCTTTTCAAGCCAAGTCGAGGAAGAATAAACTCAAAACGTTCTCTCGGAAGAGCTTTGGTGAAGATGTCTGCTAACTGGTAATCTGACTTCACAAAATAGAGTTCCACCACACCGTTTTCCACTTGCTCCCTGATGAAATGATGTCGGATGTCGATGTGCTTTGCTCTTGAGTGTTGAACGTTGTTGCATGAGAGAGCAATAGCACTTTTATTATCACAGTACAGAGGGATTTTGTTGAATTCAAAGCCATAGTCAGATAATTGTGATCTCATCCAAAGGATTTGAGCGCAACAAGATGACATGGCTATGTATTCAGCCTCTGTAGAGGAAATAGAAGTACTCATTTGCTTCTTTGAAGACCAACTCACAAGCTTATCACACAAAAACTGAGCACCTCCGGCGTACTTGACGTGTATCTTGACATCCTGCATGATCGGCATCGCATAGGTGTTAGTGACATACCGGTGTCCTTCGGGTACCATATTCCCATATTGATGGTTCCTTGGAGATACCGAAAGAACCGTTTAACCGCTTCAAGGTGCTTTTTAGTAGGCTTAGCCTGATATCTAGCATACATGCACACAGCGAACAAGATATGCAGTCTGGCTAGCTGTGAGGTACATCCGGGATCCAATCATGCTACGATATTTCGTTTGATCTACCATGATCCCTGAGTGGTCCTCATCCAGCTTAGTACGTTCAATCATGGGAGTGTCAACGCTGTCACATGATACAAATCCAAATTTCTTTAAAATCTCATTTGCATATTTAGATTGATTTATAAAAATGCCTCCGAGACTTTGTGATATTTGTAATCCCAAGAAAAATGACATTTGTCCCATCATTGACATTTGAAATTTGTAACCCATTTCATTTGAAAAGCGATCACATTCATTGGGGTCAGTCGAGGCAAAAATAATATCATCAACATAAATTTGAACGTGAATTAAATGTTTGCCTAACTTCCGGGTGAACAATGTAAGATCAACTGCTCCTTTGCTGAATCCAGTGGATAGAAGAAACTTTGACAACGTATCATACCATGCTCTAGGAGCTTGCTTTAAACCGTAAAGAGCCTTTTTCAAGCGATAAACATGAGTAGGATGCTCTGGATTCACAAAACCCTCTGGCTGACTGACGTAAACCACCTCTTTTAAGTCTCCATTCAGGAAGGCGGTTTTAACATCCATCTGATACACAACCATATTCTTGCTAGCAGCATTAGCCAAGAAGATTCTGATTGCTTCAATACGAGCAACTGGAGCAAATGATTCTTCAAAGTCAATACCCTCCTCTTGACGGTATCCTTTAGCTACTAACCTAGCCTTATTTTTCAACACATCACCATGCTCATCAAGCTTTACTTTGAAGATCCACTTTAGAGCAATGATCATAGCACAATCTGGAGCAGGTACTAACTCCCATACATCAAGTCAATCAAACTCATGAATTTCTTCTTGCATGGCATTGAACCAACAGTCTTCATTCATGGCTGTTTTAATGTCTTTTGGTTCGACCTTAGAGAGTACGGAGTTGAAGAAGCACCATAAGGCATCGGTTGCAAGTTGTTTCCGTGTGGATACTGGACGAGAGGGGTTTCCAATGATGTTATCTAGTGGATGATCATGTGTCCATTTTCTAAGGTGTTCATGTGGTTGTTGTTGTGGAACTGAAGTAGCAGAGTCGATATCTCCTGATGAAGAAGGTTCTGATGATGATTCAGGAGCAAAGATATTTTCAAATGGAGCATCTTCGGGAGTTTCAAAGGGATTAACTTCATCATTGATGCCAGAAAAACTTCCATGATGTACATTTGATGATTGATGATTTGTTGATGAGACAGAGTGATCTGCAGCAGGCGCTTCTTGACTTAATGATATTGAGACTGAAGGGTTCACTTCATTCACAGGGATAGGAGCAGCCTCTGTTGATGGAGTTGACATTTCATCAGCATTCGGTTCAAAGTGTTCATCAAACATTGGATCAAACAATTTCTTTAAATCATCTTCAGATGGAGGTACATATGGAGTTGCTGGAAATGAGTTTGGTACAAGGGATGAACCAATGGGACTGTCTTGAAGTGCGGGTCCAGAACTGGATTTTCCAGGAGCCATTTGACCGGTCAGCTCATCGAACGTAACGTGAATTGTTTCCATGATACTTCGGGTTCTCTTGTTGTAGATACGGTAACCTTTCTTTTTTTGGTGCATAACCAACAAAAACTTCAATATCTGCCTTTGCTCTTAGTTTACCTAAGTCTTGACCATCATTAGTTAGGTAGCACAGTGCACCAAACACACGAAGGAATGAGAGATTAGGTTTTCTATTGTGGACAAGTTCATATGGAGTTTTTCCATGAGCAGTGTGAATTAGGGACCGATTTTGAGTATAGCATGCAGTGGCAATGGCTTCAGCCCATAGAAACATTGGAACCTTTGAGTAAATCAGCATTGTTCTTGCGGCTTCCACAAGAGTTCGATTTCTTCTTTCAACTACACCGTTCTGTTGAGGAGTTCGTGGAACACTTCTTTGATGACTGATTCCAACACTTTCATAAAACTCACTAAGTTGTTTATTAACAAACTCAGTTCCATTGTCGGTTCGGATGATTCTGACAGTTTTGTTGAGTCGAACTGCATTTGTTTGATAAGTTTGATGATGATATCTGGAGTTTCATCCTTTGTCCTGAGGAACTTAACCCAGGTGAATCGAGAGTAATCATCAACCACAACTAACACGTATTTCTTCCCAAAGATATTCCGCACTCTCATGGGTCCACATAAGTCCATGTGAATTGTATGAAGAACTTCGTAACGAGTTTGTAGGTTTAGGTTTGTGGGCATACTTCTTGCTTTTTCCCAATTGGCATGCTGAACAAAGGTGATCCTCTTCATACTTTAGTCTAGGTAACCCTACAACTAAGTCCTTTCTGGAGAGATCATTGATGGTTCCGAAGTTTAAGTGATTGAGACGACGATGCCATAACCAAGACTTGGTTTTTGAAGCCTTTGACAACAAACAAATTGGAGAGGACTTCATCATATCTTCGATAGAGATGGTGTATAGATTTGAACCACGTGTTCCTCTTAAAAGTTCCTTACCATCAAGTTCTCTAACGAAACAAGTATGTTTTCTGAAGGCCACTTCTAGATCAGAATCACAGAATTGTCCGACAGAGAACAAGTTATGACCAAGACCTTCAACATAATATACCCTGGAGATAACACTATCACCGACAACATAATCTCCATAACCCATAATAGCACCGAAATGATCGTTCCCGAATCTAACAGTCCCGATAAATTTGCTCACGAAGTTCATGAGCCGCGACCGGTCTCCAGTCATATGCTTGGAACAGCCTGAGTCCAAGTACCACGAACGATTTGAACGATCTGCAGTTGAACACAGACAAGAATGGATAACTGGATAATTGGGATCCCCATGCAAGAATGGGTTCCACTTGGTTAGTAACAGTGATTGGAACACCCACATCAGAAATAGAAACATCCATATCAGAAGCAGATTCAATGGAATCATTATGAATAGATGCAGTACTAGTGTCCGTATTTGATCTATTCAAAGTATGTTCACTTCTTAAGAGAATAGTTCTACCAGTAGGCATCCATTTTCAAGTGGGCATTGTCTGATTAATCTTATGACCAACAGGTATCCATTGATAACCTATCTTACTAAATGTTCTTCCTGTGGGTTTCCACTGTTTTCTAACTTTCTTTCGTTTTTGCCTTCTAGCCTTCTTAGCATGATTTTTTTCATTAATAATTTCAACTGGGCATTTGACAGCATTAGAAAAATCATTCATACCACATTCAAGATTAGTAACTGAAACCACGCAATCATCATTACATGTTTTGCCAAAAGTAGTAGAATTCGCATTAATTACAGTACGCTTAAAGCTAACACTAGAATCAACACGATTCGTTTTATTCAAATTCTCCCTACGGTGATCTTTTACTTTCTTCCAATGCACATTCTTAGCTTGCGAGGTCCTATCATTCCTTGTATTGTCTTGAGACTTTGACATGTTCGCTTTAATGTCACGATTACTCTGTAGAGGAATGGGAACATTAGTTGGTTTTGCTACTTTTTGCCTTTCTTGTTTTGATGTGCTGGGATGTGAGCTATTTGAAGGCGTACTGAAGTTCACTTTCTTAACACTAGATGTGCTGGGATCTGAACTGCTTGAAGGCATACTAAGGTTCACATTCATAACATTAGGCATTGAATGAGTTGCATACTTGGCACTAGGCATGGAACAAGGTATCAAGGGATTGACTTGTTCACCTAAGGTTTTAGGGCATATTGTAATTAGGCATTCTAGAAGTTCTTGAGATCGTTTGGCATATAAGCATGCATGGCCAATTGCATTATCATGTGGTTTCTCTATCTTATCTTCTTCTACAATCTCACGAAGACATTTTAGACTATCCTTAAGGTATGAGAAATATGTTTAAATGGCAAGTTTGTTATTCCTAAGATGAGGAGGAACATATTTCACAGACAAAGCATATTTATTACAAACATGCACCTTTGAAGCACCATTCTCTCCATTGGTCATTGGCATTTTCACTTTGACCTGACTCTTCAGATTCTCAATTTCTCTTTGAAACGAAGTTATTTTTTCATTATTTTTGTTACGAGTGACTTTTATTGACTCAAATAACTCATTGAAATGACGTTTAACCTTTTCATTTTCTTCTAGAAACCTCTCATTTTCTTTTTGTAAAGTATTAACCAAATTTTGAAGATGAAAATTTTGAGAATTTCGAGAATCTAAAGGAGGAGGCATTTGGGAGCCAGTCACATTGTTCTTTTCACCTTTTAACTGAGAAATCTGGGCTTTCAACTTTTCGATCGTGTTACTGATGAGCTTGAATCTTTTCATCACGTTTGTTTATTTCAAAAACTGCATCAAACTCTGGAACATCCGTGGATATCTTGATATTTGAGGTTTTAACATTTTCTTTGAGATGTTGATATTTAAGTTGTAAATCAAAATCTTCAACTTCTAGTTTAGAAAAATGTTTTACCAAAGTATCGTGATCATCCTGTTCAATTTTCTCACTTAGTTTAGAGTTTTTGATTTCAAGCTCAATGACACGATCATGGGAGACTTTTAAAGCAACAGATAGTTCATGAAATTGAGAAGCATTAATGGAGCAATTTGTAGCAGTGTAAAATACATCTTGAGCAATACATTCAGAAATAATATTCTCATTCAAGGTATGCAAGTTTTTCCTCTCAATCTCATTATATTTTAATGCTCACTCATAGTCACTAACCTCAACTATCATTGCATCAAATTCCTTTTCCATTCCTTTAATATCTGAATCTATCCCTTTTTAAGACTCTCAAAATGATCTTTTAGTTGTTTAAAGAAAGGCATGACCTCAGTTAAATAGCATTATTTTGTTTACTCAAAACCCCTTTCCCTTGAGTTATCCCATGGGTGTGATCATTTTCTTACAAGTTTTCTCAAAATCGACAAATAGTTGAAAAATAACATATTGACTGATTAAGGTCTTGCTCTTAGTGGCAATAGTTCTAGGAACTAAATGCATTGGTTTATTTGGAGGATACACGTCAGCAGCATTTTCCTAAGGGGAGGGTTTGTTTCAACAAGATTTGCAGCTTTTTGCTTATCTAAGTCCCTTTTCCGAAAACTTGTTCGGTGTTAACAATGTTTGAGGCTTAAATTTGTTTAAGGAGATCCAGTTTTCCTTCTTGTAATCATGGGGTTTGATTGTGATGTTATTCTTTTTACATTCAGGATCTTCTAGCTTCTTATTCATTTTCTCCCTAGATGCATCATCTAATTTTCTATCTTCCTTAGTGCACTCAACGCAACTAGGTTTCTGTCTAGGTTTAAGAATCTCATTGCCATCATAAATTACATTTTGAGCTGCTTTTACAATCTTACCGTACTCAGGGTTAGGTTTATCTATAATGGGAACACTATGCTTATCGCTTAGAACTCTATGCTTAGTGACCATGTGAGCAGTCTGAATGGTATTTCCTTGTACGTACAACTTATTTTCAAGCTTGTTCTTCAAAGTTTTTAGATTAGAAAAATCATTCAAAAGTTTTGATTCCTTAGCATGAAATTCTTGCTTAAGCACTTTAACATTTTCTTGAAGTTCTTGTTTTTGCTTAGCAGTTTTAGAAAGCTTTTCTTGTAAGGAGTTTAACTCTTGTTTTAACACTTCTTCTCTAAAATTACTTTTTCTAATAATTGTACGCATTTGGTTATCCAACTCCTGCTCACGAGTAGTTAGCTCAAACTTAGCACGTTGTTCATAAATGGCAACTCGTTCTTTATAGGCATTAAGTTCAGAGATAACAGAATCATCAGGGGCACATGTAGTGAATTCATCACAAACATAGTCATCATTGACTGCAGAAGATGCATCACTTGGTACGACCTCACTTTCACTTTGTTTCATATATTGATCATATGGGACAACATTGATATTACCCATATTTTCAATATTTGACTCAATAGTTTCAGTTGATTGTACTTTGTCATGCATCTTTTGCACATCAGCATCATCGTATAGTTTTAGTACCTCAGAGATGATTTTGTCTTTGGATGGACCAGCTTGTGGTGATGAAGAGACTTTAGGAGAGACCATTGGAGAAATGCTAGCCATGAAAATGGTTTGTGCAGTAGGTTCATCATCAACATCAGAGTCGTATGCATCACAATCAGCGACTTGAAAGGCATTCTGATGATTGTGGCCTATCTCCTGAATTGGCTGCTCATCCACATCTGCATCATACGTCTTGGCATTTCCCTCAGCAAGAAACAGCAACTCTTCTTCATCCAAAGCGGCACCATTATCCTGAGCTTGAACAAGCAACATCTTATCCCTGAAGTACTCTGCATTCTGAGGACGTTTTGGCGATGTACAGTTTCTTGCAATGTGTCCCTCACCTCCACAGTTGTAACACTTGATTGGCTTTACTTGTCCCTGATTTCCATTCCTTCCCCTGTTCTGATTTGCCACATATCCTCTACCAACTCCACCTCTTCCTTGTTCATACTGCCTTTCTTGAACTGGTTGTACTATAACCTTCCCATCTCTGCCAGTGGCTTGATTGTGTGGATTAGATCTTTGTTCGAGGTTGTTGTTGGTGTGTGGGAGAGAGTTCATGTTTTGACTAATCAGGAGAGCCAGTTGATTAATGAAGGTACCCACGTGTGCATCGCATCGCCTTGTTTGAACATAGGATCGGGAATGAGTTTGTGAGTGCCATCACCCATGGGTATAACTTGTGAAGCTTTGGTGGTAATCCCAATGTTTGAGTAGAAGGCAGTTGAATCATTTGATGAGCTTGTCTCTCCCGGATTTGTTTTGAATTGTTCAAGAATCCTCTTTTCAAACATGGCATGTCTCTCATTCCGAAGAAGGAAGGCATAGAGTTGCTCATAGTTTGTATTCTTCAATCCTTTGGTTAGCTTCACGGAGGTGACAAACTTGTGCCATTCGGGATTCATGTTGTTCACAAACTTTGAGTTTAGCTGAATGTTTGGCATAGTCATTCTGATGTTTCTCATGTCATTAACAAGCTTGTGGAATCTCACGTAATACTCATAGACACTCTCATCTGGTTTCATCTTGAAGTGTTCAAATTCATCATAGAGTTGTGATTCTCTGTCTTCCATAGTTAATTCAGAACCAGAAAGAAGCATCTTAACATTATCCCACACTGCCTTGGCTTCGGTGTTGTGATTGATCAGCTTGTAGATATCTTTTGGAAGACCTTGAAGTACGATGTTAGAAGCCCTGATATCGGCATCGAATCTTTTTTCTCCTTATCATTAAGTTCATCATACATCTTTGGTCTGTCTAATTCATAGATCATAGTTCCATCTGCAGCTGTATCAATTAAGTCTCTTGTAGTCTCAACCTGATAAGGTCCTTCATCGATTGACTTGAGAATGTTGACTCCGTTTTCTTTTCCCAAGCAGTACAATCGGATTCGTTGAGCCCATGAGTCATAATCGGTTCTGTCAAGCATAGGTGGACGAGTATCGATCCGCTGCTTGGACATCCTCGACTACGAAGAAACAATAGTAGGAACGATGTTTGACATGATTACAAGTTCTACGGGATTTTACTATTCTTTGATTAAACCGGAAATTGATTCTTTCACGGGATTTTACTAAACCAAAAGAACAACGGTAAGAATGTAGCACGAAGAAATAACAAGTCTCAATAGACAAGTGGCTAAACACTCAACTCGCTTAACTATCAACTCGCTAAACAATCAACTCGCTTAAAGAAACAAGTCGCATAAGGTGTCAACTCGCTTAATAGCCAAGTCGCATATAGTATCAACTCGCAACACAATCAACTCGCTTAATGAAACAAGTCGCTAAATAGCCAACCCGCTTTATTATCAACTCGCAACACAATCAACTCACTTAATGTGTCCCTCACCTCCACAGTTCCTTGGTGATGTGCAGTTCCTTGCAATGTGTCCCTCACCTCCACAGTTGTAACATTTGATTGGCTTTGCTTGACCCAGGTTTCCATTCCTTCCCCTATTCTGATTTGCAGCATAACCTCTACCAGCTCCACCTCTTCCTTGTTCGTACTGCCTTTCTTGAATTGGCTACACTATAACTTTCCCATCTTTGACAGTGGCTTGATTGTGTGGATTGGATGCAGCTCTGAGATTGTTGCTGGTGTGTGTAAGAGAGTTCATGTTTTGACTAATCAGGAGAGCCAGTTGATTAATGAAGTTTCCCACGTGTGCATCAGCATCAGCTTGTTTGAACATAGGATCGGGAATGAGCTTGTGATTACCATTACCCATGGGTATAACTTGAGATGCTTTGGTGGTAATTCCAATGTTTGAGTAGAAAGCAGTTGAATCATTTGATGAGCTTGTCTCTCCCTGGTTAGTTTTGAACTGATCAAGAATCCTTTTTTCAAACATAGCATGTCTCTCATTCTGAAGAAGGAAGGCATAGAGTTGCTCATAGTTTGTATTCTTCAATCCTTTGGTTAGCTTCACAGAGGTGACAAACTTATGCCATTCGGGATTCATGTTGTTTACAAATTTGGAGTTCAAATTTGAATGTTTGGCATGGTCATTCTGATGTTCCTCATGTCATTAACAAGCTTGTGGAATCTCACATAATACTCATAAACACTCTCTTACGGTTTCATCTTGAAGTGCTCAAATTCATCATAAAGTTGTGATTCTCTGTCTTCCACAGTTAATTCAGAACCCGAAAGAAGCATCTTGACATTATCCCACACTGCCTTGGCTTCGGTGTTGTGATTGATAAGCTTGTAGATATCTTTTGGAAGACCTTGAAGAATGATGTTAGAAGCCCGATATCAAGATCGAATCTCTTTTCTCCTTATCACTGAGCTCATCATACGTCTTTGGCCTGTCTAATCCAAAAATCATAGTTCCATCTGCAGCAGTGTCAATTATGTCTCTTGTAGTCTCAACCTGATAAGGTCCTTCATCAATCGATTTGAGAATGTTGACCCCATATTCCTTTCCAAGACAGTCAGTCGATTCTTTGAGCCCAAGAGTCGTAGGTTTGTCAAGCATGGGTGGACGGGTGTCTGAACCTGCTGCTTGAACATCCTCGGCAACAGTGGAGATGATTGTAGGTACGTTGGTAGACATGTTTAAAGATTGCACGGGATTTTATAACTCTATGATTAAACCGGGAAATAGATTCTTTCACCGGATTTTACTAAATCAAGAGAAAACCGTATTACAAACAAAAGTTAACCAAGTCGCTAAGATTTCTTGAATCAAGTCGCTAAAACCAAGTTGCTAAGACAAGTCGCTAAGTGCCCAAGTCGCTACAAACTTTTGACAGCAAGTCGCTATGCACCAAGTCGCTATGAGATCAAGTCGCTAAATAGCAACTCGCTAAGGACCAAATCGCTACCACCAAATCGCTACGAAACTTAAAGAGCAAGTCGTTATCAAAATTGAAAGCAAGTCGCTACCTTACCAAGTCGCTACCCGTAGTGGAGAATCCACCAACATTACTTTTTGTCGGCTTGTCTCTAAAGGCAAGTCGCTAGGACCAACTCGCCACCAAACAACACTACAACTCGCTACAGACTTACAAAGCAAGTCGCTACCAAGAATATTATACCGAGAGCCAAGTCGCTAACATGAAAAACTTCTAAAAACACACTTTTCAATTCAAAAACAACCCAACCACGATGATTCAAGCCTTCCAAATCAAAAACTAAACACTTATGATGATCCTAAACACAAAAGTACAATCAAAATCCAAACTTTAACACTAGAAATCAACCAAATGATGCAAAAACCACTAAACTTTCTCAAACTCAAAAACCACCTAAAAACCACTAGAAATCCAAAGATATGTAAGAGATGATCTAACCATGGCTCTTGATACCATTTGTAACATATTGGATTTCACATACACATCATAACACAAGCAAAGTAGGCGTACAAAGAGATGAGTTTTGGAGAGATAAAGCTAGAGGTTTGAGAACTTTAGTGAGAGAAAGAAAAATCTTATTATGAGCTCCAACTCTCTACCTTGGGAGGTAGAGAGTATTTATAGTACTTACATAAAACGCCACCTGACGGGCTGTGGATCAGGCATACAGTGGGTAAAGACCCGTCCGTCCTCCATGGTGTTACAAAACTAAATACTATTTAACATTAAATAACTACGACGACGAGCTTTCTAACGATTACATATACTTGAGGTGACCGACACTTTAACTACTGGATTTTCTAAATCCTAACAATAAGTGTTTGCAAGGTTATCTGAGATGCATAACTAGTGAGAAACCAAAGGATTGGGTCAAATGGCTTTCCTTAGCACAATATTGGTATAACACTAACTTACATTCTTTAATCAAACTACCCCTTATGAAATTGTCTATGGTCAGTCTCCTCCATTGCATATTCCATATGTAGCTAAAGTTTGTGCAGTAGAAGTTGTGGACAGAACGGTTCAAGCTAAGTCGCAGAATAGCAATGTACTTTTCAAAATGTCCCGTTTTGGTACGTGTACTTTTTTTAAGTAGTAGAATAGCAATGTACTTTTTCAAACTGTCATGTTTTGGTACATGTAATTTTTTTCTAACTTTGTTTAAGTTGTAGAATAGCAATGTACTTTCAACAAGTGTTCCAATTTGGTACGTCGTCCACGTACCAAATTGGAATACTTATGGAAAGTACATTGTTATTCTACAACTTAAACAATGTTAAAAAAAGTACACATACCAAATTGGAAGACATTGAAAAAGTACATTGCTATTCTACAACTTAAAAAAAAAGTACATGTACCAAAACATGACACTTTGAAAAGTACATTACTATTCTACGACTTAATCCTAATGAAAATTAGTATAAAAAGAGAATCAACTTTGAAAAGAACCAAAGTTATAAAGAAATTGAAACTTAAAGAAAGTTTGAAGCTCTTCCAACCACCGATGCCAACAACTAAAAGTATATTTGGCAAAATGGACTGGGGCTGGGGCTAGAGATGGGGTTGGGGCTGGGGCTAGAGATGGGGCTGAGGCTTATATTATAATGTCGAAACTAGAATTTTTTATTTTATAAACTTGTTTGGCAAATTAGTTTAAGTTGAGGCTTATTATTGTAAAATTACTAAAAAAGACATATAATTAAATTAGCATATATATATATATATATATATATATATATATATATATATATATATATATATATATATATATATATATATATATATATATATATATATATATATATATAGTAGGGATCCAGTGAGAAGTAAATTAAAATAAGAGTGGTGAGAAGTGACCAAAATCCGCATTTGAGATGCAACGACTTGCATTAGATGCATTTCTATTCATATAGATGCAACATCTTGAGTTTAGAAAGTTAATTTGATGTATAGATCGTGCAAATTGATTTTCATGATTTTGCACGTGAGAGGAACAAAAACAAGAGAAATCATTAAATGCATCTAATATACGTATATGCATCAATTTAAAAGCTAGAAAACACACTATGGTACGTTATAATGCATCTAAGATTATAGGAATGCATCTAATTTAGGTCGGTGCATCTCAGATTTGCGGTTATAGTTCTTCTTATTCCTTCTTATTTTAAGTAATATTCTTATTTGATCCTAACATCAAATAAGAATATTACTTAAAATAAGAAGGAATAAGAAGAACTATAACCGCAAATCTGAGATGCACCGACCTAAATTAGATGCATTCCTATAATCTTAGATGCATTATAACGCACCATAGTGTGTTTTCTAGCTTTTTATCAGATGCATATACGTATATTAGATGCATTTCATGATTTCTCTTGTTTTTTGTTCCTCTGCACGTGCCAAAATCATGAAAATCAATTTGCACTATCTATACATCAAATTAACTTTTGAAACTCAAAATGTTGTATCTATATGAATAGAAATGCATCTAATGCAAGTCATTTCATCTCAAATTCATGGTTTTGGTCACTTCTCACAACTTCTTATTTTAATTTACTTCTCACTATTAGATTCTATATAGGGGAGGGTTAATGTGAGATCAAACTTAAAGTTGTAAAAATAATATCAAGTCTAAAAAACCACTAAAACGTTTATAAATAACAATTTTAGCAATAATACACAAAAATATAATATTTTAATACAAATTAATATTTTAGAAACTAATAACCAAATGATACATGAGTTTAAATTAGTGATACACCTGATACACATTACACTAATAAATATTCCAAAATCTGATACACATACAAAAACCTGATACACATTACACTTCTAATCAAAGTGTATCACCTAGGTTTCGTAAATTTTAAAAAGTAATCTATCAAAACTTTAACATTTTTAGTTGTAGCTAATAAAAAAATTATTTTTGTTATAAGGAGACTGTCGCTTGTCAAATTTTAGATTGATCTCATTTTAACAACTTTAAGTTTGATCTTATTTGATCTAGATTATATATATATATATATATATATATATATATACTAGGCGAGTACCCGCGCCTAGCGGCAACTGTTCCTAGCGGCAGATAATTAACAATTGCGATATTGTGGTAAGTGTTTCGTAACATGCGATAATTCAACTGAAGAAAAAAATTCTTAACATGTATCAAAGAACAAATAAAAGTATTTATTGAAACTGAAAATGAAACATTACATCAATTATGAGATAACTAACAATGCACGTTACTCGTCATGTAAAATTTCTTATTACACGGCATATGAGGTGTTGAATCCTCTTTGACCGAACTCTTTGATTGGCTTCACTTTGTAGTTATCATCCATCAAGACATGGTATTTGACCCAATCAAACCTAAGAAACTTAACAAAAATATATACACCGGTTGTATAATGTATTTTGACCAAATTATTTCAGAAAACTTTGTATACCTTTGAAATTAATGCACCGGAACAATCAACGATTAAAGCACCAATCAATCACCGTCATTATAGCAATATTTGGAACACAAATTTGTATTTAACGTATTTAATGCGCAAGAACGAGAACAAAAAAAAAATGAACCCGTGACTATATAATAAATCTATACAATGTTTTGTGATTGTAAACATTCAAGTTATTCACAACAATATCTCTGCAATTTCAACTATATATAAATGTCAAAACAATATTTTTAAAAATCATATGGTCATTGCACACATTTCAATATTTAATAACTGAGATCGCATATGATACACACACTATAAAGTAACATAACAATAAATAATAAGTATTAATATGGTGCCTTATAAAATAAAAGATATTGATAAACTTTTAGAAATTATTAGTGTTAAGATTAAATAAATTAAAATATATATACTTTTTTTGGGAAAATTACAATAGTAAAAGTTGTCAAAATTTGTCATACATTTCTTTCAAATTTTAGGTGTGAATTGTTATGGTAGCTATTTCATTAAGGGCAAATTCTTTGAATTTTTATGTAGAAATTTTAGTTTTAAAGGAATTTTAGAAATTTAACATTACTCGCTTTTTAAGTTTCAAAAACATGGATACATGCTTTGTATGTAAAAAAAAAAAAAAAAAAAACTTGTATTGACTTTCCAACATTGAATATGCCAAATCAGTTTTCATTTAATATTAGTTTGAATTTTTAATGGTAATTATATATACATATAGTTAAAGACAAGTACCCGTGTATAGCAACGAGATTTTATATCGACATATCGTTTAGTGATAAAAAATGTTTATGGTTATAAACGAAAAATAATAAAAGTTTGAAGATTTGGGTATTAAACATAATGTTCTGAAACCCGGGTCGACCGGGTGGTTCAACTGGTTGAACCGTTTTGGTCGAAAAACAGATCGATTTAAACCGGGTCAACCCGACGGGTTTGGTTGAACACGGGTGAAATTAAACCGGGTCAACCCGTCGGGTTTGAAGCGTCCCGTGTTAACCCGGTTTTCGATGTGTATTAATAGTTTACTTTTGAAATATATGTTTTCAAAGTTTCTATTTTTAGTTTCAACATTTCACTTTTTGTGTTTTCCTTTATATATAGTATACGCGGGTACCCTGTGACGATTAACTGGAGAAACAGATTTCGATGAGGCCTGATTTACCCGTTTGTATCGGTTTCAACGGGTCCTCTCTGGTTCATTTTCGGATGACTTTTATCGGTTAGTCGAATAAGCGAAACCGGTTCCCGATTGAACCCGTTGGTCCAGTCTGGTCCAGTTTTCAAAATTATATGTACCATCAACTTGTTAGCTTGTATGAAACTTTGTGTGTTTTATTAATTTGTATAATGTGTATAATAGCATGTACTTTTCATTTTAGGGTGTTTTAAAAATAACAAATTAGTGTGTGTAATTATTTTATATTCTGGATTTTGTTGAAACTTGTTTAAATTGTATATTGTGAAAATTTTATTGTACTTTTTAGTATGGGGTGTTTTAATTGTTTGTATTTAATTTGGTGGATATGCTTTTAGTTGGTTGTACAATATGAATAAATCAATGTACTTTTAAGTAATGGGGTGTTTTAATAAGAGTATTAATTACATTATACACTTCTCTCACCTTTGACTTTCAACTTTCAACTTTCAATTTTCACTTTCACCTTTGACCATTTTTCTATTTTATGTAGTAAAGATATGGGATTTTGTATATGGAGGCCACCAAAGTTTTTACATTTTTTCATTAAGGCCGCTCATCTTTGAAAATTATCTTATAGGCCGTTCAAGTATATTTCCCTTTTCGTTTATACCAAATCCGGCAATATGAAGTGTTTATTGACTAAAATATCCTTGATATATCAAAAAGACAAAAGTACCCTTGACCATATTGTTACAGTTCCATACAAATCTTCCTTAATATCAATTTTTCTTATCTTAATTTCATTAACTGTTTCTTAAGCCACATAAAAACATTAAAATGATCTGAGTTACAGCCATGGAAAGTCATGAGGTCATGGTTGTAGCCAACTGTAGATCGACTCATCTTTTGTGAATAATGGCCAAAAGAAACTAGTCTCCCATTTCAATCTCTCTCACTAACGATTTTCTATCCGTAAAAAATTAAAGCTAAAGGTTTTCTTATTCTTGTAAATAAACTAACTAGTATAGGAGTATTAAAAAGAATACGACAGTATGCATCATCTTTCCATACGTGCATAGCGTGATTCTATAATTCTTAATTTTGTCGTATAAGCTATTACTAAATGTTTGCATACTAAAAGAGAACAAAACTATTGATACACGAACGTAAATTGTTGATTGGTGGAAATGGATTACCTTAAATCAAATTGGCTAAATATGCATAAATATATAAAACTATAAGAGGTGGCTTAACAAAGAATTTTCACATTCAGTATGCATATATAATTGGTATAACAGCATGCAGAAAATACCGTATAACTTCTTTTTCAATTATGGTATAACTTCTTTTTCATGAATCTTCACATTCAGTAATTAGATCTTCATTAGTAATTCATTTCAGATTTTTTTATGTTGTTCGTAGCTTATGATGAAGATAAATAAGAATCTCATATTTCGTAACAGAAGGTGAATTAAGAGGGTGAATTAATATAATTGGTATTGTTTTTTCTTATTAAAGGGTATATTAGACATTATATATTTATTATATAATTTTTTATAACTTTCAATTTTTTAGATGGGGCATTTTCGTCAATATACAAATTTCCAGTGTATTTTTGGACGGATTTGGTATAAATGAAAAGGAAATATACTTGAACGGCCTATAAGTTAATTTCCATAGATAGACGGCCTCATTGAAAGAAAATTATAACTTGGGTCGATATATATATATATATATATATATATATATATATATATATATATATATATATATATATATATATATATATAGAGAGAGAGAGAAGGAGGTTAACGTAAGTAAGTGCCTAATCATAGGAAGTATATGAAGCAATCTGAGCTGTTCGATGTACCAGTGATGATGTCATTAAATTATATTAAAATGAATGGCATTCAAGTAAATAAATTGAATTTAAAGGCCAATTTTAAACGCAATTTGTACATCGCTGCATGCACCTCCTACTTGTAAGCCACTTAATCTACGTTTGACGTTTCCACGACTGCTTATTTTCTTTGATTTGTAAATCGCTGCATGCACCTCCTATGATATATATTGATACATGATAAATATCATAAAATTTTAATACACGAGTATATTAGAAATGGGTAACAAAGTTCTTTGCACCAAAATTTTGACTTGGAAAATGGATGACCTTTGATACAACAAGATCTACACACTTAGGCTATGCACAATGGTGAACTAGTTCGTCGGTGCCACATCAGCTTTCTCTCTCCGACGACCTGACGACGACCTAGTTGCCACAGTGGTGACCATAATTTTTTTTTTTTTTAATTCAAATATTTTTAAAAACAAAATTAAACTTCATTAATAAAAATACTTAACATTACAACAATAATTAAAAACTAAAACTAATAAAACGTAGACGTTACAATACTTATTAAAAACTGAAAACATCACAAAAAAGCTTCATCGTCAGTTACGTCTTCATCACTTTCGTCTTCGCCTTCAATATCTTGATTGCCTGCATTTCCACGGTTTCTCCAAATGTGTTCGACCAAATCAGATTTTATGTTTAGATAAGTTGATCGATCCGTTAACTCCTGAGTAACTACTAAGGATTCTGCATGGGATCTTACCGGATCATGATCACGGTGGCCCTCTTGTGGAAACGATGTAGGACAAATCGCATTGCTTGTGTTTGATGATCATATTATGTAATATGATGCATGTATACACAACATTTTCGAGATCCTGTTTATCCGCCCTCGAGCGAACTTTAAGCATTTTCCACTTCTTCTTCAACACACCGAAAGCTCGTTCCACATCTTTCCTTGCCTTTGCCGTGCTTCCTCTTGTACAGCATTCTTTTTTCATCACCGTAGGAGGATTTGAAATGGACTTAATAAGAATAGACCATTCCGGATATATCCCGTCAGTAAGATAATATCCCATTTGGTAAGCAACATCGTTATCCTCGAATTCAAGTTCGCTGCTCTCCCGATTTGATATCATTGAAACAGGGGAGCGATATAAAACGTTATATCGTTATTCATCCCGGAGACACCAAAGAACGCATGCCAAATCCATAAATCTTGGGAGGCGACCGCTTCCAATAAAATGAATGGATGTGGCCCGTGATCACCCCTAGCATGTTGACCTCTCAAACTATTTGGGCAGTTCTCCCAAGGCCAACATGTACAATCAATGCTTCCCATCATCCCAAGAAACCCATGCTTATGCTCGTGATGAGCATATAATCTTTCAAGGTCCGAATACGTGGGCTTTCGCAAATACTCAGCACCATATAACTCCATGATAACCGTGCAGAAGTTACGGAGACAAGCGCCGCGTTGTTGCACCCACTTGCGGATACTCGTCAAGAGAATCAGAACCGCCAGCGTATCCCAATTGGACGAATTGCCGCGTACACTTGACCAATGGAGAAATACCAAGTACCCTCTACAATCGGGAGTTTGTTGAAAATAAGGAGAATGATTGGTTACCTCTTGCACAATTTGAGTGAATAGGTCTCGGGGCATCCGGAACCGTCGACGGAATGTTTTTTCGTCATACAACGGTTCTTCGGAGAAGTAAGCGGAAACTAAACGATTATGAGCACCTACATGATCCCTAGCCGTGTGGTTTCGTCGAGCCTTTGGCAGTGACGCTTGGTAAGTGTCCCAAGCATACTGCGTATACTCCATGAACTCCGTAAACTCGCTCATAACTTCTTCGTCGTCGGAAGACGAAGAATTAAAAAATAACTCGTAAGACATAATTATCAAAATGTGTTTGAAAGTGTTTATGAGAAGTTGTTTGAAATTGTGTGTTTAAAAATGTGTTTGAGTTTGGTATTTATAATGTTGTAAAAGTGGAAAAGTTTAATTTATTTTATTTTATTATTATTTTTTTATTTTTTTTTTTAATTAGAAACGGTAGGATTTTGGAAATATGTGGCTTTGCCACTCGGTTGAGGAAGCAACCGACTTCCTCCCTTTTCTTCCCCCAACCGACGACAACCTACCCAGCCACAATGGCTCGACCGAGCTCAACCGAAGCAACCAACCGACGCCAACCGGATCCACTGCGCATAGCTTTATGTCCTTCTAAAAAGCAAAATTGATAGACATAACCATTACAAAAGTAAAACACAAAACTATACACGAGTATACATGAATATTGAGTAGCCAAAATGCCAAATGATTATACTATTTTTTGCCTAAGATTGTGAGACACATACACTTTATTACAAAAATTTATGATACATGACACAAAATTCAGTTGGAAAAAACTAGTGTAACATTTATACAAAAGTGATACACAAATGTAAAACAAACAAATAATTATACACGCTTTACAGCCATTTATAGACAAAAGCCATCTTCGGCAATGTAGCGACGGCATATGCCTATGACAGGTGATAGCAAAGCCATCGGCGACGGTGTCGGAGAGTGTTCGACTTTTGTAACGACGGTAGGGTTCCGACCAAGATAGAGATGGCAGATGGCAGCGAGCAGTGGGTCTTGTATATATGTAAATTGTCGTCAAGGAACAACGTCATCATCGATGAAGGCATGATTTTTTAAGATAGACGTGCAACGATCGTCGGTTTCGATGGAGATAGAAAAGTCTACTCATATTAGATAAACAAGGATTGCTACGATGCCGCCGCGTTGCGGCGGGGCATTTTATATTTATCGATATACCTTCTCAGCGTTGAATTGCACAGAAAGTTGTTGATGTATTGACCTCAGAGAAAGCACCCTATTTGTTGAAAAACTTTTTAAGTTAATTAACAAACCAAAGGTTTTTTTTTTCTAACGGTATGCGAGTGACCCATCTACTTAAAAGTTATCGGTTCAAGTCTCACTGGAAATATGTGAAATAGAGTTTATAAAACAGGTGATGCAGGTCGTAAAAAGATGTCGTTCTAAAAGAAACTAATATAAATAAAATGTACATGATAATTTGTCTTGATCGTATATATTTCCTTTGAAGAAGTCAAAATATAAACAATAACAGATGACGTAAAATTTTTAATTTAGCTAAATAGGTTTTTAAGTTGTGGTAGAAATAGAAAATTAAAGAGGGTAAGGGCCAAAGTTGCAAGTGATGCATAAAGAAAGGACAATTATTGATTGACTTGAAATTCCTTAAAGCTGTTGATGTCATGTAAATGGGCCATGGTGTTGTTGGGCTGAGGAGAAAAGGAGCAGCCTAAACGACACATTTTGTCGTCGTTTTGTATCATCAAATTACTACTAGCAAGGTACCCGGGCAATGCGGCGGCGGATACCCTATAACTAAAGTTTTTAGTGAGCTACTCCCTCCGTCCCAAATTTATTGTCCCCTTATGACTTTTTCGGTCTTTCTTACTCAACTTTAACTATAAATATTTTTATTTGTGCTATACAATTTTTGATAAAAATTATACCAAATTAAAATACATTTAAAACTCAAACCGTTCATATATTTTGAATCAATTATTATGTAATATAAACAAAAGTATTTAAGGTCAAAGTTGAAAAGTAAAGACCGAAAAAGTCAAAAGAGGGCAATAATTTTGAGACGGATGGAGTATGTCTTATGAGTATCCTTTTTCCCTTATAATAACTTTATGATAGATCATAAATTTCAGGTTGGAATAAATTAAAGGAATATCAAACTATTTAAAAATAGTAGGGTATCCGAGTGATGTTTGATGCAATATAAGTGGTAGTCCATAATACTATGGCAATAGGGAGTAAATGTGGTTAAAAGTGCGTTGTATTCACAACTCGATAGCACGTGATGTGGTAACTTTTGTTAATTTTACAAGGGTTTAGCGATAAAAATATACACCATATATTTACTAAATATGATACATTAATATATAAGATATTTCCACCTCCAAATTTTAAAAGTAAATGCATCATCTTAACTTGTGACAGTAATTATTTATACGTGTGTCTCATCACAATAATCTTTAATTTTTAATTGTAACTTTTAAGGAGAGTTAAATCTAATGATTTATATCTTGTTATTTTATTTTTCATTTTTAGTATTTACATTAATGGTTGAAAACTCATTTGTGTTTAAACTGCATTTATAAGTAAATTAGTAATTTCGTAATATTTAAAATTTCATTAAACTTTTTGAGCCTTAATGCTTTGTAAGGCTAATATTTTTAAAGTTGATGTCTTTTTATTGTTATTGTTTCTTATTTACCATTGTTAATTGAATGTATGCCAAAAGTTCAAAATGATTTTAACTTGAATAAAAACGTATAAAGTTAAAATTTCAGTGTCAAAATAAATTAGAATATTAAATTTGTCAAAAACCTTTTTAGTGATTATGACTTACCATCTTATGTACTACAATTTAAGTAGATTTTCTTTTGTTCATAGTCATCTTATTTGCACATTTAGTCGACAGTTTGCAATCTCACTTATGATTTAATTGCTTTGAAAGTCTTCGTTTATAACTTTATTACTTTTGTTTCAAAATAAAAACCTAAGCTAGGTAAATATACAAAGGCATACATCAATATTGGCATTGGTTTTTGTTTTGCGTATCAATATATATGCAAACTTTTTATACATGTTATGCTTTCTTGTATGAATATGCTTTTCACAATATGCAAACTATGACAAGAATAAAAAGTTGACAATTGTAAAACTATTACCAAAATAAAAAGGTTGCATTGTAATTCATTTATAATATCAAACTTTAATGGGATGCAGAAGAACCATTGTATTTTTATACTCTTTAATGATACAAAAAGTCAAAAACCTAAGGCCAAATTTACGGATGAATTATAGAAAACAATAATTTTGTTATTGTCTTCCATATTTGAGTTTCATTCCTACTTTATTTACCCTTAGAAGTCAAAACAATCATATACACACGAATCCTCCCTCTCTTCACCTCTACCACTACCATACAACCATTCATTATTGCCACACATCTTTGGCTATCACAGCCAAAAATTAGTCATCAATCAGATTCCACATCATTCTTTCATCGTCCCTTCCCTTTAATGATAACCGATCACATCTATCTTTACTAATGGGGTGCTTCATAGTGGGCAATATGTATTGGTTTCAGGTTTAAAACGGTTTCTACTTACCAATATTATTGGTGCTTAATGCTAGGGGTGGAAGTTTAGACCGCCGACTACCACCTCCCATATCTTATTTTATCCTTCTCTACCATAGAACCATCACTATAAAGGTGTATGTGTTAGTATCGAAAGATCTAAACCACAATAGACAAAAGAAATTACCAAAACCACTTTAAATCTACAACAAAAAGCGCACAAAAACCACCAAAAAAACCTAGCCCACAAAAACCACCTATACAACCCAATGATTATGGTAACCTATACAACCCACTTCTATTATCTAACCCACAAACCAACTACCTTATATCGCCTATTTTTCAAATCGAATACAAACTAAAAATCTCATGGGTTTCTTTCCTGCTTGATTCGTGTGACACACTTGTTTTGGCTTCAAGGTCTCACAAAGAGGTCTCGGGTAAGGTTAAGGTTTTATTATTTTTTGTTTAAACTGAATAAAAGAAAGAGTGAAAATGAGCTTTTCTTCTTTCTTTATACTTTCAGATATTAAAAAGAAGCCTTGCTTCAAAAAGGTATGTGAAGAGTCTTCTTGATGCTTTTGTTCTTAGAACAAATTTGTGGGTGTTGGATTGAGGAGTTTAGATGGTGGTTGTTGTTTATTCAGAGATGAAGTGGGATTGATATTATTGTAGTTGATTGTTGAGTTTTTCATTTTGCATGTTTTTTTCCCGAACAGAGGTTATGGTAACTATGTGGTTATTTGTAATCTTAGGGCCCGCTTGGTTCAAAGTGGGGAAAGGGAAATGGAAAAGTAAAGGGAAAGGAATGCAAATGAATGAGTGAGGTGGGTAATCAATCCCTTACCCCTCAATTTATTCTATAATGGTTCATTACCCATTACGGGGTAATCAATCCCTTACCCCTCCTTTACCAAGCACTATATAATGAGAAAGGTGGGCCCTTTTGAATACCTTACCCATTCCCCACCCCCTTATCCCCTTAACCAAGCATGCCCTAATTTGGTCGGTAATGTGTTTGGTCAAAACTCACGACATGGCCACATAAAAAGAATCTTTGCAGAAAGTATCCATAAGAGTTAGAGGAGTGAAAGTAAGGGTATATAGAAGGACTATCTTTGCTGCAGAATTAAAAAACATTTGTGTGTGAGAGATATGAAATACTTTGTTTGGATTTATATAGTGGATGCGGTAAAAATAATCATTATTGATAGTAATGATTTTTAGCAGTTACATTTTAATAATTATTTCTGTGTATGCAATAAGCTATTGAAATGGGTTGTTACAAGTGAATTAAAGACGTTTAATATCACCTTTTGACTGCATTGAAAGCATGATGTATTGTTTGTACATTGCGAATAAAAATCTGCATTATAAGGTAGTAAAGATTAAAGACTTTAATTTTTATATGTATGCAAGAAGCTATTTAAATGTCTTGTTACAAGTGAATTAAAGACAATTAATTTTCATGTATTAACTTTCACGTTTTATTTGACTGCATTGAAAGTAAAATGTATTGTTTGTACATTGTGAATAAAAATTTGTACAACTGGAATGCTTAGACTTCTTTTTATAGAAATGTTTTTGGTCTTATAATTTTAAGACTTCCTGTTATAGAAAGTCACAAACCTTTTATAAAGTAGTATAGATATATATAATAAGAGAATTTAACTAGTTAAACGGATCCACGAGATATGTCAAAAATGACAATTACCTAATATGCCCTTTAGTATAATTAAAATTCCTTTATTTAAATTGAATTCTTAAATTCCACATGTCAATTTGTTATTCCTTCCTACACTTCCTCACTTTAAATACTAACTCACATGAACCTCATATATATATATATATATATATATATATATATATATATATATATATATATATATATATATATATGTGTGTGTATGTGTGTGTGGGTAATTAAGTAATTTAACATACTATAAGCCCTGGTCTAAAAATTTTAGCTCCATATTTTAGGCTGGGGCTTATAACTTCAAAAGCCCGAGGCTAATAATATAAGCCTCTTGTCAAACGAGTCTTATTTTTTGGCTGAGGCTTATGTTTGAAATTTAAACCCCATAAACCCCTCCCAAACACACCCTTAAGAAATATGATCAACTAAGTAGAATTTCATCTATATCTTTAAAAAAATTGGATAATACGTCAATATCCTTGTATATTTTAATATTACGTCAATATCTTTCAAAAGTTTAAAAATACTCGTGTGTGCCCAAAGAACCATTTCAATTACAATTAAATCCTTTTAATACTTAAAACTCCAATATAAATGGTTGTCAATAGATAATGCATGTTACCATTTTACCCCTTTTTCATCAAAATATTACATTAACATTGAATCACGCCTAATTCCCTAGTCAAACACTTCTATCTTATTCTCTGCACATCAATCTTTTTCTTTCTATAACCTTCTCCTTATTCTCACGGCTCAAACTTGATGCTTAAATGTGTGAGTGAATCCTTAAAAAATGTTACCTTTTTACCCCTTTTCCATCAAAATATTATTGTACATTAACATTGTCATTGTGTTGAACAATGGTTTTATGTTGGAAATCGTTCTATTAAAGAAAAAAAATCATACATGTAGAAACGTAGAATATACATAAATTGTTTCGATGAATTGACTTATTGGTCTAGGTAAGCACATGGGAGAATTGAGGGGACATGTGAACTTCTAATTTATAAGCGAATGGTAATGTGTTAGTGACAGTGGGTTTGTAAAATCTCTTTTACATGAGGAAATATTGATATGCAAACTGAAATAAAAAAAAAAAAAAAACAGATAACATGAAGATGTGATTGACTTTAAGAGCAAAGGGTATGGTAACTTAAGTTAAGGTTTAACACCATGTCACGTCAGGCGTCAGCGTCACATCAGTTTTAACATTTCACCTTAACTCAACAAAAAAACACCCCTTATCATAACTCAACAATAACTCAACAACAATTTACAAAAACACCCCTTCATTTAGAGGCAGAAATGAATTTTTTTTTTTTTTTTTTTTTAAATGAAGGTCTTTAACGTGCGTTATGAGCTTAACATGAGGGTTAAGGCTTGCCCTTAACTCACCCCCTTGCAATGGTAACACATCCTTAACTTGTAGCAAGTTAAGGTTTAACTCACATACAATGTTACCATACCCCATGCTCTAATACTTGGTATTTTGTTTTGATTTGATTTAGGGAGAAGGGTAAAAGGGTAATAGTACATATTAACTCACATGTAAATGAGAGTTCTAAAAATTAAACTGATTTATAAATAATTAAAATGGTCATTTGGGTATACATGAGTATTTTGAATGTTTTGAAGGATATTACGTAATATTCAAATTTGTAAGGATATTGACATAGGGGGTGTTTGGAATTGCTTATTGAAAATAGATTATTGGTTTTGAAAAGGGATAATCAGATAATCAGCTGTTGCAAAACATGGTTTTGAAATTTAGTGTTTGGATTTGATTATGTTGTTTGAAATCGCAATAATCAAATAATCAGTTTTTTGAGTGTTTGGCAAATTAGATTATTTAATGGCTTATCATGTAAAAATACCAAAAAGGACATTTTTTAATTATTAAAGTGGCAAGTGGATATATATGTGAGGGTTAGATTGGTAATTATTAAAGTTGCAAGTGGACTACTAAAACCACGTTTTGTGGCGGTAACACATATTTTACTTTTTGAAAACCACGTTTTGAGCTATACATAACGCAAATAATCACTTATCATTTTTTGTTTGCCAAACACACAAAGTAGATTATTCACGATTTGGTAACGTGATAATCTAATAATTTGCATCATATCGCAATGCCAAACACCCTCATAATATCCAACTTTTTCAAGGATATAGATGAAATTGTCCCGATAAATTATGTCTCGTGATAATACTCGAATACGAAGTATATTCTAAAAAATGCACTCTTTCATTCTCGTACTACAAAAAGTAACTTTCAAATACCTCTAAAACTTTGAAATACGTACTCATGGCAGTAGTAGATGTAGTTATTTGTTTTGTCTATAAAAATTGTTGCAAGTTTATTTGAAATTCGCTTGTTGACTAAAGTTACTTTTGTGTCTTGAATACTCTTGATATAAATCTAATTTGAAATGTACATGTATATAAGTTTGTTGCAGGCACAATGCCTGCTAATAGATGAAAGAAATTTTTCTATGATTGTTGATCCAAAGGCATAAATCAAGCCATGACGTGGTCTACAAGAGGAGTCCATTGAGTAGCGATTTCGTTAATACTCTCAAATACTTGGTTGTGGTTCAAGGTAACAGCAAACCAAATGATACCCAATAATACTTTTTATGTTGTTGAATATGCAAACAATGATTATCATGTTGCTGTAAAATTTGTGATATAAAGACCAGAGTTTGACTTGCTGTCGGTATGACTAGTTATGGTAAATCATAACGACAACACGCACACTTGCAACATAACACATGGTGCAGAAACACAAGATTTGGCTTTAGACAAGAAAAACTTATTACAGCATATACATGTAATATATAAACATGCAACATTATTGCATCTCATTGTATCCTATACTCTATACTCTCGATATCTTTTTACTATATATCTCATAGTATTTTGGTTATTCCAATACACTTTTCAGAGTAATGGGGTTTTTGACTTTACAAAATTTAATTCAAATCATATGCGGGAGATGACACAAATACCTCATTGTTCTATGAGATGCAACAGCTTGTTGTAAAGCAACATCAACTCTACCTCCTCTTAGATGAATCGAGTCATATATCTGACAGATAAATTTTGAGAGGTCCTCTTCGTCATCATCGTCCCATATTAGTGTTCCTTGATCTTTACCAGGAGTACCTCTTTGAGTCATGTTTTCCCAGTCGCTGTTAGGACTTGTAGTTGTGGTCCCGCAATCTTCTTCTTCTTCTACTTCCTCCAATCCGATCTCGAATTTGACATTTTCAAGCTCACTAAAATCGCATGATCCATGGAATGATGTTAACTTAGTTTCATGCTCTGGTTGTGTTGAAGGGCATATCACTGCTTTAGCACCCGCGTCTAGAAATGCCTTTATTAGAGCGGGAAATGGCCCGTATAAACCGCTGTATATTATTATTCTGTCCTTCCAAGCACCAAGCTGTATATTTCCATCATTATTTATTAAATAGTTTGATTGCGTCTTTTTTTAAAATAAAAATATTGATTAACGTCCTTTGTATTCTACTATTAGCTTAAAGGTGTCAAAATGGGCCAGGAGCGCAACTTGAGTAAGAGAGATCAAAAGGGATAGTTATTGGAATGGGTCGGTTTAGGGTGACCTGCAACACTTTTTCTCCTAGATGATATAAATAGAGTAAATGAGATATATGAGTATAATTCTAGAGCATACCATCCAACGAACATCGGCAGGAACCAAGTGCCTAGAAGGAATTGTCCTGCGAAACATGTAAGCCCCAATTTCTTGATCGTCATCATTGACCTTCATTAACCATTAAGCACATCATTATAGTACCACTTTGCAGTTAAACAATAAAAGAAGAGGTGATCATACATGTTTTAAGTTCATTTGGGGTTATGTTTTATGCCTAACTCAATAACTAATCGAAAACAGGTCAAAAGGGTCAAGCGAAATCAAAGTGGATTCAAGTTAAGTAATTCTCCCAGAAATATTATTGTTGTATTTTTGTAGTCATATGTGACACTGAGCTATTGAAAAATTCTAAAATGGCTATAACAAGAAATTATTTTTGGATCAGCCTAACTCCCACCTGACCCGTTTCGACCCAACCTATTTTGACCGTTTCCAAACCTGTCCGTTTTGCTCCTTTACTAAGGAGCATACCTGAGTTTGACGTCCCATGAACCGATACACAACAGCTCCAATCTGGAAGAAAGGCTTAGAGGCAACCAAATCAGCAACAGTAGATATGTTAGAAATGTCAGACATGTATCTCCTTCGCCTGCCTCTCAACATTGACTGAAAGCTATATTTGACGTTTTGCAGAAACTTCTCAGCGAGTTCACCCGGTTCAGCAACCACAAAAATATCATTTTGCCAACTGGAACATTAAAGATACAGCATCTTAGATGAAGAACTGACAGCACACGCCTCCTTCATGGAAATGATTGACACAACCAAGACTAAAATGGAAATTTTAGTCAATGGTAAAATAGCAGAGGTTGTAAATTCAACTCATTTACTTAAACGAGGCAAATGGGTTTGCTAAAGCGTATTTTCAATGTATACCACTTCCTAATCATTCATTAAATAGTTACACTAATGTAAGATAGTTGGAGGGTCCACCCAACCCTTTTAACTAGTTACCCAAACCACCCATTTTGCTACTATATCAAAGACCATTTAACGAAACAAAAACACAGCATAAGTTATCTTGAAGAACTATTATAGAACAGCACACAATTTTCCGCAACTTGAATGATTAATGAAGGAAGAAATAACTGACCTTAATATTGAGCCATTTGAATCATTCTCAAGAGCCAAGTGAACAACTCCAACCTGTGGTGAATTTTGTAACTTCTCATGCAACAACTGAATAGGCTTTGAAAGGTTTCTAGGTGTTATTGCCGATTCTTGGGGGTACGAAGTTTTTGCAGTATGGTTTCCACCAAGATTAAAATGTGGTGTTAAGTCCCTTCCACCAGTCCTACGAGGCCCTATATCAAGTGGGTTCGAATGAAAGCTACCAGTGAGTAATGGCGATGGAAATGATGTTTCTTGTAGTGGCTTAGGTGTTGCTGATGTCACATCCACAAGCGAGATTTGTATTCCATTGTCAGAACAAAATGTCTCAAGTGATTGAACATGGTTGAAGTTTTTCTTTAAATCTAAAGAATTGGAAGCCTTCACTAGTAGTACATTGCGTCTCCAACCTAAAGAAGGTCTGTTTTCACCTACTGCTGTAAAATATGAGAATTAGAGGTTGAGATGTGAATGGAAAAAATAAGGGTACGGGCTAACCAGACCCGTCCATCTACAAACCGTACTAAAATGACCTCACCCCGTACCGCTATTGACCCACTAATCTTGCCACTTAAGTTAAAATCATGTGTATTTACTAAAATGATGTTAGAAGAATAACAAGTAGTATAAATGACTAAACTAAGCCGAGGTACTATTTTCAAATTTATCATTTTTACTAATTATTAGCACCTAACCCATAATACTTCAAAATAATGCATACATCATACCTGTATTTGGATGCTTTGCCTTTGAGAACTGTTGTGACTGTAGATTGTCAGGTAATTCGTTATCATTGTGGTTCGGCACCAATTTCTCACGCACTTTTTTAAAAGCAGCAGAATTGTTTCGGATATAGTCATTAGTGGCTGCCTCCAACTTAAGCCAAATTGTGGGATCAGTCTCATCTAACTCCATATCACATCTTTCATCAACTGTAAAAGGATAGTTAAAAGACATTTATAACCACAATGTGCAACACTTAATTCATCAGGACTCCAGATGCTATCATGTAAGTAGAGGTGGCATTGTGGCCCATTTAATTGCGAATGGGTGAAGTTGGGTAAAAGCAAAAGAGTTAGCTAGCAAGGGAACCGGCAAACGGGGTAAATCTACCCAAAGTCTATTTCTAATGCAACAACCTGAAGAATCATTTTATTTAAAAACTTAGATCGTTCTTGTAATTTTTTCGAAACAACATTATTGTGGATTATATGCTTTGAAATCATTGTTAATATAACTTTGAGCCCCAACTTGTTTTGAACACTTATCCAGTCCGCCCATCTTGCCACCTCTCTCAATGAGCATTAAATATCTACAAACTTCCCAATAAAGAATAGAGCACACATACAGTACATTCATTGCTATTACTATTTCTGAATGACAGAATATACATAACATCAAGCAACCACAATTTATGGACAAAATTCATGATAAATGTCCCACCTGGATTGAACCGGAAATACTGAATATGTGGAATCATGGATAGCAATGTGCTTAACATATCCTCAATGCGCTCAACTGAGCATGCACTCTCAACCAACACTTGCCCGGTGTCCAGATAACGCCACCCACCTTTTCGAACCTAGAATCAAACACAGAGACAAAACATGTGAAGAAATGTTATAAATAAACAAAGTTATCCAACCAATTTCACAAAATGCAATTTCACTCTTCCGTCTGTCAATATATGTGATCCCTAAATTCTTACTATCTATCTATGAAAGAAATATTTTCATTTGGAGCTTTTTATGTGCACAGTTCAGTTATCTTTAGAAGAACAATTACCTTAGTATAGATACCAATATATTATGTAAAGTATTAACATTTGCTATGAGCTTTTGTTATCTTTTAGCATTCTCAAGACTGAATATTCTCCAAATTGATAATGAATTATCTTTAAAAGAACAATTACCTTAGTCGGAACAGTAGAGCAACCAATTGAAACTAAGGTGTCAATTTTTGCATCAGGCCATAAGAGTTGTGCCTCCCGTAGCGCAAACATAGTAGGGTTATTTGCAACAATAGCACCATCTTGCCACCGATATACACCTGCAGAAGTCAGATATTTTAAGAATAAAGCTCTTCAACTAACAAGTTGATTGTAGAAAAATGCTTAACTATCAGACTTAAGTGGACTTTATCAGTTCCCATCATGTTTTGTTTACAAGAAATTTTTTGAATCATATTCCAGAAAATAAGAGCAGATATGCTGCATAAAGAGAGACCAGAAACTTATACCATCAGAGTAATCATCAAGGTAATATGGAGCCGCGGATGATGCTCGTATAGCTTGCCATATATGATGTCTACAGCTTCCCATGTAAGCACCGTGTTTAAATCCAATTTTAGCACCATTAGTAGATGTTACTGATCCACCTGCTGCTAAATTTTCTGATATAGCCGAAGGGGCTTCAAGAGTGCCAGCAGGGTACTACATTTCAAAAGAGGAAATATTAATTAGCAATGTTCTATCTTAGATGATATGATATGTTATATCTAGCTAGTCAATAAATAAGGCAATGGCAAAAACCTGATAATTACGAAATATAAATGGCTGAGCTGGTGCCACATTGACTAAAGTTGATACGACGATAACTTTTGGAATTCTTTTCACGGCAGAATCTATTAAAAGGTCTCCATCCTCTTCAGCACATATCTCTTTTAACAATCTCTCAAACTCGTCAGCGCTGTGCTGGATATAGATGAAACTCGATTTAGCAAATTATACAACTAAATCATCGTTATACATGCAGACTACTGTGGCGTTTGTCTTCAGCTTTCCTATCTAATTATGGAGAAGTAGCATAAAAAAGAATAACCAAATTTGGTCCAATTTTTTGTCAAGTAACCATTTTTTTGCCAATTTTTTTTTGATTTAATGTAATCTTCAACCTTGTGTAACCGACATCTCAGTGCCACGTCAAAAAAAGTTAACTTGGTAAACTTACTGACACATCAATTACCACGTCACTGTTCTGACCTACTATCCTGTACAAGCTAACCTTAAATTGAAAGGGGTAAAAAGTTTGAAGGAAACTGTTTGGGAAAAAAAGATAGTTACTCGAAATATAAATTGGAAGAAGTTGGTTACCCTTTTAAAGGATCTAGCCCTACAATTATTAATTGGAACATAAATCCAGAAATCCTTTTTAAGTACCATAAATGAAGGTGGTAAAATGGAGAATTGCGTACTTTGGATCCATGTACAACCACTCTATAACTTTGCGATGAACTTTTGTAAAGCTGATCAAACTTCTCTCTCCAAGTTGCTGCCTCATTATCCTTTCGAACAGGTTCCGCAAAAACAAGTTTTCCTATTAATTCAGCAAAATCTAGCATGACTATCAAGATAAACAAGTTAGTAACATTGTCATTTACATAATGGTTATCTGGCTCACCAAGATTTTTGTATATGTCTTAACATTTTTCCAAGGACATGAGCTTTATTCCCAGTGCAACTGCTAGCATGCCACCAGTTGATGTGCCACATATAAGGTCAAACATCTCATGTATCTGCTTTCCTGTACCTTTTTCAATTTCCTTGAGAATTTGCACAGTAGCAAGACCTTTCATCCCACCTCCATCCATTGTAAGTATCCGCAGTCCTTGCTGTGCCACCTGGCGTCCTTTAATGGAACGCCGTAGAACCTCGTTCTCTCCTATTGTGAGATATAGCTATAGTTATTTAAGGTTTCATCCATTTATTTATCAATGGGTCTATTCAGGTTATGTTTGATACTTTGATATCTGAAGGCTCAAACGGGTACACTGAACAAATATATAAGCTAAAAGCCTAAAAGGGAACTGTGATGGGTCATGCATAAAACATATTGCTATAGAAAATATTAAAGAAAACCAACCGAGAATTGCTAGAGCACGAGCTGCTGCTTTCCTCACACGTCCCTCAGACGTGACTGTCTGTCGCCAAAGAAGATCCCTCAAACTTTCAGAAGCAACAAGAATTTTGCAGTTCTCCGAACAGAAGGCTAAGTTTCCAATAGCTATTAAAGCAGACCTTTGTACCTAATGATTCAAAAATCAATTAAGATGGCTACGCATGAACCCTACAAGAGCACTAGATGCTTAGAGGATGTCATAAAGTTTTAATATCAACTTTTTGAATGATTTGGATAAACAATTTGCTTCTGGTTATTTGTGTACTTGACGTCAAATGATCAGTTTTGGTTAATAAGTTTGATATGCGCTGCAGTAATATTAACCAAGAGGAGGATAAACTTGTTAAAGTTAATTTATCTATTGAGTCTATATAATAAAAGGTTGCCATACACTAAAAAGTTTGACTGTCTGATACAGTTTAGAATTAACGAATCCATACACCCCCTAACAAACTGTTAAAGCTAACTGACATGAAGATAGACAAGCTTTACAGTTACCTCTGGATCTTTATGTACACATAACAATTTCAATAATCTTATCACATCTCTGTTCATCATCTTTTGGGCCACTGTATCAGAAACAAACCCCAATGTTGACACGACTTGCAAAACAGATTTCAGTTCTTGAGGGCCATTCGATTTCAGAACTCGTTGAATGGGTTGCATGATGTCACATTTCATCAACTGAAGTGACAATGATACATCTGAGGCAAGAGATGTAAGTGCGGAACAAGCTTGTTCAACCTGGGTGGGAGAAAGTAAAACTTCTAGGAACCAAAACTAAATGAGAATAAGACACATAAATAGTATGATAGAGATGCCAACTAACCACATGATGATTTTCACTACTTATCATGCTTATGAGCTGTCGGACTGCGTTTTCATCTTTACCAATAACAACACGGTTGACCTCATCTTGCATCATCTTTGAAAGCGCAGATGCAAGCAAAGGATGGTGGCATGAAGAGTAGCGAAATATAAGGGCAAAAAATGGACTCAGCTTGTGCCGCGAAGCGAAGTAAGAACTATTCTCCATCTGCATCCCACTTAATGGAAGCTAGGTTTAGTTACATGATAGCACTAAGAAGAGATAGCAAAATGGGTGACTTGGGTAATAAGTCAAGATTATTCAGGATAAAATGGGTCACTTTTTGCCTGGGTCGGGTTGACCAGCGAAAACATCGTTGTGCATAACTACACATGATTGATGTGTTAATTATACTTATAAAATAATATTTTTAAAATAAAAATTTTAAATCTTCAGATAAGCGATATGGGAGGTTGGATGCCTTACTTCAACCATTCGACCCGTTCCACTTTTAGCTACAAAAATTTATTGACCCATTTGAGATAAAACACAGCTGAAAGCGACCATGCATAAATAAAGCATTTATATATCTGCATATAGCACTAAAAAAGTCAAGTTACTATTCATTACCTCTACCTGCACATTCACTGATCTTAGATAGTCATCAGCGACAACCCGAATGTTTGCAAGAGAAAGGTGGCGAAGTTGGTGCAAAGGCAGAATGTCAGGAAGAAATTCAAGTGGATTACCGAATAGCCTAAGAATACGTAACTCAGACATTGCCCTGCATAAAGACAGTAAGATAATTATTTGATTTCGGCTTGAGAATATCTTAATGTGTATACCTTTTACTAAGTAATTTAAAAGGAAAAATTAGCTTGTAGAATGAACAACCTGAAATCAAGAAGAGGACAGACCAGCTTATTGTGTTCAAGTGATAATTCCACGAGTCCAACGCAGCTCCTTAGTTCAGCTGTTTGTTGTTCAAACAAAAAAGGTAGATGTCACAAGCTGTAAATCTGTCCTACACCTACATAAAATGAAAATAACATCTCAGGAGATTGAAGGGAAAATGGCATCAAGTGAAAATTATAATACAAGCTTACCTGGTACCGAGACTAATATGTTGCAGTCCACCATGAGTACTTTAAGGTTTTTCAGATCGCCAACTTCAGGGGGCAAGGTTAACAACTTACTTTTATCCAGATATAGCTTCTCAAGAAGTGGCTATTTAGTCAACTCAATGAGAAACATCTGTTCATTGGTTCAGTAATTAGAAAAGGACTAACACACCGCAATTAATCTTAAACAACAACGTTAGAGTTTTGACTTAGACCATCTTTACACTTTCAATACATATGTCTTTGTTTTACATATTACTTATGTTGTGATGCAAACATTTTATCCATACAAAAAAATTTAGAGTTTTTCCATTGTACCAACATCATAGCCTTCATGACTGTTGTTACATGTCCATGCCATTAAGTACATATGTATTCAACATACAGGACCACAGAGGCAATAGCACATGGTTCTATTTAGATTGAAGGACTATTCTTCGACCTTCATTAGTAGATCTCATTTAAGGCATATAGGATACAGAGCATATAAAATCTACATTGCGTAGACCTACGGGTGTGTTTGTTTCATTAAGATGTTTTGGGTCTGAATCTGACTACCACATCTTACTGGTAAGAGGTGGGTAGAAGGTCTAAATCTGAACGAAATAATGTTGTTTGTTTTTGTATAATTGTGTGAATGATTGTAAGTGCTCGTTTTTGCAATTTGTTTATTAAACCAACGCAATGCGATAATAAATAACTTATGTAAATATGAAACAAGACTTTTTATCATAAATATAACATAGTTAATAAGCAATTAAATATATTATATAAAGTTTACAAAACGAGTAAGAGGCAGTAAGACAAGTCTCCCACCTCTTACTGAGTAAGATGTTATATGTCTAACTGGGTCTTACTCAAAAGAAAAAAACAAACAAGAAAAACGTCTGCCCACCTCTTACTGGTAAGAGTAAGAGGCCTAGTAAGACTTTTTTTTTAAAAACAAACACACCCGTAGTCTTCTTTGGTTGCTCAAAACTGTAATGTTCTCTCTTAATGAAGTATAGGGCGTTTGGCAATGTTTAAGTATACAATTACAATATATAGTATAAGGGTATATAAGTAATGTTGCAGCATTGTTTGACGATAAAAGATGATTATTAAACCTCTAGATACTAATTTCCAGAAGTTAGTCCACAAACACTAGATACTAAAGCTCCAACAACCAGATAATCACAAAGCGCACATCCAATGAAAGGCCTATAACCCAAAATAAGCACCTGTCATTGTGCATACATACTATATGAATGAAATCCAAATTATTATGCTTTTAATTTCCCCATAGATCACAACCAACAAATGCAATTAACAGCTTCTCAAGAAAAAATCAAAAACTTACAGACAAACCGCACCTACAGACGCTGACAACTGTAACATTCATCCAATGATCACCACAAACTCTCACACCCATCCCATGAGCATTACTCAAACCCATACCCGACCCTGAACTAGACTCAGCTGCAAAATCAGATTTCATCAACTTACTAAACACACCCATCCCATCATAGTGCTGACCCGATCCTCCAACACGTTTCATAGCAACCTTCTTAAGTGGATCCCTTTGCTTCACAACCTTCATCCCCATACTAACAATACCATTATCACAACGTTCCTTCAACGTGATCACCACCTTATCTTGTGGCAAAGGTAACGCTACCATAACCTGAGACTGCAGCCTTAACGCAACTTGAGCCTCGTCATCATTAGCATTCCAATCTAGATCAATCCGAAAACCTGATTCATGATCTTTACATATACGGTTGTTATCTTTTGACAAAGGTGGTGGTGGTAATGATTCATGTGATCGGTTTAGATCATCAAGTGTGTTGTCTGTTCCGTAATATAAAGATAAATGAAACACATCTGATAGTCTTTTCCAACCTAATCCCCACGACATTTTTTAACGTAATTTTTCTTCATGCATGCGTGAACGATGATCATGCATATATTATAAGTAGTTTTGAAGAAATCATGGGTTTTATTGAGACACTTTTTAATGTTATAGTTTTAATTTATAATTTTTTTGGGGAAAGTATGATGGATCAAAATGATGGTATCATATGAATTATAAAACCTTAATTTTTAGTAAGAGAAACGGTAGATCCACAAAGAGTTTATATAATGACTAGCAATGCGCGGGTATGCTGAAATAAAATTTTCCAGTGAATTATGTATTTTATTTTATTATGTTCTTTTAGACAACAAATTTACGGGGATTAAAAATTTTGTTTAGTCCGTGCCTGTTCGGGCTCGAGCCCGTTTGGCCCGTTCTCGTTCAAGCTCGACCTCGTTTGGCCCGTGCCCTTTTGGGCTCGACCCCGTTTGGACCGTACCCATTCGGGCTCGGGCTCATTTGGCCCGTTGCCCGTTCGGGCTTGAATATTTGTATAATATGTTTTATTATTCGTATTAGTGACATTTAATGCACAAATTGTGTTTAAGTTGGTTGTACAATATGCTTAATAATTTGTATTTCTCGTGTAAGGGGTGTTTTAATAACTGCATTAATTATATTTATTGACATGTTAATTAATTGACTACATTAAATATCTTGACCACATTAATACTACTTTGTATTTTGTACATTAAGCTTTAAGACTTGGAAGTCTTAAAATTAACATTGATGAGAAAGATCATTAATCGTGCATTGTGTATTGTACAATAGACTTTGTATTTTATAAGTCTTAATTTTAAGACCATGAGGAGAGAGATTCATTCCTCTATTATAAGTAGTATAGATGTTAGTACAATTTGTGTGATGGGTTATAGAAGGTCTGGACGTAGCTTACTGGACTGGGCCGGCAAGCCTTTGGTGGGTTGATCTATTACTAATTCAAGTAGTTTGAATGAGGTCCCTGCACAAGAAAGATAAACCGTTAGTCTTACCGTGGGGACGGACCCCACGATTAGACTCCGACGTGAGAGTAACTACACATTCTTGAGAGGGAAAGTAGAAGTGTGTGTGTGTAATTATGAGAGAGAAGGTTGTTGACTTGTTGTACCTTGTATGGGGATTAAAGCCCCTTTTATATGCGAGGTTTGCCGCTGGGGCTTCCTGGATTATCGCATGTAGTGGTTAGTTGCCGGAGCCGGACCCTTGACGGACAAGGGTTCCTTATTATTCGCGGATGCGGACGTGAGAGGCCTAACGGTTGAAGGTTCAGCTCATTATGCACCTTGCGCGCATTCCAAGGAATGGGCCGTAGCCAACTTAGTCATTGGGCTTACTGTTGGCCCAGGGTCTGCGGTTATTGGACTTGAGTCCAGGATTTGCAGTTATTGGGCCTGAGCCTAGAGTGGGCGTAGAGTATGTTTTGGGCTTAGTGAGCCTGTTATACATACTATACGTCATCAAGTCCCCCCAGTCTAGTATATTCATTGCGTGCGGATATTGTCGCATGCTGTGGATGTCACTAGACTTAGGTTGACTAAGGATTTTGTCGTGCGTTTTTTCCTTTCCGGAGATACTTTTTTCTACCCTTAGGGGCTGCTATACCATCCAGCCCCCCCAGTCTAGTATGTGCACTGCGTGCGGATGTTGTCGCACGTGGTGGATTTACTTAGACTACGTCTTTCGGGTTGATTGTTCTTCCGCATTCTGATACGCTTACACAGCGCGTTCGGGGTCAAAGAAACTTCCTTTTCGTCGAGCAAGTTTTTCAACATCCTAGGCAGTGAACCTAATCGTTGTAGTGTAGTATTAGGGTAAGCCACGGGTATTGATATCGTTCTCTAGGGGAATAGGAATGCTAGTGAGAAGTTACTACGCTAAGGTTGGGGTTGAGGAAGATTATTTTTTTATCTTTTTTATATTTTTTTAGGAAATGGAAATGTACGAATCTCGGGGTTTGGATTTGGGGGTTGGTATTTCTACCGATTACTCTACTTATCTAATTATCTAATTAACTAAGCTAGGGGTAGTCTATGTCTATTGTTGTGTGCTCGTATGATGATTAAAAATGTATTTATTTAGGTTTTATTACTCCCTAGTTATCTCCTATTGATGGTTGAATTGTCACGTCCTTATTCTTAACGCGTTGTGTTTCTAAGGTCGTATGGTATGCGTTTATCCCTAACTCTTTGAAGCTACCAAAGGTTAATGACTACAAAATCTCTAGGATTTATAAACTTAACACTAAGGTATTCTTTGGATGTTTAGCCTACAATAACTCTAGGTGATTATAAACTAAGGTTCAACAAAGATTAATCAAGCATTAATAGCACAACGGATGACCTATCGCAATACTAGGTCAATCACAATTAAGAAAAGAGACAACCAATCAATATTTAATAACTAGGTTTCATATTACCTAAGCAAACACACAAATAAATTAGCCGGACATGGAGAACATGCAAGCATACACACAATCAATTGAAGACATAATTAGATTAATGAAGTAAAACACTTATCTTGATGTAAGATAGGGTATGGAACCCTAAAATACTGTACAAGACAGCCTTGGTTCAGTTTTGTTTTTTACTCCACAAAACTACGCACTGAAAAATGAAAAATTCGGATTCTATATATAGTGTTACAAACTGCGACGGCGTCACTCTTTAATTGTGACGCCGTCGGGTCGCCGTCATTAGGTTTTCGTCTTGGCCACCTTATCATTGTGATGGTGTCACCTTATGCCCGTGACGCCGTCTCCTTCATCTCGACGCCGTCGGATCAAATCTAGGCCGTCGAGTCTGCGACGCCTACTCTTTTAAAACCTGATGCCGTCACTTGTAAATAAGCAATTTGGCTACTAAGTCGTCACAAAACTTGTTCCGACGGCGTCGCAAGTATAACCTGACGCCGTCCCCTTTCAATTCAGCAGCTTGAGTGTCTCGATTCTTGACTTTGGCCATTTTCTTCGTATATTCGCGCCTTTTCGTCCGAATAAGTGTCATTCCAGCAATTTTCCTTCAAGAGACCTAAAAAGTGAAAAGGAACGAAATTAAGTAGTAACGGATACAAAAGTGATCAATTAAGGGCTTAAATGACCCCTCAAAAAGGTACCTTTTAAATCCTTATCAAATATCCCTACACTTGGTATTTGCTTGTCCTCAAGCAAATGTGCTTTTAGCCAGTTGATTTATAAATTAGGTGTCATGAAGCATTAGTTTAGAACGATCCATAACACATATAAGCCCCGCAAAAGTCATAACAAGCACGGAAATTACATACTAGCACCTCACATGGGGTGTTTGGATACTCACATCTCTCGGGTGTATATGAAATATAACAAGTTGGAAATGGAAGATAAACACTCATTAACCGGTCCTAGTACATAGATTACCATAGGCTTGAGACTAGATCAAACATCCATCGCTTTGGCGTAAGCACCTAGGAAAGACTATCCAAGAGGTCTTTTAAAGGGTTGTAACGTTAGGCTTACGGTAGGGAAACAAAGAGTTTGGTGGGATAGGCGATTTAGTGGTGGCAAGTCAAAAATCTTTATGTTACAAGCATGCGAAGAATGACGTTGCTAAGCCAAGACTCGACACTCTAAACTCTAGATAAATTGAAATAACAAACATAAATTTAAATATAGATGTAGGATGGTAGCCCGTATGTTTTTTCATTTTTTTCATTTTTTTTAACACTCTATATTTTTTTTTTCTTTCCATACACTTTTACTCTACCATCCTCTACGATAACATCAAAATGATAGGTATTTATAGGCACATCCCTGCACTTGAGTTTTTATTACTCTAAATTACGCAAATAAAGGGAATTTGCATTTAACGTTCCCTTCCCGTCATTTCATAAAATTTAACTTTTCCCATGAGTCCCAATCGTCCCAAAACTGTGTACAAAGGATATGACTCGACTTAGCAACTTATGCAAGCAACTATATAATTGAACTAAGGGTTTAGTGTGATGGCAATAATGCACTAAAAGTGAGTGCATATAAGGTAGGTTAAGGCGATTTGGGTGTACATTTGGGGGTGGATTGTAAACAATGTTTTTCATTGATATTTCGGAAAACCAAAAACATCACAAGAACCGCGAAAAGGATAGGCTCTGAGGGGTTAACTAGGGGTATCGTGTACTAAAGATGAGTACAACGCAAGGGTGTGGGGGAATTACTCAACCGATGTGGAAGAAGTAATTATATTACATGTATCAAACAAGGGTTATCCTAATGCCTCTTATCATTTAGTTATTCCTAACTACACAAGTGTAGTCTTACTAGCGATCTCGGAATGCAACACAAAACAAGTTCTAGAATCTATTATACTACCGGTTCACACTCTAAGCATTAAAGATGAATGCTTTAATTCCTACAAATCTAAGGGCGATCCTCACATTTTGGGTGGAATTTAAGTGGTAAAGGGTTTTTGTGCTAGTCATATAACTTCCTATCCATGAGACGCTTTATTAAGACTAATGGCCCACTCCTATATGTCATGAAAAATTTTAAATTTGGTGCCAAAATTACCCTAACCAATATCTCTCATGGTTTATTACACAAATGAAGTTGGACAAAGCAAATAGTCAAGGATAAGCATAGTTTCAAAGTTCCCATTTTATTTTCCCTCCCTACACTTAAACTGAACATTGTCCCCAATGTTCCCCGAAAGTATCAAAGTAATGATAATGGAAGGTAATTAAAAATGAAAGAAACTAGTACTCCCCTGATTAGCTCAGTAGGATCTGTGTGAATTGGTGGTTACATCTTTCTTCAAGAAGAATGTTTGCGTGAAAAGCTCCTTCTCATCTTTTGTATCTTCTTCTTGACACATTAAACTTGCACACTTGAAGAAAACAAACGAAATCTTCGCGTAAAATCGGCGGTAACAATATATATATGACTCTACTAAAGTAGGATATAATGCTTGTGGAATGGATGTTTACAGATTTTCTGGAAAATTAAGACCTGGAAAATTCCAAAAATTTATAAGTAGCTCAGAAAATGAGTAAAAGTAATAAGCTGTTTCGCTCCTCCCGACGCCGTCAGTTACGATCCTGACGCCGTCAGGTTATCCTGACAGAATCGGTTGCGATTTTCTCGAAAAAATTCTAGAACATTTTATCCTTAAAATCGGAAAAATTTCTGCAAAACATCCATTATGACTCGATACAAGCATTTGACTCGAACAAACACACATGTATATCTTTTAATTAATTGGAATTCTCATGTTCACGTTTCTTTTGAAAACGTGTGTAATCCTCCCTACACTTATCCCTTATGTAAAATACCTTTATATGTAATTAAGACGAGGTTAAAGACAAAATAAAGCATTTTTACAAATTTAAACATAAGAATAAACAATCAATAAAAGATACACGACATAAACAAGCAAACAATTAAGCATGGGTTGCCTCCCACGAAGCGCTTTTCTTTATTTATGAGTCTTGTAGCTAGAATCGAAGTCGTGCCCCTACGTGACTTCATTACCGTCACCTCCTTCCAAAACAATATCCTCATTGTTGACCATTTCATTATTGTCCAACTGATAATGTTTCACACGTTGTCCATTTACGGTAAATTCCCTTCCATCATGGTCCAGTAGCACCACAGCCCTATTGTTCATTTGCCTCTTCACTGAAAAAGGTCCATACCATCTCGATTTGAGTTTTCCTGGAAATAATCTCAGTCTTGAATTATACAAGAGCACCTTATCTCCTTCCAAAAACTCTTTAGGACTCTTTATACGTTGATCATGCCATTTTTTCACCCTTTCTTTGTATGTGATCGACGATTCATAAGCCTCAAGTCTTAGTTCATCCAGTTCTTGAAGCTGTAAGAACCTATTTGACCCTCCCTCAGAATAATCCATATTACAGGCCTTAAGTGCCCAGTACGCCTTTTTCTCAAGTTCAATAGGGAGGTGGCATGCTTTCCAGTATACCAAGCGAAAAGGGGTTGTTCCGATAGGTGTTTTGTAAGCAGTTCTGAATGCCCAAAGTGCCTCATCCAGTTTGAATGCCCAATCTTTTCTATTCTGGTGGACCATTTTTTCAAGTATCCGCTTTAATGCTCTATTTGTGTTCTCTACTTGCCCATTCGTTTGGGGGTGATATGCTGTAGAAAATCTATGCAGAACACCATACTTCTTCATCACCTTCTCCATTTGAGCATTGCAAAAGTGGGTTCGTCTATCACTGATCAATACCTTGGGAATCTCGAACCATGCGAAGAGCTTTTTAAGAAAATTAATGACTACTCTTGCATCGTTAGTCCTAAGGGCTTGGGCCTCCACCCATTTGGATACATAGCCGATAGCCACTAGAATGTATTCATTTCCTCCGGATGATGGAAAAGGTCCCATGAAGTCTATACCCCAAACATCGAATATTTCGCAGACTTGGATATAGTTCTGAGGTGATTCATCCCTTCGCGAGATGTTCCTCGATAGTTGGCATGCATCGCACGTTTGAACTAATCTCTTAACGTCGCGGAAAATAGTAGGCCAGTAAAATCCAAAGATCGAAAACTTTTTGTGCCGTGACATTTACATCATGATGCCCCCTAGATGGTCCCGCATGACATTCTTTCATAATTCGATCAACCTCTCTTCCGGCAACACAACGTCGAATGATTTGATCGGGGCATATGCGGAATAGGAAGGGTTCATCCCAGAAATAGTGTTTTAGTGTGGTGAAGAATTTTCGTTTATCTTGCTTAGTCATGTAATTTGGCAAAACCCTACTGGACAGATAGTTAGCATAATCCGCATACCATGGCTCAATTTCCTTAATGGCCATTAGCCGTTCCTCGGGAAAAGAGTCGCGAATCTCGGTATGGTCTAACTTCTCAAGGTCTAGGTTCTCTAATTGTGACAGATGATCAGCAACAAGATTCTCATCCCCCTTTTTTATCTCTAATCTCAATGTCGAATTCTTGAAGCAATAGAATCCACCTAATGAGTCGGGGTTTTGCATCTTGTTTGGAAAACAAGTAGCGTAAGGCGGAGTGATCTGCGAAGACGGCAGTTTTGGAAAGGACGAGATATTTCATAAACTTGTCGAAGGCAAAAACCACAGCTAAAAGCTCTTTCTCGGTGGTTGTATAATTTTCTTGCGCTACATTCATGGTTTTGCTAGCATAGTAAATTGGTTGAAAATGCTTCTCCTTTCTTTGGCCGAGCACGGCGCCGACAACATAATCACTAGCATCGCACATGATTTCAAATGGTTGAGACCAATCAGGGGTGACCATTATCAGAGCCTGAGTGAGATCTTTCTTTAGTCGATTGAATGCTTCCTTGCATTCTTCAGAAAAATCAAAAGGGGCGTCCTTGACAAGAAGCTGTGTCATTGGCCGGGCAATTTTCGACAAATCCTTAATAAACCTTCTATAAAAGCCCGCATGACCTAGAAAGCTTTGAATGGATTTAACGGTAGTAGGATAGGGTAGTTTGGATATCGCTTCGATTTTAGCTCTATCGACCTCGATTCCATTTCCGGAGACTTTGTGCCCTAAAACGATTCCTTCTCTTACCATGAAATGGCATTTTTCCCAATTCAGGACTAAGTTCGTTTCTTCACACCGTTTCAACATCTTTCAAAAGTTGAATAGACAAAGGTCGAAGGAATTCCCAAATACCGAGAAATCATCCATGAAGACTTCCATCCTGTCCTCAATTAATTCATGAAATATGGCCATCATACACCGTTGAAAGGTGGCGGGAGCGTTGCATAACCCGAAGGGCATTCGCTTGTAAGCAAAAGTCCCGTAAGGGCATGTAAATTTAGTCTTTTCTTAATCTTCAGGAGAAATGGGGATTTGGAAGTATCCTGAAAAACCATCAAGAAAACAGTAGTACTCATGCCCGACCAACCTTTCGAGCATTTGGTCGATGAATGGCAAAGGAAAATGATCCTTCCGAGTGGCATCATTTAACTTCTTGTAGTCGATACAAACACGCCAACCAATAACCATTCTTTGTGGTACTAAATCTCCCTTTTCATTCTTCACAACAGTCATTCCTCCCTTTTTTGGAACCACTTGGACTGGGCTGACCCAAGGGCTATCCAAAATGGGGTAGATAAGGCCGGCGTCGAGGAGCTTGACGACCTCCTTTTTAAGCACCTCCTTGATACTAGGGTTAACTCTCCTCTGCGGTTGAGCGGTTGGTTTGTAATCTTCTTCCATAAGAATTTTATGAGTACTAAAAGTAGAATCAATACCCTTAATGTCAGCAACGCTCCACGCGATCACTCCTTTGTATTCTCTTAAAACTTCTAAGAGCTTCCCTTTTGTTCTGGTCGTGAAGAGCTTATGATGACAGGGAGTTGGTCCTCTTTTTGAAGGAAGGCGTATTCTAAATGGCTCGGGAGATCCTTCAGTTCTAAGGTAGGAGGTTCCTTGATTGATGGTTTTAGCTTGTTTTCCGGCTTTTGAAGCTCAAGAGGTTCGATTTCTTCCCTACGCGGGTAAAAGGAAACAGCTCCAACCATTTCAATATCTTCATCATTGTATATCATGTCGTTATCATCATTCATGAATTCGTTTAATAGATACTCATCAATACAACCATCTATGTCATCAACAAATTCATCAACTTCTTCGACAAAATAAATAGGGTGATCGTAGGAGGAGGAATGACTCATAGAATCCTTGATGTCGAAGGTTAAGCTCTTGGACCCCACTCGTAAAGTGAGTTTACCATCATGAACATCGATGATGGCACGAGCTGTAGCCAAGAAGGGTCTTCCAAGGATTATTGGGACTGAGTTATCTTCCTCCATTTCTAAAATCACGAAATCAACCGGAAACTTGATTGATCGATCAGTTAACTGAATACTCATTCTGGTTGGTTTCAGTCCTGAATATCCGAGTTTGAGGAACAAGGAATGGGGCATCAAGTTAATGCTTGCCCTAAGATCCGCCAAGGCATTTTTCATAGAAAGTTCCCCTATAGAGCAAGGAATTGTGAAGCCGCCTGGATCTTCTTTCTTCTTGGGCAGGCCTTTCTGGATGATAGCCGAGCACTCTTCTCCTAATGATATCAACCCTTCAAGTTTCTTCCGATTCGATATTAACCTCTTGAAGTATTTGCTATGTTTAGGGATATGATAAAATACATTGAGAAGTGGTATGTTGACGGAAGTCCGTTTTAAGTAAGACAATATTCTTTCATTGTCTTCTTCAGCCTTTTGATTCTTAAGACGCGAGGGATAAGGAATCCGTGCGAGAGTCGGTCGCTGGGTAGGTGTTGATGTTTGTGGAGGGGGGTTGTAGGGAGTTGAAGGAGGTTTAGGAATTGCTCAATTTCCTAATTCAGGCTACCTGGTGGTGGGATTCTGGTCAGGGTGTGGGGGATCCTTGGTAGTGATTCCTGATCGAGTAGTAATGGCACAAGTTGGATCATGATGGGTTAGACCAGGTTCGCTTACTCTTTTGTGGATTTCGGCGAACTGACTCTCTAATTCAGCTTGTTGCTCTTGAATGAATCCTTCGATACCCTCTAAAAGCATTGTCCCTTCCATGTTAAACTACCCGAGTTCATTTTCAAAGGCATCACGGATGGTGTATTCAGAACCCTCCTTTTCCTCAGTCTTCCATTTTAGATTACCCCAAGGAGTGCATTCATCGTTTTGATAGAATGTGAGAAGGGAGGGGTCATCATAAATGTCATGACTAGAAAGGAAGACGCGCTCTTGGCGTGTGTTATCATCACATTCATCACTCTCGTGTAGCCCTCTACAAATGTCGCATATAAGGTATGGGTTAAACAACCTTTTAGGTTCTGGCGATTTCGTGAGGTATGCAAGCTTCTCTTGTACCTTCTTTACCCGATCATCGATAGATGATAGGTTTTTAGTAGAGACACTCATCACAGTTACTGGCTCGTTCCAAGGGTTGTCTTGGTATTGGACATATTCCTCAATGCGGTCCCATCCTTCTTCCATAGTGAGATTGGAAATTCTTCGGCCAGTTGAGAGGTTCATCCCTTTTTGATCATCTCGGGAGACGTTGTCGTAAAATATTTGAACAAGCAACCAAAGGTTGATACCATGGTGTTGGGCTTGTTGGATGAGATCTTTGTAACGAGTCCAGGAGTTAACGATAGATTCTCCATCTGTTTGATGCAAGTGAAGAATTTTGCTCGATATATGCAGTTCTCCTAGGGGGAAAGAACTTCTTGGTGAATTTGGTTGTGAGTTGTTCCCAAGTGAAGATGGACCTTGGAGGAAGCTTATCGAGCCACTCCTTGGCCTGTCCTTGAAGAGAAAAGGGGAAAAACCAGAGTCTGGATGTCCCCTTGGATGCTCCGTCAGCATAGATAGTATCCACAATTTTTAAAAATTGTTTGATGTGATGAATGGGATTTTCGCTGGGGGATCCATGGAATTGACATGCATTTTGGATAAGCCAAATGTCGGTGGCATGCAACACCTCATTGACCTGCTCAGAAGGTAGACAATGGCGCTGGTAAACCCAGATGCAGAGGGGGAAGAGTATTCCCCGAGAGATTTTGCTTCTGGTTTATTGATGGGTCCATTGACCGGAGTAGCGGGAATTTCCTCTCTATGTTGGCTCAGATTGTCAATGTTGATAGCTTCAGGGGATTTAGGGGAATGAGTGGACTCTTCGTCAGTTGCGGCTTCATCAAAGTTGATGGTGGTGCCTTGAGGTTCCGACTCATGGAGAGCTCTTCTTCGCCTATTTAGCTCTCTTTCGGGTTCAGCAAAAGGTTCAAGAAGGGTTCTGGTGGAACTGCGGGTTCTAAGTTGTCTAGAGGGATTGGTGGGGGGAAATGGCAGGTTTGGTGGTTGATTATCACCTTCCATGATGAAAAGTGATGAGATTACTAACAAAGGTCATGAAGAAGGGGGATAGACTACGAGGAAGCTAAAAATGGAAAAAAATGCTTACTTGATAGGAATCAAGCAAGGAAACCTAAACGAGGTGGACTCCTAACTAGCTATTCTATTCCCCAGCAGCGGCACCAAAAACTTGATACGCTTACACAGCGCGTTCGGGGTCATAGGAACTTCCTTTTCGTCGAGCAAGTTTTTCAACACCCTAGGCAGTGAACCTAATCGTTGTAGTGTAGTATTAGGGTAAGCCACGGGTATTGATATCGTTCTCTAGGGGAATAGGAATGCTAGTGAGAAATTACTACGCTAAGATTGGGGTTGAGGAAGATTATTTTTTATCTTTTTTATATTTTTTTAGGAAATGGAAAGGTACGAATCTCGGGGTTTGGATTTGGGGGTTGGTATTTCTACCGATTACTTTACTTATCTAATTAACTAAGCTAGGGGGTAGTCTATGTCTATTGTTGTGTGCTCGTATGATGATTAAAAATGTATTTACTTAGGTTTTATTACTACCTAGTTATCTCCTATTGATGGTTGAATTGTCACGTCCTTGTTCTTAACGCGTTGTGTTTCTAAGGTCGTAGGATATGCGTTTATCCCTAACTCTTTGAAGCTACCAAAGGTTAATGACTACAAAATCTCTAGGATTTATAAACTTAACACTAAGGTATTATTTGGATGTTTAGCCTACAATAACTCTAGGTGATTATAAACTAAGGTTCAACAAAGATTAATCAAGCATTAATAGCACAACGGATGACCTATCGCAATACTAGGTCAATCACAATTAAGATAAGAGATAACCAATCAATATTCAATAACTAGGTTTCATATTACCTAAGCAAACACACAAATAAATTAGCCGGACATGGAGAACATGCAAGCATACACACAATCAATTGAAGACATAATTGGATTAATGAAGTAAAACACTTATCTTGATGTAAGATAGGGTATGGAACCCTAAAATACTGTACAAGACAGCCTTGGTTCGGTTTTGGTTTTTACTCCACAAAACTACATACTGAAAACTGAAAAATTCGGATTCTATATATAATGTTACAAACTGCGACGGCGTCACTCTTTAATTGTGACACCTTCGGGTCGACGTCATTAGGTTTTCGTCTTGGCCACGTTATCATTGTGACGGCTGTCTCCTTCTGTCTCTGACGCCGTCTGGATCAAATCTAGGCCGTCTGAGCTGCGATGCCCTACTCTTTTAAAACCTGATGCCGTCACTTGTAAATAAGCAATTTGGCTACTGAGTTGTCACAAAACTTGTTACCGGCCGAAGTATAACCTGACGCCGTCCCCTTTCAATTCAGCAGCTTGAGTGTCTCGATTCTTGACTTTGGCCATTTTCTTCGTATATTCGCGCCTTTTCGTTCGAATAAGTGTCATTCCAGAATTTGCCTTCAAGAGACCTAAAAAGTGAAAAGGAACGAAATTAAGTAGTAACGGATACAAAAGTGATCAATTAAGGGCTTAAATGACCCCTCAAAAAGGTAGCTTTTAAATCCTTATCACATTCTCGAAGCGTTCCTTAGACGCTCCCTTTCCTTGGGAAGTGTTGTTTATAACGTGGAAGTTTTACGGCTTTTCATACTCTGGTTGATTTGACTCTGTGGGCCCTTTGTCTTCTACCATCCTTATCCGCGTAGCTTTGATTTTAACCGTTGGATTAGATTGTTTTTGAACGCGTGTCCTTTCTTAGGGTTTTCTAGGTTAATCGTCATTTCGTTTGTATAAATACCCCCTTTTTTGGCTTTAGCCATTTTTTCTTTTTACTGTTCTCCACTGGATCTTTCAATCTATTTGGTTGTATCTGTTTTCCACGTTCCGCAGTCAGGTTAGGTTCTTGACTCCCTCTGTATCTTTCCATTATGGGTACTTTTTCTTCTACCAAGTCTAAAATATCCCAGAAGGTACTTGATCGCTTCTGTGTTGATTATTCAATTCCGCTCTTTGTTCATCCGGAATTGCCTGATCCTGACAAAAGTATTCGTGAAGCGCCGAATGGAAAGATCGATGTCTACACCCATTTCTTTGAGTTTGCTAATTTCCGCCTTCCTTTGTCCTCTTTCCTTGTTTCGATTCTTGACTACTATCGCATTCATATCTCACAGCTTTCCGTTATTGGTGCTGCTAAGGTTTCTCAATTTGAAATTCTTTGTTTTGCACTTGGTATTGAACCCTCAATTGGTTTACTTAGGTGTTTTTATGTCTTGTCTCACGTACCATGGCTGGCTTTCTTTTAGTAAACGTGCTGATAGCTTTGGTGTTTGCTATACCAAACCCCTTGATTGCCTTAAAAATTGGAATGATCAATTTTTCTGGATTGACGCATTTGCGTGTCCTTCTATTCATCCTTTCTTCATTGGTGGGCGTCTTCCAAAGGACACCACCCCCAGGGGTACTGAATTTGATGCTGAACATGTTGCCTCTCTTGTTACCAGTGCCTCTTCCTTTGTTAAGTTTCCGGAACCTTTTCTTTGTTTGGTTGGGTTGAGCCGTAACTACACTTTGGGCAATAACTTTTATCCTGTGTTTTATGATCAAGAGAATCGGGGTGGGTATGCCGTAACTATATTTTTCTTCACGTTGCTTTACTTTTATTTCGCTCTTACCATTGTTTCTTTCCTATTTGTTTGCTGCAGCTATGGATTTGTTGTCTTTGGTTAAGCAGAAAAACCCTTTGGAGTTACTTGTTGACGCTCGGCCGCGGGAGGAGGATGAAGTTCCTTTGCTACAATTGTCCGAAGGTCGTACTGTCTCTCTTGCCCCTCCTTCCTCTGGTGAGGCTGGTCCTGCAGCTATTTGCTTGGAAGTTGGAGTTTCTAGTTCATCTGATGACGTTATCCTGCGTCTTGAGTTCCTGACCATTCAGCCTCTAACGCTGGTTTTGACAGTGGGGTGGCTTCTGGTTCTGGTAGAAAAAGGAGGAGGGCCAGCATTAGCCTTGTCCATCCCCCTAAGAAGGCAAGGAGTGATCTTAATGAGTCTGGTAGGGTTTCTACTGGTGGTAAGTCTTCAGAGTCCATTAATAAGTTGGTAGCTCAAAGTTCACAAACTCTTGAATATTGCTTGAATGCTCTGCCCACTCATTCTTCTTCTTCTCCTTTATTTTCAACTACTCCTTTTTGTGAAGCTGGGACATCCACTGAATCTGGCTTTGGTTTGCTCCATCTAGATGGTTCTCCTTCCCGGTTTGTTGTTTCATACTCTTGTTTTTTCGTAATTCTTTTGTCCTTCTTTCCTTTATTTACTTGCTCTTTTACTTGTTTATTCTCAGTTCTTCTGTGCCCGTAATGACGGATGCCGTTGTTACTACTGTTCATTCTATTAAGAAGGGGAAGGGTCGAGTGGATGTTCCTTTCTACCTTCCGGATAGCCTTTCTCCTGTCGGTGATATATATCCAAGTCTTGATGATCTTTCGGATCTTGATGTTTTAGCTGGGGATATCCGTGTTGTTGATGGTCCGGATTCCGATTCTCCCTCTAGTGTTCATGTTCCGAAATGGAATGTTGCTAAAGGTTCTCTCCTTGATGATGTTGATGAGTGTCGTGCTATGGTGGATGAGTTTTCTCCTCCTACCTTTTTTTCCGATATCCATGATATGGGGTATGAACGCCTCCTGGGTGAGTTCAATGTTGCCGTAGCGCGACAATTGTGCTTTAGTTCTGAAGTTCGTCAGCGTTTAAAAGATAATGCTATGGAGCGGAAACGCTTATTGTCTTTGTTGGCGAGTAAGGATAAGGAAATTTCGACTCTGAAGTCTGAGGTTGTCAATGATATTTCTTCTTAGGCATCGTCTGCATCGTCCATAGTAGCTTCTACTGCTGAGCTTTCGTCCCTAAAAGACCAAAATTCTGTGCTTGAGGGAGAACGAAATTCTCTTCGAGCCGAGGTAGCATCACTTCACTCATCCCTTGATGCCAAGGATTCTGAGTCATCTGCTTTGAGAGCCGAGATTTTTGTTCTTAAGTCTCGGAATTCCAGTCTTTCCGAACAGGTATACGGCCGTGCTCTGGTCCATGTATATATTATTTTATTTTATTATATATATATATATATATATATGTGTGTGTGTGTGTGTGTGTGTGTGTGTGTATTTTTTTGTAGATACGGACTTTGGAAGAGTCATGCTCTCCGTAGCTGAGCTCCATCCTTTGCTGCTTTGGAGGAGGAGTTTTGTAAGATTCAGGATGCTATGTTAGGATTTAGTAAATCCAGTTATTAAAGTGTCGGTCACCTCAAGTATATGTAACCGTTAGAAAGCTCGTAGTCGTAGTAATTTAATGTTAGGTAGTATTTAGTTAAGTAAAACCATGGAGGACGGACGGGTCTTTACCCACTGTATGCCAGATCCACAGCCTGTAGGTGGCAGTTATGTAAGATACTATAAATACCCTCTACCTCCCAAGGTAGAGGGTTGGAGCTCATAATAATACTTTTACTTTCTCTCACTAAGTTCCTAAACCTCTAACTCTTTCTCTCTCTAAAAACCTTATAGTATACGCCTACATTTGATCATGGTTTGATGTGTTTGTGAAATCCAATATGTTACAAATGGTATCAAGAGCCATTGTTTGATCATCTCTCTTACATGTTCTTGGATTTCTAGTGGCTTTATATGGTTTTTGGGTTTGAAAAAGTTTAGTGGTTTTTGCACCATTTGGATCATTTCTTGTGTTAAAGTTTGAATTTTGATTGTACTTTTGTGTTTAGAATCATTGTAAGTGCTTGGGTTTTGATTTGGAAAGCTTGAATCACTGTGGTTGGGCTTGTTTTGGATTGAAAAGGGTTGTGTTTAAGTTTTTCTAGCTAGCGACTTGACTCTCGGATAATTTTTCTTCGTAGCGACTTGCTTCTTTAGTTTTCAGCGACTTGTAGTTGAAGTGGTAGCGACTTGAGCTCTAGCGACTTGTCTATTGAGACAAGGCGACAAATAGTACAAAGTAGTGGATGTACCACTTCGGCTAGCGACTTGTTCAATGTAGCGACTTGTCTTTACTATTCTCAGCGACTTGACTTTGTTGTGACTAGCGAGTTGCTCTTTAGCGACTTGGCCTCTTAGCGAGTTGTTCCTTAGCGACTTGCCCACTTAGCGAGTTGTTCTTTAGCGACTTGTCAGCTTAGCGAGTTGTTGCTTTAGCGACTTGTGTCTAGCGACTTGGTTCACAACGACTTGAGCTTTTAGCGAGTTGTTACTTAGCGACTTGGTGACTTAACGACTTGTCTTCAAGGGTTATAGCGACTTGGTTGATTATTGTTTCTAATACGGTTTTCTCTTGATTTAGTAAAATCACGTGAAAGAATCTATTTCCCGGTTTAATCATAGAGTTATAAAATCCCGTGAAATCTGTAAACATGTCTACCAACGTGCCTACAATAATCTCTTCTGTAGCTGAGGACGTTCAAGCAATTTGGATCAGATACTCGTCCACCCATGCTTGACAGAACTGACTATGACTCATGGGCTCAACGAATTAGGTTGTATTGTTTGGGAAAGGAAAATGGGGTCAACATTTTCAAATCGATTGATGAAGGATCTTATCAAATTGAGACCGCCAGAGATGTTCTTGAAACTGCTGCGGATGGTACAGTGATCTTAGGTTTGGACAGACCAAAGATGTATGATGAGCTCAGTGATAAGGAGAAAAAGAGATACGATGCTGATATCAGGGCTTCAAACATTATACTTCAGGGTCTTCCAAAAGATATCTACAAGCTTATCAATCACAACACTGAAGCCAAGGCGGTTTGGGATAATGTCAAGATGCTTCTCTCAGGTTCTGAATTGACTAAGGAAGATAGAGAATCACAACTGTATGATGAATTTGAGCACTTTAAGATGAAACCAGGAGAAAGTGTCAATGAATATTATGTGAGGTTCCACAAGCTTGTGAATGACATGAGGAATATCAAAATGACTATGCCGAATATTCAGCTAAACTCAATGTTTGTGAACAACATGAATCCCGAATGGCACAAATTCGTCAATTCAGTCAAGTTAACTAAGGGTTTGAGGAACACTAACTATGAGCAATTGTATGCATTCCTGCTTCAGAATGAGAGACATGCTATGTTTGAACGAATGGTTCTTGAACAGTTCAAATCTAAACAGGGAGAAACAAGTTCGTCAAATGATTCAACAGCCTTTTACACCAATGTTGGAATTACCACCAAAGCTTCTCAAGTCATACTCACGGGTAATGGTAATTACAAGCTCATTCCTGATCCAAAGATACAAGCTTCCAGAATCAAACACAGTCATGGAAAACTTCATCAATCAACTATCTCTCATGGTCAGTCAAAATCTGAATTCCATCCCACACACCAACAATAACCTCAAAACAACATCCAATCCACACAATCAGGCTACTGTCAGAGATGGAAGGGTAGTGGTGCAAAATGTGCAAGGAAGACGATATGAATAAGGGATGATTGGAGCAGGTTATGGAAATACTAGAGCTGGTGGAGGGTATGTGGCTAATCAGAATCGTGGAAGGAATGCAAATCAAGGACAAGCAAAGCCAATCAAGTGCTACAACTGTGGTGGTGATAGACACATTGCAAGGAACTGCACATCTCCAAAACGCCCTCAAAAAGCTGAGTATTTCAGGGACAAGATGCTGCTGGTGCAAGCTCAGGACAGTGGTGCGGTTTTAGATGAAGAAGAGTTGTTGTTTCTTGCTGAGGGAAATGCCAAAACCTATGATGCTGATGTGGATGAGCAACCAATTCTAAATATAGGTCACAATCATCAAAATGCTTTTCAAGTAGCTAACTGTGATGCATTTGACTCTGATGTCGATGATGAACCTACTGCCCAGACAATCTTCATGGCTAGCATTTCAAAGGTATTAAAACTATACGATGAAGTTGGAGCAAAAGATACATAACGAAGTACCATCTCTTGAAACTTATGAATCAGATATTGATAATGAGGGAAATAGTAATATTGTCCCTTATGATCAATATGTGACACAAAGTGAAAGTGAGATTGTACCAAGTGATGCATATTCTGCAGTCAATGATGACTATGTTTTTGATGAATATACTGCATGTGTTCCTGACTATTCTGTTATCTCTGAACTGAATGCATGTAAAGAACAAGTTGCTATTATTGAACAACGTGCTAAGTTTGAGCTAACTACCCGTGAGCATGAAATGGATGACCAAATGCGTACAATTATTAGAAAAAGAAATTTTAGAGAAGAAGTGTTAAAACAAGAGTTAAACTCCTTACAAGAAAAGCTTTCTAAAACTGTTAAACAAAAGCAAGAGCTTCAAGATAATGTTAAAGTGCTTAAACAAGAATTTAATGCTAAGGAATCAAAACTTTTGAATGACTTTTCTAATCTAAAAACTTTGAAAAACAAGCTTGAAAATAAGTTGTGCGTGCAAGGGAATACCATTCAGACTGCTCACATGATCACTAAGCATAGAATCTTAAGCGATAAGCATAGTATTCCCCTAGTAGAGGAACCAAATCCCGAGTATTGTAAAAGGGCCAAAGCTTTCCATCCAATTGTATATGATGGTAATGAGATCCTTAAGCCTAGGCAAACACCATCATGTATTGGAAGCACGGAAGAGGATAGAAAATTAGAAGATGCCTCTAGGGAGAAAATGGATAAGAAGCTAAAAGATCCTGAGTGTAAAAAGAATAACATAACGATCAAACCCCATGATTACACAAAAGAAAATTGGATCTCCCTGAACAGATTTAAGCCTCAAACTCAATTAACCCCAGAACAAATTTTTTGGAAGAAAGACATGGATAAACAAAAGGCAAACATACTTGTTGAAACAAACACTCCCCTTAGGAAAGTGCCTGCAGCTACTGTGTATCCTCCAAATACACCAATGCATTTAGTTCCTAGAACTATTTCCACTAATAGAAAAACCTTAATCAGCCTGTATGTTGTTTATCAACTATTCGTTGATTTTGAGAAGACATGTAAGAAGAGAATCACACCTACAGGGATAACTGAAGGGGAAAGGGGTTTTGAGCAAACTAAAGAATGCTATTTAACTGAAGTCATGCCTTTCTTTAAACAATTAAAAGGTCAATTTGAGAGTCTTTAAAAGGGGATAAATTTAGATATTAAAGAAATGGAAAAGGAATTTGATGCAATGATAGTTGAGGTCAATGATTATGAACGGGAACTCAAATATAATGAAATTGAAAGGAAGAACCTGCATATCTTAAATGAGAACTTAATATTGAGTTGTGTGGCTCAAGATGTGTTTTATACTGTTACTAAGCATTCTATTACTGTTTCTCAATTTCATGAATAATCTGTTGCTTTGAAAGTTTCCCATGATCGTGTCATTGAGCTTGAAAACAAAAACTCAGAACTAAATGAGAAAATTGATCAGGATGATCACGATAATTTGGTAAAACACTTTTCTAAGCTAGAAGTTGAACATTTTGATTTACAACTAAAATATCAACATCTAAAAGAAAATGTCAAAACCTCAAACATCAAGACATCCTTAAATGTTCCAGAGTTTGATGCAGTTTTTGTGATAAACAAACGTGACGAACAGATTCAAGCTCACTGTAACACGATCAGAAAATTGAAAGCCCAAATTTCACAAATAAAGGGTGAAAAGAACAATGTGACTGGCCCCCAAATGCCTCCTCCTTTAGATTCTCAGTGTTCTCAAACTTTTCATCTTCAAAACTTGGTTAATGCTTTACAAAAGGAAAATGAGAGTTTTCTAGAAGAAAATGAAAAAGTTAAACGACACTTTAAAAAGTTATATGATTCAATAAAAGTCACTCATGACAAGAACAACGAAAAAATAACGTCTTTACAAAAGGAAATTGAGAATCTGAGGAGTCAGGTAAAAGGGAAAATGCCACTTGTCTTTAATGAGAATGTTGCATCAAAGTCATCTGCAGACTCCAAATATACTGTGACTGTTAAATACATTCCTCCTCATCTTAGAAATAACGAACTTGTGTTTCATAACTATTTTTCTCACCTTAAGGATAGTCTAGAATGTCTCCGTGAGATAGTAGAAGAGAATTTCATAAATAAGCCACTTGATAGTGAAACTAGGTTTGCTTGCATTCAGGCCAAATGATCTTAGGAGCTGTTAGAATGTTTAAGAGCAACATGTCCTAAATCCTTATGTGAGAAAGATAAAGCTGTGATGCCTTGTTCTATGCCTAGTGCTAAGTATGCATCCCATCCTATGTCCAGTATTAAGAAAGTGCACTCTAAAGTGCCTTTAAGTAGTTCAGATCCCTGCACTTCTAGTTCAGGAATGCAAAAGGTAGCCCAACCAACTAATGTTCCCATAATTCCCTCAACAAGAGTAATCAGTGACATTAAAGCAAGCGGGTCAAAGCCTCCAGGCAATACAAAGCAAGATAAGACCTCGCAAGCTAAGAATGTGCAATGAAAGAAAGTAGAAGACCACCCTAGGAACATTAAGTTTGAGTTGAATAAAGCGAATCGTGTTGATTCTAGTATTAGCTATAAGTGTACTGTAATTAATTCAAATTCTGCTACTTTTGGCAAAACATGTAATGATGATTGCTTGGTTTCTGTTACTAATCATGAATGTGGTGTGAATGATTTGATTTATGCTGTTAAATGCCCTGTTAAGATTGATAATGCCAAAAAACATGTTAAGAAGGCTAGAAAGCAGTGGAGAAAGAAGGTTAGAAAACATTGGAAACCCACCGGAAGGAAATTTAGTAACATAGGTTATCAGTGGATACCTACTGGCCGCAAATTCAATCTTAATGAGATGTCCCCTAAATTAGCTAAGTCAATTCCCATTAGGAAATGGATGCCTACCGGTAGAACTATTCCTTTAAGAAGTGAACATACTTTGAATAGGTCTAATGCGCTCACTAGTACTGCATCTATCCCTAATGATTCTATTGATTCTACTTCTGATGTAGGTGTTCCAATCACTGTTACTAACCAAATGGAACCCATTCTTGCATGGGGATCCCAGTTATCCAGTTATCCATTCTTGTTTGTGTTCAACTGCAGATCGTTCAAATCGTTCTCTGGTACCTGGACTCAGCCGTTCCAAGCATACGACCGAGATCGCTCGCTCATGAACTTCGTGAGTAAATTCATCGGGACTGTTAGATTTGGGGAACGATCATTTCGGTGCAATTATGGGTTATGGAGATTATGTTGTTGGTGATAGTGTAATCTCCAGGGTATATTATGTTGAAGGTCTTGGTCATAACTTATTTTCTGTCGGTCAATTCTGTGATTCTGATCTAGAAGTAGCCTTCAGAAAACATACATGTTTCGTTAGAGAACTTGATGATGTGGAACTTTTAAGAGGAACTCGTGGTTCAAACCTATACACCATCTCTATCGAAGACATGATGAAGTCTTCTCCAATTTGCTTGTTGTCAAAGGCCTCGAAAACAAAGTCATGGTTATGGAACCGTCGTCTTAATCACTTGAACTTCGGCACCATTAATGATCTTTCCAGAAAGGACCTTGTAAGAGGCTTACCCAGATTAAAGTATGAAAAAGACCATCTTTGTTCAAAGATGCCAATTGGGAAAAAGCAGAAGATATGCCCACAAACCCAAACCTGCAAACTCAGTTATGGAAGTTCTTCATACTCTTCACATGGATTTGTGCGGACCAATGAGAGTGCAAACAATAAATGGGAAGAAATATGTTTTAGTCATTGTTGATGACTACTCTCGATTTACTTGGGTAAAGTTTTTGAGAACAAAGGATGAAACTCGGATGTCATCATCAAACTTATCAAGCCAGTTCGACTTAACAATACTGTTAGAATTGTTCGAACAGACAATGGCACAGAGTTCGTTAACAAAGACTTAAGTCAATTCTATGAAAGAGTTGGAATCAGTCATCAAAGAAGTGTTCCACGAACTCCTTAACAGAACGGTGTAGTTGAAAGACGAAATCGAACTCTTGTGGAAGCCGCAAGAACAATGCAGATTTATTCAAAGGTTCCAATGTTTCTTTGGGCTGAAGCAATTGCCACTGCTTGCTACACCCAAAATCGTTCCCTCATACACACATCTCATGGAAAAACTCCATACGAACTTGTCCATAAACGAAAACCTGATCTCTCCTACCTTCGTGTGTTTGGTGCTTTGTGCTATCCAACGAATGACGGTTAAGATTTAGGTAAATTAAGAGCTAAGGCGGACATTGGAGTTTTGTAGGTTATGCACCAAACAAGAAGGGTTACCGAATCTACAACAAAAGAACTCGAGATATCATGGAAACTATTCATGTCACGTTCGATGAGCTATCCGGGCAAATGGCTCCAGGACAATCAAGTTCTGGACCCGCATCACAACCTTCATTAAATAGTCCCATTAGTTCTTCTCTTGTACTAAATCTCTCACCAGCAACTCCTTATGTACCTCCTTCAGAAGATGATTTGAAGAAATTTTTTGATCCAATGTTTGATGAACATTAGGAGCCAATTGCTAATGATCTGTCAAATCCATCAATAGAGGCTGCTCCTATCCCTGTCAATGAAGTTAACCCTTCATTTTTTATGTCATTAAGTCAAGAAGCGCCCGCTGATGATCACTCTGTCTCAACATCAAATCCTCAATCATCAAGTGTACATCATGGAATTGTATCTGGCACCTATGATGAAGATAATCCCTTTGTTACTCCTGAAGATGCTCCCTTTGAGAACATATTTGCCCCTGAACCTTCATTTGAACCATCTTCATCAGGAGAAAACGACTATGCTACTTCAGTTCCTCAACAACAACCACATGAACACCTTAGAAAATGGACACATGACCATCAATTGGACAACATCATTGGAAACCCCTCTCGTCCATTATCCACTTGGAAACAACTTGCAACTGATGCCTTATGGTGCTTCTTCAACTCCGTACTCTTTAAGATCGAACCAAAAGACGTTAAAACTGCCATGAATAAAGACAACTGGTTCAATGCCACGCAAGAAGAAATTCATGAGTTTGATCGACTAGATGTACGGGAATTAGTACCTGCTCCTGACTGTGCTATGATCACTGCTCTAAAATGGATCTTCAAAGTAAAACTCGATGAGCATGGTGATGTATAAAAGAAAAAAGCTCGATTGGTTGCAAAAGGATACCGTCAAGAGGAGGGTATTGACTTTGAAGAATCATTTGCTCCAGTTGCATGTATCGAGGCAATCAGAATCTTCCTTGCTAATGCTGCAAGTAAGAATATGGTAGTCTATCAGATGGATGTAAAGACGGTTTTCTTAACGGAGATCTTAAAGAAGTCGTATACGTCAGCCAACCTGAAGGTTTTGTGAATTCCGAGCATCCTACTCATGTCTATCGCTTGAAGAAGGCTCTTTACGGTTTGAAGCAAGCTCCACGGGCATGGTATGATACGCTATCAAAGTTTCTTCTATCCACTAGATTCAGCAAAGGAGCAGTTGATCCGACATTGTTCACCAGAAAGTCAAGCAAACATTTAATTCACGTTCAAATCTATGTTGATGATATTATTTTTGCCTCGACTGACCCCAATGAATGTGACCATTTTTCTAAGGAGATGGGCTCCAAATTTTAAATGTCAATGATGGGACAAATGTCATTTTTCTTGGGATTACAAATTTCACAAAGTCCCGGAGGCATTCTTATCAATCAATCTAAATATGCAAATGAGATTTTAAAGAAATTTGGATTTGATTCTTGTGACCCTGTTGACACTCCCATGATAGAGCGTACTAAACTGGATGAGGACCACTCAGGGATCATGGTAAATCAAACGAAATATCATAGTATGATTGGATCCCTGATGTACCTCACACCCAGAGACGATATTACGTTCGATGTATGCATGTGTGCTAGATACCAGGCTAAGCCTACCAAAAAGCACCTTGAAGCGGTTAAACGGGTCTTTCGGTATCTCCAAGGAACCATCAACAAGGGACTTTGGTACCTGAAGGACTCCGATATGTCACTAACAGCCTATGCAGATGCTGATCATGCAGGATGTCAAGATACACGTCGAAGCACCTCAAGAGGTGCTCAGTTTTTGGGTGATAAGCTTGTGAGCTGGTCTTCAAAGTAACAAATGAGTACTTCTATATCCTCTACAGAGGCAGAATACATAGCCATGTCATCTTGTTGTGCTCAAATCCTATGGATGAGATCCCAATTATCTGACTATGGCTTTGACTTCAACAAAATCCCTCTGTATTGTGATAACAAAAGTGCCATTGCTCTCTCCTGCAACAACATTCAACATTCGAGAGCAAAACATATTGACATTCGACATCATTTCATCAGGAAGCAAGTGGAGAATGGTGTGGTGGAACTTTATTTTGTGAGGACTGAATACCAGTTAGCAGACATCTTCACCAAAGCTCTTCCTAGAGAACGTTTTGAGTTTATCCTCCCACGACTTGGTCTAAAGAGTCTACAACCGGAAACACTCAAACTTCTTCAAGAGGAAGACGAGGAGTAAAAGTTTTTCTTCCCCCATCTCTTGTTAATATTTATTCAAAAAGCAAAATACAAAATTACAAAACCAACAGAAAGCAAATAGAAAAATATAAAACTTTCAAAAATCCATAAAAATTTGAAAAACTCAAAAAATTTCAAAAATATTGTCTTTTTGTCATGTTTTTCTTGATTCGATAATATCTACGGTCTTTGTGCTATCATTCAAAGAGTGACATGGGTCTTTAGATGTTGTTCGAATGTACATATTAAAAAAAATTGAGAGTAAGAAAAACACAAGGCTTATAGTCATTTCAGTCTATAACCCGTTTTTTAAAGAAAGAACAGAGCCATGCTTTATCTTATTTTTCAAATCTCATGCTTTGATTCTCAAAACAAATGTTTGTCACTAAAAAGACAAATGTTTCCCTCACAAATATTTTTCCTTCTATACATTCTTCTGAAAAATATTTGTTATCGAAATGAAAACTATTAAAAATAACTCGGTCTCAATATTTGAAAATCATCTGGACTTGACAGTTTTCAAAATCTCTATCTCTCAATCAACAACGTATGTCATTGATTGAGGGGGAGAATGATTTCATTTAAATCAAAAGGTTATTTGTCATACAATTGGTTCAGACCAAGGCTTATGTCATGTTTTCATAAGCTATTCAAGCATGTTTAATCTTTGGAGTTTAAAGTCTCAGATTTGATCCTTATCGGTTATATGTTTTCATAAGCAAGTCACAATTCTCCTCAAAATCTTTCAAAATCAATTTAAATATACAGAGATCACAAATCTCAAATTATTTGAAAATTGTGATCGGGGAAGAATTTGTGATTTAAATTGGATTTAAACTGATAATTCGATAAATGGTTTTGCAAGTGTTTAGCAAGCTCTCCTCCCTTCATGTGCCAAACGATTTCAAATTTTCCATGCACATGTTAAGGGGGAGCATCTATATCAAACCAAAAAGGATTGAAACGTGATTGATTTGTTTCAATGTGCAGGTTTTCCCTTATATGTGCAAAACACTTTCGAATCTTGATGCACATATTGAGGGGGAGCAATTTTTTGAAAACCACATCCTTTCCAAAAATAACTGTAGCTAAGTATGAAAAATACTAATTTTGATCAGGAAAGTGATGTTGATATCTTTTAGAAAATGGTAATCAAAGAAGTGAATCCTTCCTCTTGCCTCCGTGTGCCAAAATGATTTCAAATACATGATGCACATGTTGAGGGGGAGCTCTTTTTCTAAAATATCAAAAACAATTCAGGTACAAAATGCTTTGATAATATATCAAAAGTATCTGGATTGATTTTCAAATGGTTTTTCAATTGGTTCTAATGGCTGATGAACAATACCATAAAGACCGTTCAAATTTACTTTATGTATGGTGATATAAGGATGGCTAGGTTAGGTATTCGTTCCCATGATCCAGCCCGAACCGGAGGGATCTACCTAGGGACAATCCACTAGATAGTGTAGAGTCCTTAGGTATGATGAAAAAAAGGAGAAAAGTGAGAAATGGGAAGAGTGCAGACTGAGATAGAGCTAGAACTGGAATAAACCCAATAAGGTTCTAGTAATGAAGTTTCGATAAGCACTGAAGGGGTTGAAGAATGAAAAAGAAATGAATGAGAAAAGGGTGAAAAGAAATAGCCCTCTATTTATTCAACCTTAGGGCGTAAAACCGGGTTCAATACATATACTACTGGTGGTTACTAAGGTAACGCCGGTATTGAAGACAAGACGTCATGGACCCAGTGACGCACTGCACTATATCTTCCCAAGCTACTCAAGTTCCTCTTAAAAGGGCTTGTTTCATTCTCAAGGGGAATCGACATAATCTATCGACTATCTCCTAGAGATTGTTGATATTGAAGAAGGAGACCCTCTCCCTAGTCTCCGGCATAGGAACCAAATGTGCACAATTGAGTCTAGAGCCACGAGATCATCAAATAAATCTCATTAGGACACTGTCAATGAAGACTCTCTGTTTCACACAATGTGGAAAGAGAGAATATATGTTAAAGAGTCCTACGCAGTATCCTTGTGATATTTGCCATAACATCTGAGTGATATGTCAAATATTCACAATGAAGATGGAAATCCTTCTAGAGCCAACATCAAACAAGCTCTTGGTGGGTGACATGTGAGATCTTTTCTAAAGATCAAGCTTGTGACAACTGGATAGAAACGATGGGGTGATTCATTCTTGAATCAACCTTGGTCCAGGAAATGAATTGACGAATACTTTTGGAAAAACCGTTCGATGTGCAAATATTCTTTTCTCTAGCACATCGAATGTGTATTCATTTTCAAACTCAAAAAGTATCTCTGATTGAAAAAAATACTTTTGGAAAAACCGTTTGATGTGCGAATCTCTTTCTTTTTGTTAGGAATTAGAAAATTCCATAGTGAAGAGTCGGTCACCCCAAATATTATCTAGCATAAGTTAGCTCGTATACTTGTCGTTATTTACGTTATTATGTAGTTAATTAGTTAGTCAGTAGCGTAAAATAGTTTAGTGCAACACCGTGGAGGAAGGACGGGTCTTTACCCATTGTATCCCTGATCCACAGGCCGATAGGATGTCGTGTATTCTGTAACTATAAATACCCCTTCCATCCATGGAAGGGGTGGTGCTTCTTCTCAATAATCTAATATTCCCTTTGTGTAAACCTCTAGCAAGAATACCCTCTCTCTCTACTAACTCTCTAACTATGGCAAACATGTATTTTGATCATCCTAGACCACCCGAATCATCAACACAATAAAAATAACGATCCTACAATTGGTACCAGAGCCAAGGTTTATTGTGTTTTGATGATTTGTATGTGGTTCGAACCTTGTTTCAACTGATTTTTAATCACTTTTGTTGGTCGGAAATAATATTTGTGGGTAAACAGTTGTGTATAATGTTTGTGTATTGTTTTTGGTCAATTAGTCTAATGGTTTATCATTTGTTACATATCTGTTTTTTTTGGTCCAAACAGATACATCATTTCAGAACCGCTTTTGTTTCATATCGTGACTTTTGATAGTCCAATGGTCATTCATTCGTGTGGTCAAACATTGGTCAAACGGGCAAAAATAGCATGCTTTATAGTGTTATTTTCGGGTATTCATGAATATGGTCAAGAACATGGTCGGAAATAACGCCGGAATATGTCATATATCATGTTAGCGAGTTGTACACAAAATTGTCTAAATTCAATGAATCTACCTAGCGACTTGGTCGTGTATTACCTAGCGACTTGTTCTTTAACAAGTCGTAGCAAGTTGGCTTAGCGACTTGCTTAGCGATTTGCTTAGCGACTTGCTTAGCGACTTGCTTAGCGACTTGCTTAGCGAGTTGGCTTAGCGAGTTGACTCAAGTCCATTGTCACTAACGACTTGACTTGACCTAGCGACTTACAGAAAGGATGAAGGAGAAACAACCACAAGACCAAGACCACATTGACCACAACGACACAAAGACCATATACCACAAAATATTATTCGACCTCAGTCATCAAACATCATCAGTCCGAAAGATCCTAATCAAAACCAAATCCAATCTATTCTAACACCATCACCAACTTACGTCAAAACATTAAAACCACAAGCTAAGACACCGACAACATCAACCCCATCTCAAATGAACTCGAAACATATTTTTAAGCAAGTAAAAGGAAGATCTCAGTTGTGTTTTCTATTGCATCTCTCATGAGAGTACAAAGATTGAAAACAAACACTCACATCACAGATCAGTTTCAATTAAAAAAAAATGTTTGTAAGATCTCAGTTATCCTATTCGTGGTCTCAAAACCTTTAAAAGATCATTCACTCGAATAGGTAATCATCATAGATCTTTGATACTATCCGAATTTAAAGAAAGTTTAATAACAATTATGTTATTATCTTTCTTTGTTTCGTTGAATGGAGCACTAAACAAAACAAAAACAACACATAGACACACCTACCCGAGACCAATATATTGATCTTGAAGTCCTTTGATTTTCATCCGTGCTCAGAAAGAAGGGTGTTTTTGTGTGTGCTTGTGATTCGTTTTTTAAAGTAAAAGGATGATGGAAACTGAGATTGAGAGGTGTATTGATCTGCGTTTGATATGGAGAGGAGATGTGTTGTGTTTTTCGTTTCCCAGATCTGCTTGGAGAGAAAATGTTTTGTGGGAGGCGTAATAATTGAAGAATGAGATTAGGGTTACAATGAGAAAAATTAGGGTCTACTAGCTTTTATCCGGTTAAAATCTTGTTGAATAAATTGGTCATGGATCGGGTCTTTTTGGAATACTGGATTTGAGTTGCATTGGGCCGCGGTATTAGTAATTGCATGAATCTATCACACATTAGTTGAAAAGGGATGATGGATTGAAACTGAATGAGTTGAGTGAGCCGGATTTTTTTGTGTTGTTTCATATGGGCTAGGAAGTGTTTCATTGAGCTGTTTGACTAAGATTGTACACTGAGCGTATATACAACATTTCGTAAACGGGAAAATGGTACTATGATTAATGTTTAAATTGTTATTGTGAAAAAATTGTTGTGGGTGTATGCGTTCTAAAGTGGTGTAAGGTTGGCTGAAATTAGATTTTTGTTTAACGTTGGACTTTGTTGAATTGGACCAAGATATATCATTTACATGGGCCATCTCATGCTACACATGTTCATGATCCAAATGTGTTTATCACTTCAGTCTCACGAAGAATTTATTAGTTTGATGGTCTCAAAGTAATTGTATGTCATGTGATCCGGATAATGTTGGCTCTAAAATGATATTACGGGTTGAATAATTACTTGGACCGAGATTGAAATTTAATGTGGGAAGCTTGGATTTTGATTATCATGGGCTTTGACTTGAATGATTGATTTGATTTTCCTGTACCGAGCCTCATCTATTACAAGTCACTAAGTTTGGGCCGTACACATGACTGGGTAGGATGGGCTTCTCATGATTTTGATTATGTGAGACTTGGATACTATGAGATTTGTTGTGATTTGTTGATGAGTCTTGATATTGAGATTTATTGAAATGATTTGTCCATAAGATTTGGGGTGATGATGTGATTTGATGTGGTATGTGATTTGATACCTTGGCCTATACACTTTCATGATTCATATTTTGTCAAGGCTCGAATTTAAGATTAATCAAAATTGACTACGGGGTTGTTAGGACGATATCTCTTATTTGAATTTGAAGTGAAGTTTTCCGGGCGCGTTTACTTATTTCGTCTTCCTTCTTTCTACCATTCTGCGAAGATGACTTGTTTGGGCTTTATAGAGTGTGATAAAGACTTGGCTATTTAGGTACAGTTGTGATTCTTTCTCGGTTAACCCACAACGTAACTTTCACTTCGGTGTCTCACGCAGTTGAGAATGTCAAGAGGTTTTGTACATTGGGTACACCGTTTCTTCTTCACAAGGATTAGTACAAGTTTAAGTAACAAATCTGGGGAATTTTACTTCATGATCAAGTTTGGCATATCGGGCGTACTTCACCATGTTGTCACTGCAATAGCCGTCAAAATGCGTGAATGATGTGTCTATCAAAGTTTTTGTTGAATAGTTGATGATATTGTTGTCGTTGGATTATGAACAGCTGATGAACCACTACATGTTCCCCTAAAACAGATATTCACCGAAACCAATGCTGTCATAACACATTCAAGCTGACATTGTTTACGGTTTTGTCTTGATTTTGTAAAATCCCGCGAAAGAACCTATTTCTCGGTTTAAATCATAGACTTGTAAAATCCCGTGACAATGGAAACATCCCGGTATTAGTAAAGTGCATTTCCGAATCTATCTTACGGTTTATTCTTGGTTTTGTAAAATCCCGTGAAAGAAACTATTTCTCGGTTTAAACCATAGAGTTGTAAAATCCCGTATTGATGGAACCATCCTGGAGAAAATGAAAGTGTATTTCGGGATCTTTTTCGATCTTTGGTGCTACGGTTTCGCTTCAAGAAGGGATAAAAGGGTGTATTTCATGAATTGGATGTGTGTTTGGATTATCGTCATGGCAGTCTGGTTATTACATGGTTTTACGGGGTGATGTGCTTTTAACCATGGTCGGGGTGAAAACCATTATCATAGTTCACTTAAAATGTCAAAGGAGGCTAGTTTTGTACTTTTAACCAAGAAGATGTGACAACGGAGTTAATTCACTATTATTTATTTGAGGTTGAAGTAAAATATCACGGGCAAGTGTACTTAGTATCTGAAGATATCGGGGATGGTTGGATGAAGATTCTTCATGATCCTTGTTCGAGCTTATTATCAAAAACGAAGACTTGGAAATCTAGTTATTGTTGGGTGTCTTTTACCTTTTCTTTTACCACTTGGGGGGATTGGGCTCATACCACTACAAAATAACTATCACTTTAAGGAGTTACGTTGTAGTGCTCAGTGTCACATTCAATTGTGGATTTTCAAGAGGTAATGTACGTCTTATACTTGATGGTTGGTTGGTTGAAGAGTATAGAGTACTTAGAGATTCAAATGGGCATGAAGTCTCGACACCGCTCTTTGTTACATATGTGCAAGTTTAAGTCACGAGTTCGGGTTAGTTTACTTCGAGGTCAAATTCATCATATTGGGTTTTCTCCATCACTGTCGACAAAGGGCCTCTTGAATGATAATGGGGTTGATTACATGTTTTGCCTTAAGAGATTGAAAAGAGAGAGATTATGACGTCTGTTCACATCAATTCAGGCCTCGTACTCTAAAGAAAAGAAAAGTGTACATTTCAGTGCGCTTTATCTTTGAAAGAAGAGAAATCTTCTTATGACGTATGAACACAACAGTTCATGCCTCGTACTCTAATGAAAAGAAAAGTGTATGCGTGTCGGGCGCTTTATCTTCAAGAAGAAGAAATCTTCTTATTATGACCATTCTCATCAACATGCTTCATACTTTTTCCATGCGCTTCAGTCATCAAGTGAACCGGGCTACCATTGATTGTTTTCTTATTCCACTTGCTCAACTATAATGACGATGGCGACATCATGTGCTAATTTTGCGGGGGAGAAGTGTGAATAGAATACTTTTGGATGATTTCACTTATTTAGTCAAGAATGGCATCTCCGTATGCAATTCTTGAGGGGGAGAAGAAGTGTGAATTTTTTTTTTGCATTGTTGATTGAAATTTGAGAATATATGGTCAAACGGCTTCTAAACTCATGTAAGAACCGAGCTTCTTCTTATCGGGTCATCTTTACATGGAGTTTTTCTCTTCTAAGAGCCGTTGGTTGACATCTTCACAAGCTGATATGAGTTTATTGACAAAGTGCTTCTGGTTAATGCTTCACGTGCACATTAACATGATGATTCGAACAACCTTCGTTCTTGTTTGATGTGATTGTTTGCTTGGTATTACCATTTTGTGTGTTATTTGCGGGTGATTCTGATTTCCTTGATGAACATTTTTCTGTTCTTGTTTGATTGGGAGGATCTTAATTAAGGGGATTTGCAAGATGTAAGTTAATTGGGATGCTTTTGGTGATGTTCTTGTGTTTTTGGTGAAATGAAGATGTTAACTATCTATTCCCCAACCGGACAATCTTGAAGAAGGTCGAGTCTACAGTCGGTTCTACATTTTCCGCTACATGTTAGAAGACTAAAGACGAGTTGCATTTAACGATCTAAAGACTTCTTCTTAAACTGGGCATTTATCAAACAGATTGTCGGTTTAGGGGGGAGCACTAATTGGGAGAAAGTTATAAGTCTGATTCAATTCCCAATTAGACTTGCTCATATTTTTTAGCTTGATGACTCCTCGAGACGTTGATATTGACTATTGTTGGACATTTGACACAAGGTGATTACTGGAGTTAATCATTTATCACTTATTTGAGATTGAAGTTGACTTTCACAAAGGCGTGTTCTTATTTGATAACTTGCTCGGGCTTAAGAATTTGAGGTGAAGACTTGGTTTATCTAGTTACCAGCAATCGAGGTGGATGGTTGAAGACCTGGTTAACTATCACTATTAGGAGTTACTTTGTTTTACTCGGTGTCACACGCATATGACGGTGTGGATAATCGCAAGAGGTGTTAATGTCTCATACTTTGTTTGGGTAGTGAGTACTTAGAGATTTGCTTGAAGCATAAATTCTCTACACCGTTATTCCATCATTAGGTGCAAGCTTAAGATACAAATGTGGGAAGTTGACTTCAGTTTCAAGTATGGTATAGCGGGTTTTCTTCTTGAGTCACTACAAATCGTCTACATAAGGGTTGATAAAATAGTCAGAGAGAGTCTTGACAAGTTGATTCTCACAAGACTTCAAGTGTTCTTCTCAACAAATTTCTAGTATACGGGCTTATAATGATTTGTCGACTGAAGTGTCTAAACCAGCAAGGGGAAGGAGACACACATCTATACGCGAGTAATCTTGACGAGCTTAATACTTCTAAGTGATTGAAGATACCTCGGGAAGACTATCGTCATTACCATGAGAGAAACTCAAGATTTGACTCATGGCGTTTATGTTTTTTATTCCAACTATGTTGGGGAAGAGATGGAAGAGTTAGTTTCTGATGATAAAAGAGGTACACAAGTGTGTGATGATGCTATCGCATTCATCAGGGGAGAGAGATTGTGTACATTGGGGACGCACCGTCTCACTTGAGGGCTTAATCGTGATTCGAGATATAATCACTTATTCGGTGTTGACATCGCAGAGATTGTCACCCGCAGAGATAATCAGTGATTCGGCCTGCTTCTTCAATGTTATCGGTTATGCTCTCTTTGGGCATTGGTACCGGGTTCTTGAGCTTCATACACTTTCTTCAGGCGGAGAGAAAAGTATACATCGGGGTTATTCTTTGGCTATTGGACTTAATCTGCTACTCCGATGGTATAAGTTTCTTTGTCTTTGGGTATGTGTATTCGGGTTCGTGAGCTCTAGTCTAAGAGACTGACTGCATCAATTCAACTACTTGGGGAAGTGGTCTCTTGACACCTTTTGGAATGGATAGCGTCGGACTTCAGTGGAAATGAAATTTGAGAAGATTATTTATGAGTGGGATGATACGTTGTTGTTCTTCTTCTTGATGATATAACCCGAATGGAGATCCTCGATTATCGTTCTTAAATGGAGCAGCGGGATTTATGATAATGGTGTGCTTCTCGTGCACTGGCTAAGGCAAGCTTGAAATAGAGCTTGAATGCTTTCAGCTAAAGGATTTTTGGTTTGGGGAAGCTGCCAAAGTCTCACTTTCAGATGGTTCAATTTCTTTCTTCGATTCAAGAGCCTCGGAAGCTTTGGTGGTGAATGTTTAAGAGTTGATGACTTCTATCTTCTACGACGTGCTGCTCGATATCCTTATCTCGGTACTCGTATCATCATCTTCTTTAACTATATCATCTATTCTATCCTTGTATATATTTATCAAAAACCTAATACAAAAATATAAAACCAGCAAAAACAAAATAGAAAAATATAAAACCTTCAAAAACCCGTAAAAAATTAGAAAATTTCAAAAAATACCAAAAATATGTTTTCTCATGACATGTCTTCTGGTATCGATAACATCTACGGTCTTAGAAATGTCATTCAATAATGGCACGGGACCATAGATGAAGTTCGAGCAGGAGGTGTAAATATTATTTTCAAAACATGTCTATAAAAAAAAAAAAAAAATGGCTTACAGTTATTTCAGTAACCCGCTTCAAAAATGGCTTGCGATTTTGCAGTAACCCGCTTAAACTATGGCTTGCTATTATTTCTGATAGCAACCCGTTCTTCATGAAAGGAAAGTGTTGCGCTAAACCAATTTTTCAAATATTTTGTGCACTTATCCTAAAACATAAATGAGGAAAGTATGTCGAAGGACTGCTGTTCCTACACAAATGTTTTTCCGTCTAAAATTCTTCAGAAAAATATTTGGTTTTTCAAAATGGTGGAAAATGAGTTGCTTAAAACAATCGATTCAGAGTTCTTATAAAATTTGGAAACTCAATCAATGACTTCAGCACTTTTAAAATATTTTATAAAATGAGTTATTGGTTGAGGGGAGAATGTTTTCAAATCTATATCTTCTAACGAGCTTTCTTAATTATCCTAATATGCTTAATTAAAATGATGTTAACCTATGTTGAAGGACTAGGTGCCAAGGATATGATTGCTAGGTTTAGATAATTAGAGTTTGATGAACACATTTTCCCATACATTTAAATGATCTGATTGATATGTTGCATTGACTTTTATTAGTCGATTCTTGTTTGGGTGATGTCGACCACCATATATCTGTATGTGTGTTCACTAGCATTATGCAGTATATTGGTTATAAGAATGTTCCCGATCCGGATCCCACAATGAATATGATTGGATGCGAAAGGAAAGGGTAACTATATCTTGGGTTGACAAATGAAGAAACGGAGCTTAATTGGACTTCTATGGAGAGTTGGCATAAATGCAACGTAAGAGGTCTCACTGCATCAGCAGATGGTTTTCTTCTAAGTGATTGAAGGAACGGAGCTTAATTTGACCTCAGTTGGCATTCAAAATGCAACGTAAGAAGAAGTCTCACTGCTTATGCAGCGGTTTTTCTTCCAAGCCCTACAGCAACAACACAAGCTTCTCAACCACCTAACGTATCTTTGTGCAGGATACCATTTTTAAACAATTTTGATTAATTTGATTAAATTGTTTTGAAAATGGAAAAATATTGTTTTGAAAATATATTGGACTAAATTTTGAAAATCACCGGACTTCATTTTATCAAAACTTAAGTCACTCAGTCATCGACTATGGTCATCGATTGAGAGGGGGAGTGATTTTATATAAAATATTTTCGAACGATATTTCTTCACAAAAGTTCCAATTTGTACGAAATATGAGTGGTGATCTAAAGATTTAATGTTATGTCATGGTATGATTTTCTTTTGAATCAAGGTCTTTCAAAATGAAATTTTTCTACATTCTTGTTTGATTGTGAAATTGTTTCATTTTACTTAAAGATCTCTTAAAACTATCATACCTGACACTAACAATCTTTAATGTCTTAAATTGGTCCTTATCTGTCATTTTTCAAAATTAAATCTTGCCACGTCTTTCCCCAAAATCTTTTAAATGATTTAAATCAATTGGGATCACAAATCTCAAAAGGTTTGAAATTTTTGATCGGGGGAGAGATCGTGATTTAAATCTCAAATCTGTTTTAATGGAATTGGTTTTAGTCCTTTATAGGCACTCCTGCCTCCATGTGCCAAACGATTTCAAATATACAATGCACATGTTGAGGAGGAGGATTTATCCAAAAACCAGATGAGTATTTAACCAAGGCCACATTTTCTCCCATGTTTTCTAAACCTAATTAAATCACTTGGGATCCAAAATCTCAAAGGGTTTGATATTTTTGATCAGGGGAGAATTTGTGATTTAATAATGAAATTTGATAAAAGGTGATCGTTTTGATTTAATTGTGCAGGCTGCTCTCTCATATGTGCTAAACGCTTTCGAATCTCGAAGCACATATTGAGGGGGAGCATAACTATCGAGGGACAAAAGTTTTTTTAAAGAGATTTATAAAGTACCTTGATTGAGTTTGCAAATGGTTTTCTTAATGGCTTTTGTGATCGTGGATGTGCTTCAAAAGAACTCTTTCCTCTATGTGATAAAATGATTTCTCTTATCCTATGCACATATTGAGGGGGAGAATTTTACCAAGAAAATCAAATGGCCTTTTCGTATGAAAATTGTGATCAAAGAAAATATTTCAAAGTCCTCTTGCCTCCATGTGCTAAACAATTTCTAAATCATATGCACATGTTGAGGGGAGGTTTTCTAAATGATCAAAACTATTAAGGTACAAAATGCTTTGATCTCGTATCACAAGTACCTTGATTGTTTTTCCAAATGATTTTTCAATTGGTTTCAAGGAAGAATGAACTGTACCAAAAGACCGACCATTTTACTTTATGCATGGTGTTATAAGGATGGTTAGGTTAGATATTTGTTCCCACGATCCCTTGAGCGGAGGGATCTACCCGAGGGACAATCCACTAGATAGTGTAGAGTCCTTAGGTATGATGAAAAAAGGAGAAAAATGAGAATATGGGAAGAGTGCGGAGTGAGACAGAGCTAGTACTGGAATAAACCCAACAAGGTTCTAGTTATGAAGTCTCGGTAAGCGCTGAAGGGGTTGAAGAATGAAAAAGAAATGAATGTGAAAAGGGTGAAAAGAAATAGCCCTATAATAATTCAACCTTAGAGGCGTGAAACCGGGTTCAATACATATGCTATTGGTTGTTACTAAGGTAACACTGGTATTGAAGACAAGACGTCATGGACCCGGAGTGGCGCTTGCACTAAACTTCCCAACCTACTCAAGTTCCTCTTAAAAGGGCTTGTTTCATTCTCACGGGGAACCGACATAATCTATCGACTTTCTCTTAGAGATTGTTGATATTGAAGAAGGAGACCCTCTCCCTAGTCTCCGCATAGGAACCAAATGTGCACTAATTGAGTCTAGAGCCAAGAGATCATCCACAATATCTCATTAGGACACAAAATTAATGAAGACTTATTGTTTCACACAATGTGGAAAGTAAGAATATATTTTATCAGTCCTACGCATTATCCTTGTGGTATTGCGGAACATCGAGTGATATGTAAAATATTCACGATGAAGATGGAAAGCCTTCTAGAGCCAACATCAAACAAGCTCTTGGTTGGTGGCATGTGAGATCTTTCATAAGATCAAGCTTGTGACAACTGGATAGAAACAATGGGGCGATTCACTTGTGAATCAACCTTGGTCCAGGAATGGAATTGACGAATACTTTTGGAAAAACCGTTCGATGTGCAAACCTTCTTTTCTCTAGCACGTCGAATGTGTACTTATGTTTTCAAACTCAAAAAGTATCTCTGATTGAAAAATACTTTTAGAAAAACCGTTCGATGTGCGAATCTCTTCTTTTCGCTAGCACGTCGAATGTGTACTCATTCTCTAATACAAAAAGTATTTTGATTGAAAATTGATCTTTCTCATAAAACCTTCGTCGTATTGCAAAACTCTTTCTTCTAAGCAATACGCGATTGTTTTTCAAATCATTTTTCATCAATCGGTGAATCTCAATTCGCTGGTTCACTCACTCCGTGTTGTCTTCTTTGAGGCGTTTCGGTTTGAGAACAGCTAGAGCAGTTGCGAAACCCTGTCAAGGAGATTCTTAGGAATCCTACGATCCGCGAGGCGTACTTGTACTTGATCAAGCGGGGAACCGTGGGCGTGTACCTCAATTCAACGAAAGTGATCAAAGACACTTTCGTGTGTTTTATGCTAACTTGTTGTTTTGCAGGTACATTTGGGCGGTTGCGGTGATCGAATTGAGGAGTCAATCCAAAGCCGCATGCTCACAGCATCCACACTTAATTTGAAGAAATCATGACTGGAGCATATCTACATAACACGGCTCGATATTTCATACTATGCTTCTGCTTCGCTGCTGCAAATATCATGAACCAGTAAGGCTTCCGCTACTCCGATGGAAAGATGTCATGATTCAAAAGTGTGAGCATGTCGGTCCGAAAGTCACAACTTCACATGATGGCAACACAACAAAGAGTGATCCAGAGATTTCTGTGGTGATGATCTCAATGAAAGCTCGAAGATCATCAAAGATGTGGATCAATTAAAGGCCTCCACTAAAAGTACAAAACTATGCGGACTTTGAAGAATCGCTACTTAAGCACAAAGATTGCGGAATTGAAGAATTGAAGTCTTCGAGCTCAAGAACAAAGTCAAGAATAGAATGCTAGGATTTGAAATGTAAAACATGGGGTGACCTCCCTTAGGGGGAGATTGTTAGGAATTAGAAAATTCCATAGTGAAGAGTCGGTCACCCCAAATATTATCTAGCATAAGTTAGCTCGTAGACTTGTCGTTATTTACGTTATGTAGTAGTTAATTAGTTAGTTGTAGTAGTAAAATAGTTTAGTGCAACACCGTGGAGGAAGGGCGGGTCTTTACCCATTGTATCCACGATCCACAGGCGATAGGAGGTCGTGTATTCTGTAACTATAAATACCCCTTCCATCCATGGAAGGGGTGGTGCTTCTTCTCATTAATCTAATATTCCCTTTTTGTAAACCTCTAGCAAGAACACCCTCTCTCTCTACTAACTCTCTAACTATGGCAAACATGTATTTTGATCATCCTAGACCACCCGAATCATCAACACAATAAAAATAACGATCCTACACTTTTTCTAGCACATCGAATGTGTACTCTTTTCAAATACAAAAAGTATTTCTACTTGAAAATTGATCTTTCTCATAAAACCTTCGTCGTATTGCAAAACTCTTTTTTCTAAGCAATACGCGATTGTTTTCAAATAAATTTTTCATCAATCAGTGAATCTCAATTTCTTTGGTTCACTCATCGTGTTGTATTTTTTGAGGCGTTCGGTTTGAGAAACGGCTAGAGCAGCTGTGAAACCTTGTCAAGGAGATTCTTCGAATTCTTCGATCACAAAAGTACTTATGCCCTTGATCAACGGGGAACCGTGGGCCGTGTACCTCAATTCAACGAGAGTGATCAAAGACACTTTCGTGCGCTTTATTGCTAACTGTTTTATGTAGGTACACCCCAATGTTTGCAGCTGATCAGAATGGAGAGGTCAATCCATAGCCGCATGCTGACACAACACATTCATCTCTAAAGAAATCATGATAAGTGCATCAGCGACTCGATATTTTCACTCCATGTACGCTCTGGCTTCTTTGCAAATATCATGAATCAACTAAAGACTTCCGCTACTCGATGAGAAGATATCATGATCCAAAATGTGAGCATGTCGGTCCAAATGTCACAACATCACATAATGTCGAGACTACAAAGGAAGAGTCGAGATTTATGGTATTTGCACATTGATCTCAAAGTGGCTCAAAACTCATTATCATGTGGATCAGTTAAAGACCTCCACTTGGATTAACCAAACATGCAAAACATGAAGAATCAAAGACTACATGCTCTGAGGCGAAGAACTTTAACAAGAATCCAAGAACAATCTTAATGTTATATCGTTTTGTATTCAATGTAATTTGAGGGTGACCTCCCTCGGGGAGATTGTTAGGATTTAGTAAATCCAGTTATTAAAGAGTCGGTCACCTCAAGTTTATGTAATCGTTAGAAGCTTCGTAGTCGTAGTAATTTAATGTTAGGTAGTATTTAGTTAAGTAAAACCGTGGAGGACGGACGGACTTTACCACTATATGCACGATCCACAACCGGTAGGTGGCGGTTATGTAAGATACTATAAATACCCTCTACCTCCGAAGGTAGAGGGTTGGAGCTCATAATAATACTTTTACTTTCTCTCACTAAGTTCCCAAACCTCTAACTCTTTCTCTCTCTAAAAACCTTATAGTATACGCCTACATTTGATCATGGTTTGATGTGTTTGTGAAATCCAATATGTTACATGCTAAGATGGGTGGACTTTCACGGAAGGTTGATTCGGCTGTTGCTGACTTGCATGCCCTGGCTATTCATCTTGATGAGTTTTATCCTCGATTTTTACACTATTGTCTAGCCGTCGTTGGTTATTAACGAACGGTATGAGCCTTGCTGTGTTTAAGTGCTTAAACTCTCCTGAGTATACTGCGGCAATGGCAAAGGTTATTGAGCGTGCCGTTGATAAAGGTATGCAAGAAGGTTTAGCCGCAGGCATCATCCATGGTAGGGAGAGAAAAGAGCTTGTTGAGCTTGTTGCATATAATCCCTCTGCAGAAGATCATTCTATTTCCATTGTGAGGGCCCTTGGAGATGTGGAGTTTTCTTTGCTCTCCGTGCTTAAGTCCAGCAAGAGTGCTGGTATTGCGGAAATTATGGACCTTCTCCGCATTGATGGGTCTTCCACGAATGCTCCTATGATTGCAGGGTTGCAGCCAGATCTTGAACAACTTATTGTCCCTGTTCATGATAGGGATAGTGTTAGGATTTGGAAAATCCTGTTGTTAAAGTGTCGGTCACCTCAAGTATATGTAATCGTTAGATAGCTCGTAGTCGTAGTTATTTAATGTTAAAACAAGTCGCTAAATTCTAGTGTTAAAGTTTGAATTTTGCTTGTACTTTTGTGTTTAGGATCATCATATGTGTTTATGTTTTGAATTGGAAGGCTTAAATCATTGTGGTTTGGTTGTTTTTTATTGATAAAGTGGTTATTTTTTAACTTTGTACTATCCGAGTTGAGTCTCGGACTTGAGTTTCTTCAAAGCGAGTTGCTTTGTTCTTGAATGCGAGTTGATATATGCGACTTGGCTATTTAGCGAGTTAAGCTTTTAAGCGACTTGGTGGTAAAGCGAGTTGTGTCTGTTTGCGACTTGCAATTAAGCGAGTTGATTCCTAAAGCGACTTGTTTCATTAAGTGAGTTGATTGTGTTGCGAGTTGATACTAAAGCGGGTTGGCTATTTAGCGACTTGTTTCATTAAGCGAGTTGATTGTGTTGCGAGTTGATACTATATGCGACTTGGCTATTAAGCGAGTTGACACCTTATGCGACTTGTTTCTTTAAGCGAGTTGATTGTTTAGCGAGTTGATAGTTAAGCGAGTTGAGTGTTTAGCCACTTGTCTATTGAGACTTGTTATTTCTTCGTGCTACATTCTTACCGTTGTTCTTTTGGTTTAGTAAAATCCCGTGAAAGAATCAATTTCCCGGTTTAATCAGAGAATAGTAAAATCCCGTAGAACTTGTAATCATGGCAAACATCGTTCCTACTATTGTTTCTTCCTTAGCTGAGGACGTCAAGCAGGGATCGGATACTCGTCCACCTATGCTTGACAGAACTGATTATGACTCATGGGCTCTACGAATCCGATTGTATGCTTGTTTGGGAGGAAAACGGAGTCAACATTCTCAAATCAATTGATGAAGGACCGTATCGAGTTGAGACTACTAGAGACTTAATTGATACTGAGATGGAACTATGATCTATGAATTAGACAGACCAAAGATGTATGATGAACTTAATGATAAGGAGAAAAAAGATTCGATCTTGATATCGGGCTTCTAACATCATACTTCAAGGTCTTCCAAAAGACATCTACAAGCTTATCAATCACAACACGAAGCCAAAGGCGTGTGGGATAATGTCAAGATGCTTCTTTCTGGTTCTGAATTAACTATGGAAGACAGAGAATCACAACTCTATGATGAATTTGAACACTTCAAAATGAAACCAGATGAGAGTGTCTATGAGTATTACGTGAGATTCCACAAGCTTGTTAATGACATGAGAAACATCAGAATGACTATGCCAAACATTCAGCTAAACTCAAAGTTTGTGAACAACATGAATCCCGAATGGAACAAGTTTGTCACCTCTGTGAAGCTAACCAAAGGATTGAAGAATAAGAACTATGATCAACTCTATGCCTTCCTTCTTCAGAATGAGAGACATGCCATGTTTGAAAAGTGGATTCTTGAACAATTCAAAACAAATCCAGGAGAGACAAGCTCATCAAATGATTCAACTGGCTTCTACTCAAACATTGGGATTACCACCAAAGCTTCACAAGTTATACCCATGGGTGATGGTAATCACAAACTCATTCCCGATCCTATGTTCAAACAAGCTGATGCTGATGCAGCCGTGGGTAACTTCATTAATCAACTGGCTCTCACGATTAGTCAAAACATGAACTCTCTCCCACACACCAACAACAACCTCGAGACATCTAATCCACACAATCAAGCCATCATGTCGAGAGATGGGAAGGTTATGGTGCACAACCAGGTTCAAGAAAGGCGGTATGAACAAGGAAGAGGTGGAGTTGGTAGAGGTTATGTGGCAAATCGAACAGGGAAGGAATGGAAATCAGGGACAAGTAAAGCCAATCAAGTGTTACAACTGTGGAGGTGAGGGACACATTGCAAGAAGCGCACATCGCCAAAAGCGTCCTCGAATGCAGAGTACTTGAGGGATAAGATGTTGCTTGTTCAAGCTCGGGATAATGGTGCAGCTTTGGATGAAGAAGAGTTGTTGTTTCTTGCGGAAGGAAATGCCAAGACATGATGCGGATGTGGATGAGCAGCCAATTCAGGAGATAGGTCATAATCATCAGAATGCCTTTCAAGTCGTTGATTGTGATGCATACGACTCGATGTGATGATGAACCTCTGCACAAACCATTTTCATGGCTAGCATTTCTCCAATGGTCTCTCCTAAATTCTTTTCATCACCACAAGCGGTCCATCCAAGACAAACTCATTTATGAGGTATTAAAACTATCACGATGATCTGATGTGCAAAAGATGTATGACAAAGTACAATCAACTGAAACTATTGAGTCAAATATTGAAAATATGGGTAATATCAATGTTGTCCCATATGATCAATATGTGAAACAAAGTGAAAGTGAGGTTGTACCAAGTGATGCATCTTCTTCGATCAATGATGACTATGTTTTTATGAATACTGCGCATGTGCCCCTGATGATTCTGCTATCTCTGAACTTAATGCCTATAAAGAACAAGTTGCCATTTATGAACAACGTGCTTAGTTTGAGTTAACCACCGTGGCGAGGAGAGATGGATGACCAAATGCATATGTTATTAGAAAAGTAATTTTAGAAGAAGTATTAAAACAAGAGTTAAACTCCTTACAAGAAAAACTTTCTAAAACTGCTAAGCAAAAACAAGAACTTCAAGAAAATGTTAAAATGCTTAAGCAAGAATTCAATGCTAAGGAATCAAAACTTTTGAATGATTTTTCCAATCTAAAACTTTGAAAAACAAGCTTGAAAATAAGTTGTACATACAAGGGAATACCATTCAGACTTCTCACATGATCACTAAGCATAGAGTTTTTAGCGATAAGCATAGCATTCCCCTTGTTGAGGAACTAAATCCAGAGGTCATTTAAAAGGCTAGAACTGCTCATAAGGTAATTTATGATGGTAATGAAATCCTTAAGCCTAGACGAAACCTAGTTGCTTGAGTGCTGAGGAAGATAAGAAATCAGATGAAGTCACTAGGGAAAATGAATAAAAAGCTAGAAGACCCTATTTGTAAAGAGAAAAACATAACCATCAAACCCCATGATTACAAGAAGGAAAATTGGATCTCCTTAACATGTTTAAGCCTCAAACTCAATTAACCCGAACAAGTTTTTGGAAAAAGATATGGATAAGCAAAAGCGAAAATCTTGTTGAAACAAACCCTCCCTTTAGGAAAATGCCTGCAGCGATTGTGTATCCTCCAAATACACCAATGCATTTAGTTCCTAGAACTATTGCCACTAAGAGCAAGACCTTAATCAGTCAATATGTTATTTTTCAACTATTTGTCGATTTTGAGAAAACTTGTTAGAAAAGGATCACACCTAAGGGATAATAGAAAGGGAAAGGGGTTTTGAGCAAACAAAAGAATGTTATTTAGCTGAGGTCATGCCTTTCTTTAAACAACTAAAAGATCATTTTGAGAGTCTTAAAAAGGGGATAGATTCTGATATTAAAGGAATGGAAAAGGAATTTGATGCAATGATAGTTGAGGTTAGTGACTATGAGCGAGCATTAAAATATAATGAGATTGAGAGGAAAAACTTGCATACCTTGAATGAGAATCTTATTTTGAATGTATTGCTCAAGATGTGTTTTACCTCTACTAATTGCTCCATTAATGCTTCTCAATTTCATGAATTATCTTTGCTCGAAAGTCTCCCATGATCGTGTCATTGAGCTTGAAAAGATTAATTCGAAACTTAATGAGAAAATTGATGAGGATGATCACGATAATTTGGTAAAGCATCTTTCTAAACTAGAAGTTGAACATTTTGATTTACAACTAAAATATCAACATCTAAAAAAAATGTTAAAACCTCAAATATCAAGACATCCTTGGATGTTCCGAATTTGATGCGTTTTGAAATTAGCAAACGTGATGAACGATTCGAGCTCATTGTAACACGAGAAAGTTGAAAGCCCAAATCTCTCAATTAAAGGGTGAAAAGAACAATGTGATTGGATCCCAAATGCCTCCTCCTTTAGATTCTCAGTGCTCTAAAACTTTTCATCTTCAAAACTTAGTTAATGCCTTACAAAAGGAAAACGAGAGTTTTCTAGAAGAAAATGAAAAAGTTAAACGACACTTTAAAGAGTTATATGATTCAATGAAAGTCACTCGTGACCAAAACAACGAAAAAATAACGTCTTTACAAAAGGAAATAGAGAATCTGAGAAGTCGAGGGAAAATGGGAAAGCGCCACTTGTTTTTAATAAGAATGTTGCATCAAAGTCATCCTCGGACGCAAATACACTTGGTATTGTTAAATACATTCCTCCTCATCTTAGGAATAATGAAACTGCGTTTCATGACTATTGTGCTCACCTTAAGGATAGTCTAGAATGTCTCAGTGAGATTGTTGAAGAGGATTTCATTAATAAACCTCTTGATAGAGAAATTAGGTTTGCTTGCCTCCGGGCCAAACGATCTCAAGAGTTGCTAGAATGTGTAATTGCAACATGTCCTAAATCCTTAGGTGCAAAAGGCAAAGCTGTGATGCCTTGTTCTATGCCTAGTGCCAAGCATACAAACCATTCTATGCCCAGTTTCAAGAAAGTGAACACCAATATGCCTTCTAGTAGTAGACCCTTGCATCTATGTTTCAAGAAAGTGAACACAATGTGCCTTCTAGTAGTGAGATCCCTTGCACATCTAGTTCAGGAATGCAAAATGTAGATCAACCAACTAATGTTCCCATAATTCCCTCTACAGGGTAATGTGGTGACATTAAAGCAAGCAGGTCAAAGCCTCCAGGCAATACCAAGCAAGATAGGACCCCGCAAGCTAAGAATGTGCATTGGAAGAAAGTAGAAGACCAACCTAGGAACTTTAAGTTTGAGTTGAATAAAACGAATCGTGTTGAATCTAGTATTAGCCATAAAATCTTGTAATTAATTGATTCGATACTATTTGCAAACCATGTAATGATATGCGTTTGAATTCATTTGCTAATCATGAATGTGGTGTGAATGCTTTGTCTAATCTTTGTCAAATGCCCGAGTTAAAATTGTTAATGCAAAATCATGCAAAGAAGGCTAAAGGCAAAAGCTTAAGAGAAGTTAGAAAATAGTGGAAACCCACGGAAGAACATTTATAAGATAGGTTATCAATGGATACCTTTTGGCCATAAGGTAATCAGTTTTGCCCTCAAAGCTGCTAAGACAATGCCCACTAGAAAATGGATGCCTCTTGGTAGAACTATTCCCTTAAGAAGTGAACATACTTTGAATAGGTCAAATCTGAGACACCCGCATTGCATCTATTCCTAATGATTCCATTGCTTCTACTCGATATGGATGTTTCTATTTCGATGTGGGTGTTCCAATCACTATTACTAACCAAGTGGAACCCATTCTTGCATGGGGATCCCAATTATCGATTATCCATTCTTCTTATGCGTGTTCAGCTGCGGTCGTTCAAATCGTTACTGTGGTACTTGGACTCGTTTGTTCCAAGCATATATGACGGAGACGGTGCGGCTCATGAACCGTGAGCAAATTCATCGGGACAGTTAGATTCGGGAACGATCATTTTGGTGCAATTATGGGTTATGGAGATTATGTTGTTGGTGATAGTGTTATCTCCAGGGTATATTATGTGGAAGGTCTTGGTCATAACTTATTCTCTGTTGGTCAATTCTGTGATTCCGATCTAGAAGTGGCCTGAGAAAACATACTTGTTTCGTTAGAGAACTTGATGGTAAGGAACTTTTAAGAGGAAAACGTGGTTCAAATCTATACACCATCTCTATCGAAGATATGATGAAGTCTTCTCCAATTTGCTTGTTGTCAAAGGCTTCAAAACAAAGTCATGGTTATGGCATCGTCGTCTCAATCACTTGAACTTCAATACCATCAATGATCTTCTCGAGAAAAGGACTTAGTTGTAGGTTTACCTAGACTAAAGTATGAAAAGGATCATCTTTGTTCGGCATGCCAATTGGGAAAAAGCAAGAAGTATGCCCATAAACCCAAACCTACAAACTCAATTACAGAAGTTCTTCATACAATTCATATGGATTTATGTGGACCAATGAGAGTGGAGAATATCTTTGGGAAGAAATATGTGTTAGTTGTGGTTGATGATTACTCTCGATTCACTTGGGTTAAGTTCTTAAGGACAAAGGATGAAACTCCGGATATCATCATCAAACTTATCAAACAACTGCGGGTTCGACTTAACAAAGCTGTCAGAGAATCATTGAGCAGACAATGGCTGAGTTTGTTAACAAACAACTTAGTGAGTTTTATGAAAGTGTTGGAATCAGTCATCAAAGAAGTGTTCCACGAACTCCTCAACAGAACGGTGTAGTTGAAAGCCGAAATCGAACTCTTGTGGAAGCCGCAAGAACAATGCTGATTTACTCAAAAGTTCCAATGTTTCTATGGGCTGAAGCCATTGCCACTGCATGCTACACTCAAAATCGATCCCTAATTCACATTGCTCATGGAAAAACTCCATATGAACTTGTCCATAATAAGAAACCTAATCTCTCTTCCTTCGTGTGTTTGGTGCATTGTGTTATCCAACTAATGATGGTCAAGACTTAGGTAAACTAAGAGCAAAGGTAGATATTGGAGTTTTTGTTGGTTATGCACCAAACAAGAAGGGTTACCGAATCTACAACAAGAGAACCGAAATATCATGGAAACAATTCACGTTACGTTTGATGGTGACGGTCAAATGGCTCGGACAATCCAGTTCGGACCCGCACTTCAAAACAGTCCCATTGGTTCATCCCTTGTACCAAACTCATTTCCAGCAACTCCATATGTACCTCCATTCGAAGATGATTTAAAGAAATTGTTTGATCCAATGTTTGATGAACACTATGAACCAATCTTGATGAAATGTCAATTCCATCACAGAGAACTGCTTATCCTATGAATGAAGTCAACCCTTCCATCTCAATATCATTAAGTCAAGAAGCGCCTGCTGCTGATCACTCTGTCTCATCAACAAATCATCAATCATCGAATGTAGATCATGGAATTGTTTACGCATCAATGATGAAGTTAATCCCTTTGCTACCCTTGAAGATGCTCCATTTGAAAATATATTTGCTCCTGAATCATCATCGGAACCATCTTCATCGGAGATATCGACTCTGCTACTTCAGTTCCACAACAACAACCACATGAACACCTTAGAAAATGGACACATGATCACCCATTGGACAACACTATTGGAAACCCCTCTCGCCTGTATCCACACGGAAACAACTTGCAACCGATGCCTTATGGTGCTTCTTCAACTCCGTACTCTCTAAGTCGAACCAAAAGACATTAAAACGCCATGAATGAAGGCTGCGGTTCAATGCCATGCAAGAAGAAATTCATGAGTTTGATCGACTTGATGTATGGGAATTAGTACTGCTCCAGATTGTGCTATGATCATTGCTCTAAAATGGATCTTCAAAGTGAAACTTGATGAGCATGGTGATGTGTTGAAAAAAAAGGCTGATTAGTTGCTAAAGGATACCGTCAAGAGGAGGGTATTGATTTTGAAGAATCATTTGCTCCTGTTTGCTCGTATGAGGCAATCAGAATCTTCTTGGCTAATGTTGCTAGTAAGAACATGGTAGTCTATCAAATGGATGTAAAGACGGCGTTTCTTAACGGAGATCTTAAAGAAGTAGGTATCGTCGACCAACTGAAGGCTTTGTGAATCGAGCATCCTACTCCGTCTATCGTTTGAAGAAGGCTCTTTACGGTTTAAAGCAAGCTCCAAGGGCATGGTATGATACGCTTTAAAGTTTCTTCTATCCCTTGGATTCACAAAGGAGCGAGTTGATCCGACATTGTTCACCCGGAAGTCGGGCAAACATTTAATTCACGTTCAAATTTATGTTGATGATATTATCTTTGCCTCGATTGACCCCAATGAATGTGATCGTTTTCAAATGAAATGGGTTCCAAATTTCAAATGTCAATGATGGGACAAATGTCATTTTTCTTGGGATTACAAATTTCACAAAGTCCAGGAGGCATTTTTATAAATCAATCTAAATATGCAAATGAGATTTTAAAGAAATTTGGATTTGTATCATGTGACACCGTTGACACTCCCATGATTGAACGAACTAAGCTAGATGAGGACCACTCAGGGATCATGGTAGATCAAACGAAATATCAAAGTATGATTGGATCCCGATGTACCTCCGCTAGTAGACCAGACATCTTGTTCTTTGTGTGCATGTGTGCTAGATATCAGGCTAAGCCTACTAAAAAGCACCTTGAAGCGGTTAAGCGGGTCTTTCGGTATCTCCAAGGAACCATCAATATGGGACTATGGTACCCGAAGGACACTGGTATGTCACTAACGACCTATCACGATCTTGATCATGCGGGATGTCAAGATACACATAGAAGTACATCAGGAGGTGCTCAGTTTTTGGGTGATAAGCTTGTGAGCTGGTCTTCAAAGAAGCAAATGAGTACTTCTATTTCCTCTACGGAGGCTGAATACATAGCCATGTCATCTTGTTGTGCTCAAATCCTATGGATGAGATCCCAATTATCTGACTATGGATTTTAATTCAACAAAATCCTCGTCTTTGTGATAATAAAAGTGCTATTGCTCTCTCATGCAACAACGTTCAACACTCAAGAGCAAAGCACATTGACATTCGACATCATTTCATCAGGGAACAAGTGGAAAACGGTGTGGTGGAACTCTATTTTGTGAAGTCAGAATACCAGTTAGCGGACATCTTCACCAAAGCTCTTCCAAGAGAGCGTTTTGAGTTTATTCTTCCTCGACTTGGCTTGAAAAGCCTTCAACGAGAAACACTCAAGCGTCTTGAGGAGGAAGGCGAGGAGTAAAGGTCTTTCTTCATCTATATTTTGTATATATTTATTCAAAAAGCAAAATACAAAATTATAAAACCTTCAAAAATCCATAAAATTTAAAAACTTGAAAAATCTCAAAAATATTGTTTTTTGTCATAATTCATGTTTTTCCTCGGTTCGATTATATCTACGGTCTTTGTTTTGTCATTCAAAAGAATGACCGGGACTTTAGATGTTGTTCGAATGTTACAATAAAAAAATAAAAATAAAAAAATAAAAAAATAAAAATAAATTTTTGGGAGAAAGTAAAACAATGGTTTATTGTCATTTCAGGCAGTAACCCGTTTTTCAAAGAAAGAACAGAGCCATGCTTTATCTCATGTTTCAAACTATTATCGATTCTAAAACAAATGTTTGTCACTAACAAGACAAATGTTTAATTTCAAATATTTTTCCTTCAATGATTCTCGAAAAATATTTGCAATCTTATGAAAACTCAATTGTTTTGAAAACACTTCGGACTCTATTTTGAAAATCAAAAGAACTTATCAAGTGTCAAAATCTCAATTCATCAATCAACAACTTTCGTCATTGATTGAAGGGGAGAATGATTTTTCAATTAAATCAAAAGTGTTCTTTTCAAACAATTTGCACTTAAATGAGTAAGGTCTACTCTAAATGTTTTACAATATTTTACACAATTGGTTCCAGACCTTGGTTATTATTATTATGTTTCAAAAGATAATTATGCATGTTTAATCAATGGAGTTTAAAGTCTCAAAATCCGATCCTTATCAGTTAAAGCGTTTTCATAATCAAGTCACAATTCTCCTTAAAAGCTTTCAAAATCAATTTAAATCTCTGAGATCACAAATCTCAAATGATTTGATAATTGTGATCGGGGGAGAATTTGTGATTTAAATTGGATTTAAAGTGATAATTCGATAAATGGTTTCATAAGTGATTAGCATGTTTTCCTCCATAAGTGACAAGCGATTTCAAATTTTCCATGCACATGTTGAGGGGAGCATCTATTTTAAACCTCAAATTATTGAAAGCGTGATCAATTGTCTCTAAGTCAGAGTTCCCTCTAATATGTGCAAAACTCTTTCAAATTGAGGCACATATTGAGGGAGCAAACTTTAAAACCTCATCCTTCCTCAAAATGTTTTATCTACTCAAATTGATTGGGAAGTGATGATGATCATTTTAGAAAATGTTAATCAAAAGATTGGACCTTTCACTCTTAATCTATCGATTTCAAAGATCTCTTGCCTCCATGTGCTAAACAATTTCTAAATTTTTATGCATATGTTGAGGGGGAGCATTTCTAAATTATCAAAACAATTAAGATACAAAATGCTTTGATTCAATATCACAAGTATCTTGATTGATTTTCAAATGGTTTTCAATTGGTTCCAATGGCAGATGAACAATACCAAAAGACCGACCAACTTTACTTTATGTATGGTGATATAAGGATGATAAGGTTAGGTTGAGTCCCATGATCCGCCGAACGGAGGATCTACCCGGGGACAATCCACTAGATAGTGTAGAAGTCCTTAGGTATGATGATAAAAAAGGAGAAAAGTGAGATATGGGAAGAGTCGGGGTGAGGCGAGCTAGTCTTGGAATAAACCCAACAAGGTTCTAGTAATGAAGTCTCGGTAGCAATGCGAAGGGGTTGAAGAATGAAAAAGAATTGAATGTGAAAAGGGTGAAAAGAAATAGCCCTCCAATTATTCAACCTTAGAGGCGAAACCGGGTTCAATTCATATACTCTTGGTGGTTACCAAGGTAACATGGTATTGAAGACAAGGCGTCATGGACCCGGTGGCCTTTGCACTTCAACTTTCCAAACCACTCAAGTTCCTCTTTAAAGGGCTTGTTTCATTCTCACAGGGAACCGACATAATCTATCGACTTTCTCTTAGAGATTGTTGATATTGAAGAAGGAGACCCTCTCCCTAGTCTCAGGCATAGGAACCAAATATGCACAATTGAGTCTAGAGCCACGAGATCATCAATAAATCTCATTAGGACACTTTCAATGAAGACTCTCTGTTTCACACAATGTGGAAGAGAGATTATATCTTATGAGTCCTACGCATTATCCTTGTGGTATTGCGAAACATCTAAGTGATATGCAAACATATTCACAATGAAGATGGAAAGCCTTCTGGAGCCAACATCAAACAAGCTCCTGTAGGTGGCATGTGAGATCTATCCAATAGATCAACCATGTGACAATGACAGCGAGGAAACAATGGGCGATTCAATCTTTTGAATCAATCCTGTTCGGTTATGGATTGGCGGATACCTTTGAAAAACGGTCGTTGTGCTTAAAACTCTTTTCTTTAGCACATGACGTGTACTATTTCTCAAAATAAAAGGTGTTTATGATTGATAATTGATTTTCATTAAAACCTTCGTTGTATTGCAAAAACAATTTCTATTGAGCAATACCCGATTGTTTTTCAAATCTCTTTTCATCAATCATTGAATCTCATTTCGCTGGTTCACTCACTCCGTGTTGTCTTCTTTGAGAGCGTTCGGTTTGAAACGGCTAGAATGCGAAACCACAATCAAAATTCTTGAATATATACGATCCGAGCAGTACTTATCTTGATCAACGAGAGCAGTGGGCGTGTACCTCAATTCATCGAAAGTGATCAAAGACACTTTCATTGCTTTTTGCTTCTTGTCTTATCAGGTACACCCCGGCGTTTGCGGTTGTCCGAATGAAGCGGTCAATCCATAGCCGCATGCTCCTCACACATTCATTTCCAAAGAAATCATGATTAGTGCATTAATGAATCTGATATTTTTCACTCCATGCTTACCTTTCTGGCTAGCGCCAATATCATGAATCAATGAAAGCTTCAGCTACTCGATGAGAAGAAATCATGATCGAGAATGTGAGCATGTGGTCCAAAAGTCACAACATCACATAATACCAACACCACAATGGATGAGTCGGAGATTTAATGTTGTTGATGATCTCAAAGGCTGGCTCAAAACTTATTATCACGTGGATCGATTAAAGACCTCCACTTTCAGATTATCCAAACATGCAAAAATGAAGAATCAAAGACTACGAGCTTCTGAGAACAAAATCAAGAACAAGAAATCTCAATGTAATATACTTTTGTTTTCTATGTAATTTTATGTGTGTTTGAGGTGACTCCCTTAGGGGAGATTGTTAGGATTTGGAAAATCATTATTAAAGTGTCGGTCACCTCAAGTATATGTAATCGTTAGAAGCTCGTAGTCGTAGTTATTTAATGTTAAGTAGTATTTAGTTTAGTAACACCATGGAGGGCGGGCGGGTCTTTACCCAGCATATGCACGATCCACGGCCCGTGGGTGGCGTTTTATGTAGTACTATAAATACTCTCCACCTCCCAAGGTAGAGAGTTGGAGCTCATAATAAGATTTTTCTTTCTCTCACTAAAGTTCCCAACCTCTAACTTTCTCTCTCTAGAACC